>BLSH010007218.1:485409-495731 GCA_018402905.1 Glandirana rugosa
CGGAGAGTCCCCTATCTTTTAACACCTAGAACAGAAAAAGAGCAGCGCCAATCTAAGTGCAGCATTATAAAAACATCTTTATTAAAAAGACAAATGGCAACTCACAAGATAAAAGCGTTGTCAGCGCATGTGTGGCAATAGGCCTTGTGTAGAGGTTCATCCACTCCTTTCAGAAAGATGGCTGCAGGCGGGGAACACTGGTGGCCGCTGGTACTGACTGAGCTGGTGGCTTCCAGCACTTCCAGAAACTCAGATGGGGCTCAGGAACCGCCGCTGACGTCACTACCGGATGCAGGGTGGAGTGGGAGGTGCTCGCATTCGGAGCATTCGTGCTCCTTCCTCAGGCAATAGGGGGCGGCCATGTTTGTGGTGACTTTTTATCTGTTAAGGGAGGGTGGGTCAGGGCGGTGCTAAGGACTCCACTCACCCTGGTGTCATGTTCCCAGGATATGTGGTGATGTTGGGAAAGGGGCTGAGTTCTTCATGTTGAGTATGAGCGGCACAGAGGTGTAGTGGTTAACACCTTTGCCTAGCAGCAAAAGGGTCATTGGATCGAATCCCGACCATGACAACACCTGCTTAGAGTTTGCATGTACTCAAACTGACTGGGAAGAGTGATCCTAATGCAAGGGGCGCTTCAGGGCATATTGGAAGGAAAAAAAAAAAAAGAAATTACAAAAGAAAGTGAAGAGAAAAAATAAAAAATATGCAATGAAAAACTGTGTAGTAGTCAATTTTAAATGTATGATATGCAGAGATTAGAGTAGGGGATTAATCTCCAATTCTTCATTCAGTCCCCTTGGTGCCAAGACATCCAATCGGTATATCCAGTAGGATTCTCGGGCACACAGGCGTCTGAAACGTTCGGCTGCTGGAAGGGCGTTGGAGATGGCCTCAATTACCCAGACTCTGAGGCCCTGGGAAGAATGTTCATGATGGGTGAGAAAGTGGGGACACTATGCTGGTCAGAGCCGGCATCCACTAGCCGCCTGTGTTGTCCGAACCTCTGTCGTAGTATACGGGTGGTGCGGCCCACATACAGTAGGCCGCAGGGACAGGACAAACAGTATACGACAAAGTCGGAAGAGCATGTATAGAAATCAGTGATGGGATAGCTCTTGCCTTTGGCCTGAAATTCTCTGTCTGTGGGTGACATGTGGGCACGTTAGGCCTAGCGCTTTGCGACATTGGTACATGCCATGGATGTTGAAAAACTTGAGAGGGGCACTGATGGTGGTGGAGACTGACTTTATTTTGGTGGGGGCTATCCGGGTTTTGAGGTTTCTCGCCCACCTATAGGAAATGAATGGTCGAGCTGTAATGGTGGATTTTAGGTGCTAGTCCTCTTGCAGGATGGCCCAGTGTTTTTGGAATATACGTTCCATATTCTGAAACGGAGTGTGGAAGTTGGTTGTGAATCTGAGAGGTTGTATTGACTGGGAGGGAATTTGCTCTCTATTGGCTGTGGCTGAGTTTTGTTTATAGAAAGAAAAAGCCTCATCTATGAGGGTAGGCGGATAGCCTTTTTCCAGAAATATTTCTTTAGTAACTGCCCATGTTTATTGTAGTCCTCTTCTCTGGTAGTTGTGTTTGAGACGGCAATATTGGCTTTTGGGAATGTTTCTCACCCACCGTGGGTGATGGCAACTCCTATAATGCAAATAGGAGTTTCCAGCGGTGGGTTTATTGTAATTTTGTGCTTGAATGAGTCCGTTGTCATGGCTCAACAGCAGGTCAAGGAAAGATAGGGAATGTTCATCACACACAGACCTGAGAGATCCATGTCATTTGAATTGCAGTGTGTCACAAACTGGTCTACCAGGGATTTGGGGCCATCCAAAATGATGACCAGGTCATCAATAGAACGCCCGTAGTAAACCAGGTGTGAGGAAAAGGGGTTATTGTTCCAGATGTAAAGGTTCTCCCACAGACCCATGGTGAGATTGGCATAGCTTGGGGCAAAATTTGCCCCATAGCTGTGCCATGGATCTGTAGGTAGAACTCACCGTTGAATTCAAAGTAGTTGTGGGTGAGGCAGAAGTTGGTGGCTTCTAAGATGAATTGCGCCTGGCGTGTGTTGACCATAGAGTCCTCATTGAGAAAGTGTTGTAACGCTCTTAAGCCTACTTCATGTGGAATGGATGTGTAAAGTGAGGCTGCATCCAAGGAGAGACACAGGTAGGATGGTTCCCAGGTGTAGCCTTTGAGGGTCTGCAGTAGTTGTATACCGTCTTTGATGTAGGAGGGGAGGTTTTGGGCTAAAGACTAAGAAGCCGAGGCCAATCTGGCGCTACCAGAATGGTTGGGATCCCTTCCGCCTCCATCCTGCGCAGTAGGCGTGGGAGCGGAGGGAAGGCAGAGCAGTCGGTCTGTCTGGCGTGCCCCACTTTTGACAAATCTGGTGGAACACCTCCGGGTGCAGGGACCATTCTCCCTGATCCAGCCTCTGGCGACTGAGGTAGTCCGCCTGCCAATTTGAGGCCCGGGATGTGAACGGTGGAGATGGCCGGCGCGTGAAGCTCTGCCCACCTCAGAATATGGGTACTTCTGACGCCGCTGCCGCGCTCCTTGTTCCGCCTTGATTCACGTAAGCCACCGCCGTGGCGTTGTCTGACTGGACCCGAACAGGCCGACTGTGCAACCTCCCCGACCAGTGGGAGAGGCAAAGCCTGATCGCACGAAGTTCCAGCACATTGATCGGGAGACGGGACTCCTCCGGGGTCCAGCGACCTTGGGTCGACAACCACCCCAGGACCACCCCCCAGCCAGATAGGCTGGCATCTGTCGTGACCACCGTCCATTCCACGGGTAGAAACGACTTCCCCAGCCCCAAGGCTGGGGCCCGCAGCCACCAGGCAAGGGAACCTCGAGTCCGGTGATCCAACCTGATCGGAACCACAAAAAGAATAAAAACCACGGAAACGTTCCGCAGCGGGAACCGGAACAATCACCCCGACGGAGCAGGACTTGCACGGCCCCAAACAGGGCCTGCCATCGCCCCGGGGGAAGCCTCAGATTGGAGGCGAGAACCTGTCCGGGGGATTGGTACGGAACTTGTACCCGGACGAAACCACCTCGCACACCCAGATATCAGAGCTGCGAGAGGTCCACCGGTGCACAAACCGCGAGAGCCGCCCCCCCACCAGAACCACGGGCGGGGGAGACTTCTCCTCCGCCTTCTTGGCCTTACGCTCTTATAGCACCCCACGGAGGCCTTAGCGGGCTGATGGGCAGGGAGCCCCAGCCCAATGGCGGAAGGAACGGAGGAAATGACCTCTACTGGGCCGCCAAGGACTAACCCGTGTAACAGGGCTCCCTACCTCCTGGCTCCAACGTGGCTACAACAGCCATCTAGTTAAGGTAAGACTGCCAGGGCCTGCCTGACCAACAGGACCCTAGCAAAGCAGACATCTAAGCCCTGAAGGGGCTGGCCAGCACGCCCCCGCCATGCAGGAGGAAACCCCGCATAAGCAGCTTCGTGGCGCAAAAGCTTAGCCCGTTCCGAGAGCGTTTACATCACCCAAGTGGAACCAATAGCGGGTGAAGCTAACCCTGCCAGAACCACCCAGATTGGGCAGCAGACTCGGCGCTCCTGTCAACCGATCCTAAGTACGGCATGCCACTAAGGGACGGTAATCAGTGCCTGCATAGTTTTCAACATACAGTGCAAACTTGCAACAGGTGGCACCTGGGAAGCAAACCCACAGTCAACTGTGGAAGGTAGATGAGCCAACCACTACCTGCCCAGCTGACACCACGATCAGGCGGAACATAGTGGGTACCACCACGGGCCGCCATACAGAAAAAAAAAAGGGGGTGGGGTGAGACCACTCCCAGTCCCCGCAGCTCCACTCCAAGTAGGACACCTGGGGAACCCACAGCCACACGGCCGGGCTAAGCGGCCCGACAGGGACAGCCCCCCTTGCGAGGGACCACCCCAAACCGGAACTCGTGGCCCCCAACAATGGGAGAAGGGGGCAACTGCCGGGCGGAATGGTGCCGGCCCACCGTAGACACGGGCCAGGCTACCCCGTACAAGAAGCAACATGTCCGAGAGCACAGGACAACTGCCCCTGGTCATCCGCTGACAATCAAGGCGCTGTCTGGTGCCTTCCCGTGCACCGCAGTAGCCGCGGCACACCCCTCCATACTATTCGAGGAACAACGGGACACACCATCAACATCCCAAGGGGGCCCCCGCCCTAGGAGCGCCCCCCGTCAGGGTCCGACTCATCCCAGAGGCAGGAGGGGGGTAAGTCCCTGCCCGGGAAACCCAGGACCGCCTCGCAGTCCCTAAGAGCCACGGAGAGGTCAAGTGGGATGGCACCTGCATCGGCTGCCAATGTAACCCACTCTGGTAACCTGGTAACATGACCCGCAAACTGGGACCTGTAATACCAAGAGACCAGGCACCCCCCACCAAGACTGCGCAGGACTCCCACAGGAAGGTGACCCCAGGGGTACTTACCACCTGCCCGCTCTGCCGCTGCTGCTGCCCACCGCTGCCTTTTCCCTGCACGTGCTGCTGCCAAGGCAGGCCTGTGCACATCAAACCTTCCCCACATGTCATGCTGGGACAGGGCTGTGACCAGTAACAGCTACTGTGCGGGGGTAAACCAGCGCCAGAAGGCCAGGGAACCGCCCCCCCCCACACACATACAGGCTGTACTGAACTGCATGGGCCACCGCAAGATGGCCGCCATGCACACTAGAGGCCAAAACAAAATGGCAGCCGCGATTAGCAATAGAGGCCGAAACATGCAAAATGGTGCCGGCCGCGGCTACCGACCATGCGGCCGGCCCTGCTGAAGGTAAGGGGCACCCACGTCCCAGGGGACCCCTGGAGAGGGTGGGAGGGGAAAAGAGCAGCGGCCATGCAGCACGGGGTGAAGAAAAGGGAGAACCAGCCCGCCAGCCTAAAACCCCAGGGGGGAACATGCCTGCCCTCCCCGCACCCCGGGGGGAGCATACGTACCCATCATCCAGATGGGTGTAGCAGGTTGCCACCCGAGACAGACCTGCCACCCCGCCGATTCGGGAGGAGCTGCCGGCCATGCGACACCCGTGACGCGAGCCAGAGAACCCGGTCCTAAGTGCGCTGGCGGGACGTTTAACCCGCCAGCCGCCCCGCATGGAACGAGGTCCGACGCAGCCAACCCCACGTGCAGCTAAAGGTCAGCTCGCACACAGATCACAGCAGGGAGCCAGGTCCTACTCCTTGCACTAGGCAGAAAAAACTGAGTTGCTGAGCAGGGCAGGAGAGGTTAAGCCAAGTGAAGACTGCCCCCTGGGAGGGGCTGTGTCTGCTTTTAGCTAGTCACTAGTCCACTCCTAGTGAAAGTTGCATAAATCCCACGTCAAGAATAAGAGGCTGCGTCCGCCAATGAACGAATGAGAAAACCTGTGTTTAACCCCTACAGATCCGCGCTATTGCCAAAGTACGGCTCCAGCGCGGATCTGAAATGCCAGGATGATGTCCATGGACGTCGTCCCCTGTGCACGCTCCTGGCGCACCCCGTACGCTGCGCGGGCCTGCCCATGGGTCGGGCGGACTCTATGTCCACTCGAGACCCACGATCACCTAACAGAGCTTCAGAACGGGGAACAGCCGATGTAAATACGGCGGTTCTCCGTTCTGTGACAGGGGACATGACAGATCTACTGATCCCTGTCACTGGGATCAGTTAGATCTGTTATGTCCCGACCAGCCCCGCCCCCCCACAGTTAGAACACACCCAGGGAATATTGTTAACCCCTTCACTGCCCCCTGCAGGTTAACCCCTTCACTGCCAATGATATTTATGCAGTAATCAGTGGACATTTAAATTTCTGATCGCTGTATAAATGTCATTGGTCCCAAAAATGTGTAAAAAATATCCAACATTTCTGCTGCAATATCGCAGTCCCGATAAAAATCGCAGATCACCACCATTACTAGTAAAAAAAAAATAATAATAAAAACGCCATAAATCAATTCCCATAGTTTGTAGACGCGATAACTTTTGCGTAAACCAATCAATATACGCAGATTGCGATTTTTTTTTACCAAAAATATGCAAGAATATATATCGGCCTAAACTGATGAATAAATGGATTTTTTGTATAACTTACCGTAAAATCCTTTTCTCTGAGTTCACTGACAGACGCAGCATTCTTATGACACATGGGGTTATGCTCATCCTACTAGGAGTAGACTAGGCAAAATAAACAAAAGCATAGGTTGGCCCCTCCCAGTACAGCACATCAGTTCGGGACAAGCCGTACACAAACCAATGCAGATGGGTGGGTGCTGCGTCTGTCAGAGAACTCAGAGAAAAGGATTTTACGGTGTTATTAAAAAAATCCATTTTTCTCTTCCGTTCACTGACAGACGCAGCATTCTTATGACACATGGGGACGTCCCAAAGCTGTGCCAATCAAGAGGGGTGGGCAAAACAACTGTACCCAACAAAAAAACGCCCTCTCAGGTGGCGCTAACCGCGCCTATACTGCCGCTTGTAATACTTTGCGGCCAAAAGCAGCATCCGAGGATGCTGAAACCTCAATTTTGTAAAACTTAGTAAACGTGTGCACTGAGGCCCAAGTAGCTGCCTTGCACACCTGACACCGAGGCTTGGTGTCTAAACGCCCAGGACGTACTAACTGCCCTGGTGGAATGAGCCGTGACTGGAAACGGGGGAACCTTGCCCCGAATCTCATATGCATGAGTCACGATCTTCCGTATCCAACGAGACACGGTAGCCGACGAGGCCGCCATACCTTTGCGCGGCCCTTCCGCCAGCAAAAATAAAGAATCAGACTTCCGAAAAGAAGCTGTAGAACTTAAATATACCCGCAAAGCCCTCACCACATCCAAAGAATGTAGCTCGACCTCTTTGGGATGTGACGGGTGCGGGCACAATGAGGGGAGAACAATATCCTCATTTAAATGAAAATAAGAAACCACCTTTGGAAGAAATGAAGGTGAAGGCCGCAGAACTGCCTTGTCCTTATGGAGGATCAAGTAGGGTGACTTGCAGGATAATGCTGCCAACTCCGACACCCGCCTGGCGGATGTGATAGCCACCAGAAAGGCCACCTTCTGCGACAATAACCGTAAGGGGATGTCCCTGATCTTTTCATATGGTGGTTTCTGTAACACAGAAAGCACCAGATTCAAATCCCACAGTGCCAAAGGCGACCGTATCCGAGGAGCCACATGACGTACCCCCTGTACAAATGTACGGATCAATGAATGAGACGTCAAGAGCCATAGAAAAGGAACCGCCAGGGCCGAAATCTGCCCCTTAAGCGTACTTAACGCCAGGTTCTTGTCCAGACCTTGCTGTAAAAATGCCAGTACTCTGGATACTCTATAAGAGCGGGGGTTCCGACCCCCTGCCTCGCACCAGGTAATGTAGGCCTTCCAGGTCCTATGATAAATCTTACGTGAGGAACTCTTACGTGCTTTTATCATAGTCGGGATTACGGAGTCCGAGACACCCCTATCCCTCAACACCTGGGACTCAACAGCCAAGCCGTCAAAGCCAGCGAGGGTAAAGCAAGGTGCAAGATGGGCCCCTGCGACAGTAGATCCTCGCGAAGTGGAAGGCGCCACGGAACATCTGCCACCATCCGTACTACGTCGGCGTACCAAGGACGCCGAGGCCAATCCGGAGCTACCAGGATTGTCGGGATTCCCTCTGCTTCTATCCTGCGTAGCACGTGCGGTAGAATCTTCAGAGGGGGAAAGATGTACAATAGCCGGTACCGACCCCAGGGCGTTACCAGTGCGTCCGAGGCGACCGCCAACGGATCTCTTGTTCTGCATACAAAAGGTCTGCACCTTGTGATTGTACCTGGAGGCCATAAGGTCCACCTCCGGAGTACCCCATTTGCGGCAAATCTGGCGGAACACCTCTGGATGTAGGGACCACTCCCCCTGATCCAGGGTCGGGCGACAGAGAAAGTCCGCCTGACAATTTTCTACGCCTGGGATGTAGATTGCAGAGAGAGCTGGCACGTGAAGTTCTGCCCAACGAAGGATCAGAGCCTCCTCCGCGGCTGCTGCTGCACTTCTTGTTCCGCCCTGATGGTTCACATACGCCACCGGCGTGGCATTGTCCGACTGAACCCGAACAGGGAGGCCTTGCAGCCTTTCCGTCCAATGGGCCAGGCAAAGCCTGATCGCGCTCAGTTCCAGTACATTTATCGGAAGACAAGCTTCTTGCACTGACCAACGACCCTGGACGGAAAGCTGACCCAGGACCCCTCCCCACCCTGACAGACTGGCATCCGTCGTCACTATCGACCAATTGAGGGGAGGAAAACTCCTCCCCAACCTCACGGCCGGTGCCCGAATCCACCAAATCAAGGACCCTCGAGACTGATGATCCAACCTGATCAGTCTGTCTAGGGATAGGGGAGACTTGTCCCATTGTGACAGAATTGCCTTCTGTAGGAGCCGAATATGACTCTGGGCGTAAGGTACCGCTTCGAAAGTCGACACCATGAGCCCCAACACTCGCATACAGAACCGTAAGAACCACTGGCGCGACAACAGGGTTCGCACTGCTGCTTGAAGAGTCAGGAGCTTGTCCGGTGTTAGGAACACCCTTGCCTGTACCGTGTCCAGAATCAGACCCAGGTACTCCAGCCGGCAAGTCAAAGTCAATGATGGCTTCTGCAGGTTGATCAGCCAACCGAACTCCTCTAACGTGGATACCGTGATTGTCACATTCTCCTCCAGAGCTGCAGCAGACTCTGCTCTCAGTAGTAAATCGTCGAGGTATGCTACCACCGCGATACCTCTTTGTCTCAGCAATGCCAGCATCGGGGCCACCACCTTGGTGAACACCCGGGGAGACGAGGCCAGCCCAAAGGGAAGTGCCACAAACTGATAATGCAGATCTCCCACTGCGAAACGCAGAAAACGCTGATGACTGAGACAAATCGGAACGTGGAGATATGCATCCTTGACGCAGGGCGACCACGACCGAGCGGATGGATTCCATCCTGAAACTCTTCATCCTCGCGAAGCGATTTAACCCCCTTAGGTCCAACACTGGTCTGACCCCGCCCTTTTTGGGCACCACAAAAAGGTTTGAATAAAATCCGTGAAATATTTCCACCATGGGTACCGGTACAATCACCCCCTGTTCGGCGAGTGCTCGGACGGCGCCTAGAAGCGCCTCCTGACGCTCCTGCGTGAGCCTCAAGTTTGAGGGGAAGAACCTTTCTGGGGGCAGAGAGCTGAATTCTATCCTGTACCCGGAGGACACCACCTCCAGTACCCACCGATCGGTGATGCGGGCAGCCCATCTGTCTGCGAACCCCCAGTAACCGGCCCCCCACCCGTGAAGCGGGTGGGGGCAACCCATCATGCGGCGGTAGATTTATCCTTCGCTTTTTCGGATTTATGCTGCCAGGGCCTTTTACTGTGCCAAGCGAAAGCTTTTCTGGCTTTGAAGCCTTTACCCACTGAGCCGGATGCCCGAACAAACTTCTTCTGACCTGAAGAGACAGGGCCCTGTCTGTGCCGAAAATCACGCTGTTTTGGCTCCGGGAGAAAAGTACTTTTCCCTCCCGTGAAATCCCTAATGATCTCATCCAACTGTGGACCAAACAGACGTTCTCCCTGAAAGGGAAGGTCTGCCAGAGCTTTCTTTGAAGCCTGGTCGCCCGACCAAAAGCGGAGCCACAGCACCCGTCTGATAACAACTGAAAAAACAGACATCTTTGACAATATAGGAAGGAGGTCTAAAGCAGCCTGACATATGTAGCGGAGCCCCTCTTCCAAATGTTGTGCCCGCTGTACTTCGGCCTGTGCACATTCACAAGTTAAACTAGTGTGCAGAGTGGCAGCATGCTCCCGCAGAGACTGCGCCGCCATCGCAGTTGCTAGCGCCGGCCGCATGGCTGACCCAGCCAACAAGAACAATGCTTTAGACACTGTTTCTGTGCGGCGATCGGCTGCCTCCTTAAAGGATGGAGACCCCTCCAAGGGAATGGTGGTCGCTTTATTTACATGAGCCACGGCAGGGTCCACCACCGGGGAAGCCCATCTCTTAGTAAAGCTCTCCTCGAAGGGGATCATAAGGGTAAGCCCTAGGGGCCCTAGGTGGTATAAGTGGGCCACAAACATAAGCGGACTCCTGCGATTCCCCTGCTGGATCAAGGCGCATGGAATCGTGGATATCAGCGATCAGTGCCTCCACCATCGCTTTATCACGCGAAGACAGTCTCCTGACTCTCCTCGCCCTCTGAGGGTGGCTCACCCTCTGAGAGGTCCACAGGTGTGACCATTGAGGTGCTTTCCAGATCCGAATCCTCCCCTGAGGAAA
>BLSH010007218.1:510808-523417 GCA_018402905.1 Glandirana rugosa
TGATACCTTGGCGCTTTCATAGTTGATTGTCCCCTTCTGTCTTGCTTTTCGGAGAACTAAGTCTCGGTCTTTGCAATTCAAAAATTTTGCCAAAAGTGGTCGAGGGGGCATCCCAGGCTTGGGAGCCATCCCTGGCACCCTATGTGCACGTTCAATTGCAAACGCTGAGGAAAACGCAGCGTCAGGAAACAACATTACCAACCACTTTTCCACAAAGTTCCCAGGATCCTGACCCTCCACCCTCTCAGGAAGTCCAACTATCCTTATATTACAGCGCCTCATGCGGTTCTCCAAATCATCGATTTTTTGTTGTAGCGCTAATAATTGTTTTTCATGGTTTAGAACCTTATCAGAAACAGGAGCCACTGTATCCTCAATCTTGGATATTCTATTTTCTGTTTCCCCCACTCTGTCACGCATTTTTTGCATATCTTGCCTCATAAGTCCAATATCCATCCTTATTTCCTCCATTTTTCCTGTCACAGTCACATTAATCGCTTGAATAGCATTTAGAAGCTGGGTATTTACCTGCTCCAGTGTCAGCTTACCTGACTTCTCCATTTGTTTTTCTGCTAGTTTGTCCATTCGTTTTTCAGCTTTAGCAGACTTCTCACTAAGGGTACTGCTGGTCAAAGTCCCTTGCATTAATAGCCCAGTACTACGTGTGAGAGGTGGGCTACAACTTGCCTCCTGCTTCTCAACTCTGGCAAATGCTTTCAAACGATCTTTTGGTGTCAGGGCGTTTTCCCCTTGGTTCTCTAAGATAGTCTGTGTAGTCTGTATAGTCCCTGAAGTTTTCAGGCCAGTACGCTTACCTCCCCCACTCCCACTGCTCATACTATGAAGTAACAATATGCAGGTCCTGACAGGGCAGTATATATCCAAGGGCTCAGGAATGTGCAACAAAGTGGGGCAAAACAAATCACTCTCCGTGAATTAAGTTTAAAGTGATACAACAATAAAGCGGCTTACTGCTTCCTCTCCTGCAGAGTTCCTTTTCCCCATCCACAGCTTAGAGAAGTAAAGCATGGCTTCTAGACAGCAAGGAAATATATTCCTCCGAGTGGCTTGTAAGCATGCTGCTGTGTACCGATGTGCGGTGTTTCAGCGGTTCTGCATCCGGAAATTAGGCTAGGTAAACAGGCAGTTTATCAGATCATCGCTGGGCTCAGCATATGGAGCACAGAGCTCCCGCTAGTCACGTCCGTCCATGACACCGGAAGCCACGCCTCTTGAAAGTCTGTAGTTAAAGCACATTTTGATCGTTTCATTTCAAATCCATTGTGGTGGTGTATAGAGCCAAAAAGATTAGAATTGTGTCGATGTCCCAATATTTATGGACCTGACTGTATACCCATATGAAATGTAACTTTTTTTGGGACAGATAAGAGCTTTCTTTTGGCAGTTTAATCACCACTAGGTCTATTTTTTGCTTTTCGTTTGTTATACAATTTTGCATAGAAGTAATTTTTCTTCTTGACTGATGAACAGTGCCCAATTAGTGTAAATGTTCCCTGTAACTGGAAAGACTCATTTGACACAACAGCACTGAGGAAAGAAAATGCTGATAACCAGCATGTGTTTGGACACAGCTCACCAATGAGGGGACCCACAAGCAGCATCAGGTGAAGGACATCATATGACATCGAGTCAAGCCACCACATGGCTGTCATTTAACTATAGGCCAGTCAGGAAGGTGTTACACTAATTGCTTACCTGAATTCTAGCAATCAAGTTTTTGTAAACCAGGGATCAGCAAGGTGTCCGCTCCCGGACACCAGGGTCCGCCACCACTGCTTGATGTGTCCGTGGTCGCCTTGGTCTTTTTTTTTTTTTCTATCTCTCCTGAGTTCTGACTGAGTCCCCTCCTAGGTATAATGTCACTGGTTCGGCCAGGGGGTGCCCCCTCCTCCTCCTGACTGAGTCTCACTTAATGGCGCACTGCAGAGTGATCTCTCAGAGTCTGAGGGAGGGGCTGGCCTGGGAGAGGAGTTGAAGTCACCAAACTCACTGTGGAGTGTGCCAGGCAGCGTGCTGAGCATGGGACTCGGGACTCAGTGACTGAAGCTTGCGGGGGAGGGGAGAACAGGAGGACCGGACAGGACGTGCCCATGGTGAGAGTCTGTGTGGTCTGGTGGATAGATATATAATTCTTATTCTACTTAGAAGAAGTGCTCTAGCTGCCTAGCACCTCAGCAGCGGGACAGAGAGGGAGCAATGGCTGGGTTGCACAAATTCAGATATATTGTAAATATTATTTAGCTCATTCTGCAAGAAGATTAAGCTGGCTAACATACATATTACATAGCACTGGCTGATTTACAGTATATACCTGTAGACGTTTAGTTGGTTGGATTTTTTTGTGCATCCAAATCCTGGCCGGGGATGACTGGGTGGGTAGTCTGGCTTGCCTGGGACTGGACTGGGGCCTGCGGCTTGCCTGGGACTGGACTGGGGCCTGCGGCTTGCCTGGGACTGGACTGGGGCCTGCGGCTTGCCTGGGACTGGACTGGGGGCTCCACTGTCTAGGACTGGGCTGAAGCCAGGCCTGCCCTGACTGGGCTGGAGTCTGCCTGAGACTGGGCTGGAGCCTTCTTAGGACTGGGCTGGGGTCTGTCCTGCCTGGGACTGGACTGGTGCCTGGCCTGCCTGGGGACTGGTCTGAGGCCTTGGCCTATCTGCATTCTGCATACTGCACTCCATCAATTCATCATCAGTATAGGCCAACCAGGCCCTGCTAGAACTGGATGATTTTGAACTCATTAAGGAAAACATGGGCTGCTGGCCTGGCTTGCTGCACACTGCAAGTCTATTTGATGCAGTGCAAAGCAAATGCTTTGCTGAAAATTTCTCAGCGAAGCATTTGCTTTGCTTGGTACTGCACCAAACAGACCTGCAGCTTCTTCACTAGTGAAGCAGCAGTCCATGTTTTCTTGAATGAGTTCACCACCAGTTCAACTAGCAGGATCCTGGCCTGTTTATTATGTGTTGGGTAGTATTCTAAAATCAGTGGTCTCCAAACAGCGGCCCTGGGGCCAAATGCAACCCTTTACTTGTCTTTATCCAGCTCTTGGGAAACTTCTCTCACTGATGCAAGACACTATTCCTCCCACTAACACCAACAATGTAATATAACTCCTGTTACTGACAAAAAAAAAAAAAAAAGGGCACCTAATCCTCCCACTGACACCAATGATAGGGCACGAGTCCTCCCACCATTTTTCTTTCTTTTTTTTAACAGTATAGCACAAGCAGTCTTTATATAAATGTCATCTTAAAACATACTTGTAGAACTAGGCCAGATAGTAGACAAGTGTGTTTTGACGGTTTTAATTTCAAATGTACCTTGGTGTCCTTCACTAAGGTCTGTACTTTGGAAAATGTCTGCCACGGCCTTGGTCCGTGCCTATCCCTGTTGTAAACTCAGGTTCCATAGACCCAGAAAAGAGGCTATCCTCACACAATAGTTGTATTTTTTTTATTTGCAGTCTTCTCTAAATCTGTTCAAAGACCAGAATCTATAAAGCTTGTTCTGGATGAGGAGGCCCAAGATCTGAGACAGACACACACCTCGCAGTTACAATGTTCAAGCACTAAGGTTTAGTATTTCAATGGCCAGATTTATTCTGGCAAATTAATTAATGCACAAAAGCTTAATGCCTGTAAAAGCTCATGAAATCTGCTGGCTATGCATTACACAATTTTCCCTTAGATTTACCAAAACCATATAATATGGGAGGTCAAAAACCTAAAATCAATATGTATGCTATCAGGCAGGCTCTTGCACTACATCATTGAAGCTAAAGGAAATTGTATAAATAAAAAAGTGTATGGCCAACTTTAGACACATTTTTTGCAGAAGAAAATGCCATGCCTTATGCTTGCAAAGCACTGCTGGCTTCTAGGAGAATTTAAGGCCTCATGCATGCAGGATGTTTAACACTTATTAAAAAGATTACAGCGATATGTGGGCTTCAGCTGTAAACAAACACACATCCATGCAACACATTAAAAATGTATGCATACTTGTTCAGCAGTTTTGTTTTTAGACACAAAGGCTCAGCCTAAATATGCTTGTGTATACAAGCATAGTAACTAATAACTGTGCAACCAACATAAAAAAAAAAAGTTTCATATTGAAATGAAATAGCCCTATAGGCAGCACCTCCTTGGGCAAAAATAGGATTTTTTGACTTACTGCAAAAAGGGATTTTATTAAAACTTACCGTAAAATCCTTTTCTCTGAGTACACTGACAGACGCAGCCCTTCATTAGACAAGTGGGGGTTATATGCACATCCTACCAGGAGTTGACTAGGCAAATAGAAAGAAGGCAAGCTGGCCCCTCCCAGGGGGTAGTCCTCACTCTCCCATATAACCCCCCCTACTCTGCATAGCATATCAGTTCGTAACAAGCCGTACAAACGCAACAGAGGGGTGGGTGCTGCGTCTGCCCGTGAACTCAGAGAAAAGGATTTTATGGTAAGTTTTAATAAAATCCCTTTTTCTTACGTTCACTGACAGACGCAGCCCTTCATTAGACAAGTGGGGATGTCCCAGAGCTGTGTCAGTCAAGAGGAATGGGCAACAGCAACTGTACCCAACAGAATCCTCTCAGGAGGTGCCAGCAGTGCCTACACTGCCGCCTGTAAAACTTTGCGGCCAAAAGCAGCATCCGCAGATGCTGACACATCAACTTTGTAAAACTTAGTAAAATGTGTGCACCAAGGCCCAAGTGGCCGCCTTGCACACCTGTGACACCGACGCCTTGTGTCTGAAAGCCCAGGAAGTGCTAACTGCCCCAGTAGAATGAGCCGTGACTGGAAAAGGGGGTACTTTGCCCCGAACAGTATACGCATGGGTCAGTCTGTCTGATCCAAACGGGAAACAGTAGCTGACTAGGCCGCCAATCCTTTGCGCGGACCATCCGTCAGCACAAACACCACATCAGACTTCCGAAAGGAGGCCGTAGACGCCAAGTACACCCACAAAGCCCTCACGACATCCAAGGAATGCAACTCAAATTCCTTGGGATGCGCCGGGTGCGGACCTAACGAAGGAATAACAACATCTTAATTAATGTGAAAAGAAGAAACCACCTTCGGTGGAAACGAAGGAGACGGGCGCAAGACCATCTTGTCCTTATGAAGGACTAAGTAAGGAGACTTGCAGGACAACGCTGCCAACTCAGACACCTGTCCTGCGGATGTGATGGCCACCAAGAAAGCCACTTTCTGCGACAGCAATTGTAAAGAAATATCCCTGATCTTCTCATAAGGTGGTTTCTGCAGCACAGAAAGCACCAAATTCAAATACCCCGGTGCCAAAGGCGACCGTACCTGAGGAGCCACATGGCGCACACCTTGTACAAAATGTACGAATCAACGAATGTGACACCAAAGGCCGTTGAAATAGAATCGCCAGAGCCGAAATCTGACCCTTGAGAGTTCTCCATTCCAACTTGTTATCCAGGCCCGGCTGCAAAAAAGCCAGGACCCTGGACACAACGTAAGAGCAAGGGTTCCAACCCCCCACCTCACATCAGGCAATATAGGCCTTCCAGGTGCGATGATAAATCTTGTGCGCTTTAAGCATGGTAGGGATCACGGAGTCAGCGACACCCCTATCCCTCAACACCTGGGACTCAATAGCCAAGCCATCAAAGGTAAAGCAGGGTGCAAGATGGGTCCCTGAGACAACAGATCTTCGCGCAGCGGAAGACGCCAGGGAACATCTACCACCATTCGCACCACGTCGGTGTACTAAGGACGTCGAGGCCAATCCAGAGCCACCAGGATTAGGGACCATTCCCCCTGATCCAGCGCCTGAGAAAATCCGCCTGCCAATTCTCTACGCCCGGAATGTAAACGCAAACGTATGCAGACTCCTATGACTCCCCCAACTTAGTGCCGACAGACACACGAATATTTGCAATCAGTGCAGCCACCAGCGCCTTTTCGTGCGCAACCGAGGCCCCCTGAACTTCCTCGCCATCCGAGGGACCCCGTGACCCCCGAGGCCACTACCGGTTCAGACTCTTCCCCCTAAGAGGGGGGGGGGGCAGAAGCTTTTTAGGGGCCCCTTAACCTGGCTCGACCCCGCCCAGGGAAGGAATTCCCCAAATACTGCTCTCAGCTGGTCGAGGGACACCAGGGCCCCTAGCACAGGTTGCGCTGCCGCTGACTCCTCAGAAGGAAACACAGGGTTATCCGCCATTGTGCCACCGGACCAGACAGGCAGAAAAAAAATGCCGACACCCCCACAATACAGCCTCACCGCCACCCCACAGATCAACCAGGGAGACCCCGGGAGGACTGCACCCACTGCTACCAGCACCCCAGGGAGAGCCCAGCTATACTTGCTGTTTGTTGCCCACAAGCGCTGTGTCCCAGTAGGAATGCTTAATGACCGCCAGTCCTAGAGCCTGCGGCGCCTGTGCCATCCACACTGTTCCAGGGTGAAGAGGAAGCAAACGGCTATCAGCACGTTTTTCTTTCCAGGGACATCCAACGCAGCCGCCGAGCCATCACAAGAGGCCAAAACCTGCAATACAGGCCGCGACTACGGCAAAATGGTGGCGGATCACCGCATGGCGGTTTGGAAGCGCAGGAGGCGAGAACACCCAGGGGAGGCTCTAACCCAGCGAAACACCCTCCACCGGCCAGCTCAAACCGCTAAAAATCACCCAGCCCCCCACTCCGCGCCCCTGGGGGGGGGGGGGGGTCACTCACCAGTCCGACGGGTGCAGCGGGTAGCCACCTGGTTGCAGACCTTCCTCCCACTGCCGGACAGGGATGCTGTACGCCACAAGCACCTGGACGGGAACAAGTCCATAAGGGAGCCAGGTCTAACTCCTTGCACTAGGCATAGAAAACTGATATGCTATGCAGAGCAGGGGGTTATATGGGAGAGAGGACGCCCCCCTGGGAGGGGCCAGCTTGCTTTCTTTCTATTTGCCTAGTCAACTCCTGGTAGGATGTGCATATAACCCCCACTTGTCTAATGAAGGGCTGCGCCTGTCAGTGAACGTAAGAGAAAATCCTTTTCTCTGAGTTCATTGACGGACGCAGCCTCTATTCCTGAGATGTGGGGGTTTATGCACCTTTCACTAGAAGTGGGCTAGGCAGAACATAGTTCAGCTCAAAGCAGACAGCCCCCTCCCAGGGGGCAGTCCTCACTTGGCATAACCCCTCCAGCCCTGCTCAGCAACTCAGTTCGTAACAAGCAGTACAAACAGAAGAGGGGTTGGTGCTGCGTCTGAGAAAATAGGATTTTTTGACTTACCGTAAAATCCTTTTGAGTTCATTGACGGACGCAGCCTCTATTCTTGACATGTGGGGATGTCCCAAAGCAGTGTCACAACGAGGGGTGGGCAACAAGAATAATACCCTATCTTTACACCTAGGACTCAATAGCCAGGCCTTTAAAGCCAGCGACGGTAAAGCAGGGTGCAAGATGGGCCCCTGTGAGTAAATCCTCGTGAAGCGGGAGCCGCCAGGGAACATCGATCATCCGCACCACGTCGGCATACCAAGGACGCCGAGGCCAATCTGGCACTACCAGAATGGTTGGGATCCCTTAAGCCTCTAACCTGTGCAGCAGGCGCGGGAGTAACGGAATTGGAGGGAAGGCAAAGAGCAGCCGATAGAGACCACGGAGCCACGAGGGAGTCTGCCAGCGGATCCCTTGTTCTGCTCACAAAGGCCTGCACCTTCCGATTTAGCCAGGACACAAGTAGGTCCACGTCTGGCGTGCCCCACTTTAAACAAATCTGGTGGAACACCTCCGGATGCAGGGACCACTCTCCCTGATTCAGCCTCTGGCGACTTAGATAGTCCGCCTACCAATTCGACGCCCGGGATGGGAACGGCGGAGATCGCCGGCACGTGAAGCTCTGACCACAGCAGAATGTGGGCCACTTCCGACACTGCCGCGCTTCTCGTTCCGCCCTGATGGTTCATGCAAGCCACAGCCGTGGCGTTGTCTGATTGGACCCGAACAGGACGCCGGTGCAACCTCCCCGACCAGTGGGAGAAGCAAAGCCTGATAGCTCGCAGTTCCAGCACGTTGTTCGGGAGACGGATTCTTCCAGAAACCAGCGGCCCTGGGTCGACAGCCTCCCCAGGCGTATAGGCTGGCATCTGTCATGATCACCGTCCATTCCACAGGAAGAAACGACTGCACCAGCTCCAAGGCCGGGGCCAGTAGCCACCAGGTGAGGGAAACAAGTCCGGTGATCCAAACTGAGCACCCGATCCAGGATGAGTGGAGACTTGTCCCACCGTAACAGGATTGCCCGCTGCAGGAGCCGGGTGTGACTCTGGGCATAAGGCCCACATAACACCTCAAAAGGAGGAGAATATCAGCCCCAACACCCGCATGCAAAATCTGAGAGGGTACCTCCGCTGGGCCAGCAGGGCCCGCACCGCCCCCTGGAGCGTTAAGACCTTGGCGGCAGGGAGAAACCCCTTCGCCCGCTCAGTCTCCAGTACCAAGCCCAGGTATTCCAACCGACGTGAGTCAGCACCGACTTCGGAAGGTTGATCAACCAGCCGAAGTCCCGCAGGAAACCGAGGGTGATGTCCACACTGTCCATCAGGGCTGAGGCAGACTCCACCCGCAGGAGGAGGTCGTCAAGATACGCCACTACTGCTATGCCCCTCTGCCACAGCAGAGCCAGTACTGGGGCTAGAAGCTTGGTGAAGACCTGCGGAGCTGAGGCCAGACCGAACGGGAGGGCCACAAACTGGCAGTGGAGATCCCCCACCGCAAAGCGCAGGAAGCACTGGTGGTGCACGCTTATGGGCACATGTAAATACGCATCCTTGATGTCAAGGAAGGCTAAGACGTCCGCCTGACGAAGCGCCACCACAGAGTGGACAGATTCCATTTTGAATTTCCACGCCATCACAAAAGTTGAGGGCCTTCAGGTCAAGGACAGGCCTGACCCAATCTTTTTTCGGAACTACGAACAGATTGGAATAAAAAAAACGCGGAAACGTTTCGCAGAGGGGACCGGGACAATCACCCGCTGATGGATCAGGACATGCACGGCCCCGAACAGGGCCTGCCGTCGTTCTGGGGGAAGCCTCAGATTGGAGGCGAAGGACCTGTCCAGGGGCTGGGTACGGAACGCCATCTTGTACCCGGACAAAACCACCTCGCACACCCAGAGATCCGATATGCGCGAGGGCCACCGGTCCGCGAACTGCAAGAGCCGCTCCCCCCCACCCGAACCGCGGGTGGGGACGACCCATCATGCGGAGGACTTCTCCGCCTTACGCTGCCCCCCCCCCCCGCGGGGTCCTTGGCGGGCTGAGAGACGCTGTTTGAGGCACATGGTGCACGAAGAACCTCTAGAGTAGAAAAGGGCCCGTCCTGCGCCTTCTGGGCTCCAGAAGGCATGTACTCTTCCCCCCAGTGTCATCCTTCATTATCTCATCGAGAGAAGCCCCAAAGAGACGACCCCTTCAAAAGGCAGGTCCGTCAGGCCCTTCTTTGACACCTGGTCTCCTGACCAGCATCTAAGCCATAGCAGACGTCCGATGATGATTGCAAACATGGACAGTTTGAACAGCATGGGAGCCATGTCGAGGGCCACATCACAGATACTTAAGGCCCTGGATCAGCTGGTCTGCCATCTGCACAGGTTCCGGAGGGGCCTGGAGAGTCACCAAAGTCTGGTGCACAATGGCCGCCCATTCCGTAAGCGCCTGTGCCACCAGCGCAGACGCCAGCATCGGCCGCATAGCCGACCCTGCGACCAGGAACATAGCCTCGGACACCACCTCAGTTCTCCTGTCGGCCGGGTCCTTGAATGATGGAGAGCTCTCCATCGGAATAGTGGTCGCTTTGTTCAGACGAGTCACCGGCAGGGTCCACCGTCGGGGACTACTTCTGCAACAGGGTATCCTCAAAAGGGATAACGCACAGAAAAACATTTAGGCATAGCGAACCCTGAGGTCATCGCCACTCCATGTAAACAAACTGATCAAAGTACGACAAATAAGGGAACACCTTAGGCGTCCGTGCGACCCAAAGGCGTACGGCGCCCCATGTCGCAGCCAGGCCCAGCTTCAGCGTCTCACGAACCGCCGAGACCAATGAGCCCGTTCGAGACACGGTGGCCCAAGGGTTCATCCTCTTCATCAGAGGGGTCCCGGAGCTCACCTTGCGACAGCTCCAGGGGGGTCCCCGACACTGCGGAGCCCCCCTCCGGCTCAGAGTCCTCACGAGAGGATGGAAGAGGGGGTGGCCGTTTGCTCACCATCCCCCAGTCACGGATCGGCTCTACCCGGGAGAAGAATCCCTCCAGGATAGCCGTCAAACGGGTCCCAGCGCTCCCTGGTCCCCGCCCGAGACCGCTGGCTGGGAAGCACCTGCTTCGGCCGCCATTGCCCGCATCCCAGAAGACACCCACCGGACTGTGTCCCACACCACCCCTCAGTCGCCGCACTAGGGCCCCACCACCCCAGGTGCTGCTAGCGCTGATGTGGGTGCCTGTATCTGCCACTGCTCGCGATCCCCACGTGTCAGGAGAGGCTCTTCTGGCCTGTACCCGGCCCCAAGAGAGGCAGGGCCGTCCACCCAGCGAATCTAAAGCCATGACACGGCGGACCACACAAACACGGCCACCGCAGGCACTAGAGGCCGAACACAGCGGCCGGCTACCGCAAAATGGCGGCCGTTACATACACGTGGCCGGCTACAGGAAAATGGTAGCCGTGTGACACGGCTGGCTACAGGAAAATGGCGCCCGTTCGCACATGCGGCCGGATACTGGCAAATGCCGGTCGTGGCCCACAGGCCGATCGCCCGCAGCCCATCCTGGGATACGTATCCAGGCAGAGAGCTACAGCCGGGGGGGGGGGGTGCTCACCACTCTGGACGGGCGCACCCGAAGCAGTCCTGCCACCCCGCAGCACCTGTGACACGGACACCAGGTGCCCAGTCCTAGGTGTGCTGGCGGGATGTTTAACCCGCCGGCCGCCTCGCACGGAACTAGGCCTTACGTGGCCGACCCCACGTACAGCTAAGGGTTGGCTCGCATCCGTCGGACACGCTGGGGAAACCCCCTGGATCTAGGATATCCAGCCTGTCACCCAGCCGGCTACTTGATTGTAATCTTCATCAGAATTCTTGAAAAAAATAAAAATTAATGGGAGCAGGGAGCCAGGTCCTACTCCTTGCACTAGGCAGAGAGCAGGGCTGGAGGTGTTCTGCCAAGTGAGGACTGCCCCCTGGGAGGGGCTGTCTGCTTTGAGCTGACCTACGTTCTGCCTAGTTCACTCCTAGTGAAAGGTGCATAAACCCCCACATGTCAAGAATAGAGGCTGCGTCCGTCAATGAACGATTGAGATAGTATTTGAAAAACTCCCCCTCCGTAGGCAGCTGTTGGATAAATGAATGTAAAAGAAAAAAAAAAAAAAAACACAAACACCACAATGGAAGTCAATGATCAATACAAAGCTAAAAAAAAAACCAGACCTGAGTGTTTACAGTATCCATGTAAACCACCATCTTAAACAGCATTGGTAAGATTAAGATTAAACACATGCCAAGAAGCTATTGCAGCTTCTGAGGCTACTTTAAAAAAGCATAGTAATCTGGGTGTGGGTAATGATTTACCTGTTAAACAGCACTTAACAGTCTGGGCATTTGCATTCAAATATACTTAAGGCTTGCACTCACATGCCTGGCTGATTGCTCCTGCATCTTGTACGCAGAGAACCATGCTCTACAGTTAAAATGACTCATTCTCCAGGACTGTTGGTAGGTCTGCTAAATGCTCAATTTAAAACTCAGGAGTTTGGCTTACCACATTACATTTTTGTTTAGCTATGTCTTTAAATTAGAAGTGGCATAAACCGCTTAAAAAAAAAAAAAAAAAAAAAGCACCTGCAAGACAATAGCAATGCATACAAGCACATTATGAAATACTTGCCTTAGAACAAAGCCCCCACAGCATGTTCAGTCACCGCTGAGGGAGCCGACATGTTCCCTCTACATTTCTTCCGAGTTCACGAGCTACAGCACTGAGCGGCTGGAGCCACAATGACGTCTGCTGCGGCAAGCTCTAGCACGATCCACCGGACTTTCAGAGCACATGCGCCGCTGAAGTCAGCAGCTGCATGCAGAGGGAGGGAATATCTCCTAAACGGTGCAGATTTAGGAGATACTAATTTTACCTACAAATGAGAACGCAGGGTATACAACCGCTTTGGTATACTGTATTGTAGCTGATCAGTCCTTAGATATGGTGGTGTACATTAGTTCTTTCAGGACAAGTACATTTTTTTTTTTAGGAAGTACAAAAATACGTCATCTTGCCAAAAGTGCAGTGTTCGTGTCACTTCCTGGAGGCAAGTACAAACTTACTCCCATCACTCCATTAGGTCATGGAGATGAACAAAGGCAAAAATATTTGAGGCCCGGCTTGTCTTAAGTTTCCTCCATAGATACTATGGATTTTACATGAACAGGACTTTCTTGATTACATGTGGTGGTATAGATTCCTGACTAGTCGATGTTATGTCATATGGTTTCGCCAACATATGGGACGCAAGAGTAAACATCCATTTTAATCATAGAGGATTTAGACGTGGCAAAT
>BLSH010007218.1:542876-556618 GCA_018402905.1 Glandirana rugosa
AGTATACGACTTTAGTGTTAAGACGCAGTGTTACATCGGAAGTTTTTAAATCCACTGTAGAATGGCCAACATCCTTCCTATACAGGTGTTTACTGCACCATTAAGACTAAAGGCTACATTGTGACGCAGAATTGTGATTTCAGCATATGAAAAGGCAATTAAAAGCTAGAGAAAACTACACCATAGAAAAATGTTACCTGCAGAAGCAGAGTTGCTCATGATAAAGGGTCCGTTAGTAACGCAAGAGAAAAGTTCGTCAGATCCCCGCTGGAAGAGGGAAAAAAAAAAAAGGATTGTAAAAACCCCCAATTCAGTTAGTATAAAAAAGGAAAAACTATCTATCTATATATAATATATGAAAAAACAAATACCAGTTAGGATTTAAGTGAACACATTCCCTCTGTTCTCAGCTACATAAAAACTGGGGGCGGTAAAGCAACTGTACACTGATCTTCAGAGCGAGGCTATGCAAAAGGGGCGTGTCAGGACTGATCATTGGAGGAGATTACACTGATTTCCCAGCACAGCTTGAGAACAGAACACAATATGCTCTCTCCTGCTTAGTGTGGTGTGTTTTTAATAGGAAAGCTGAAGGACTGGTAGGATCACTAGGATGTCACAAAGAATGCAATACAAACAGGATACCTTTTCATGCAAGTACATGGTACATATCAGGAATACTAAAGTGTTGGGGTAACAAACACCTTGTGATGGCCTCGTACACACGTTCAGATTATCGGATTAAAAAATATTATATAAAAAAATAACACACCCCTTTCGAAATCGTACCATAATCTGTTAGTACAGAGCTTTCGACAGCTGATCACGACAGGCCATCCAATATCTGAAGGAACAAACATGAAGGCCTCACACATGGACATTTCTAAACAAAACTTTGGGCCCGACGTCAAGGGAAAAAAAAGTCGGCGTTTTTCGGGGTTATGCATCAGCATTTGAGCGTCGGCAGGCGTTTAAAAAGAATCATCCCTCTGCTATTTTTCAACCTAAAAACGTTAGCGTCAAAAAATGCCGGAAAACGCTGGTACAATATTAGGTGGAATGTGTTGGAGTTTTGTGGCGTCGGCGTCAAAAAATGCCAAAACGTTACAGCCTCAGAACGCACTGGCCGTGGGTTCTAGTTTCAGCTCACTAACGCCGACGCCATCTACAGCTCAAAAACGTCGGCGTTATGGGGCCCTTGACTAACATGGGAGAGCTGCAAAAAATACCAGAAAACGCCGGCGTCAAAAAACGTCCGTGTGTATGAGGCCGAAAACTCTGCTTGCACGATAGCCCAGCAAACAGGGTGGATTTGATTTAAACAACTAGTAAAAAGGCTCAATTTAAATCATAATTTTTAAAGAGCAACTGTCATCTGTCCCATATGACTATTGCACAACATAACTGAACCAGAACTTGCAGCAGACCTGTAGAATGTTTGTAAAGAATACTGATCTGGAGTCATGCAATGCGGACTTGCCAGGCTTCACAAGTTTGTTGCACAATTGCAGCAAGTCATTTTCAAACTTGCAGCACAATTATTCGCCATCGGTGATTGTGTGAAGGAATCAACGCAGTGCAGGTTATAAGCTTGCAGAGCGTGGATTCATTGAAGGAGATTACCAAAACTGTAAATATTGCAGAACATACAGCCTCATACTACATAACCAAGCTCCATTTCATACTGAATAAACTAAAATTAATATATCTTAAATAGAAAATCTAGCGATAGATTTTTACTCCAAAAGCATTGTATTAAAATGTGTTCAATAAAAAATTGATTTATCCACCCTGCCAGTGAACGGCAATCGTTTCAACGGTATGCGTCCGCTAAACCACCACTATGCATGACCAGAAACATAACCTGGGAGGGAGATAGGAGAACAAACCATGTACATACCGTGAAGCGTACGAACAGAAAATAGTTAGCAGCCCATCACAATCTCATCAATGAACAGAAAATTGTAATTGTAATGTAAATTTAGTACAAAATTGTAAAAATGTAAAAAAAAAACAAAAAAAAACAAAAACTGCAATTTACAATTATGAGAAAAAGCGAGAAAAACTGGCAAGTGTAACGTGCAGAGAGCTATACACAAAAATGGCTCTACAATACGAACGGAAACCAAGAGACGTGGCAGACACAGGAGGTCACACATTCGACATAATTTCCGATACGTAGCTATGCAAGCAGGTAGGCTTTCCAGAATCGTATGAAGAAAAAAAAAAAAAAAAAAGATAGAATCGTACTTTAGTACACTGTTGCATTTGATACAAGTATTATACAACTAAATGAGAATAAGTCGTACGATAATCTGAACATGTATACTAGGCTTAAGATTGTTTTTAGTGCTGTACATGCAACTTCTACAAAGGTTAACCCAATTCAACATGCAACTTTATAGCAGCAAACTAGTGTCACAGTTTGTACTGTTGCAATGTAAAAAGATCTTTCCAAAATGCACACTGCAATGCTTACAGGAAAGGATATAGTTTTGTATGCACGACATGAAAAACAGTCAAGGTTTTAGCAGCATTTATCCAGGACGACAGAATGAGAAAAATCTATACAGGGCCAAAACCGTAAACAAACTGCCCTCTTGCCAAATTCCAGCAGCGCAGTAGTTCTATTTTATGAAGTTTATATATATATAAAAAAAATTTTTACACGCTCCAAGTGTCAAGCTACAATTCAGTCTTAGTAAATAAAGCCAGACTCCAAAACTCACGGCTTCACTTATCTTCATTTGCTATACATGTTCCATAAACACTGAATGCACTTGAAGACTAGTGACAAAGTAGGAAAACCTAGACATTTTAAAGTGCACGTTTGAGAGATCAACTAGGTTGGTATCCAAAGGGTCATTGGCATAATAGGCACCTGCCATTTTCAGCAGCACTACATTAATGTCAGAAATAGAGACTGCTTGCTTTGATAATTAGCAGCCCAGTGACCCCCTCTCTCCCGAATGGCTAACTGAAAGCAGTTGGGAGTCAATGGCGCTGCTGCCGTGTCTCAGCTAATGAGGGAGATTCCTGGATGGCATAGGGACTTGGACATCACTGGATAGAGATGGGGCTCATGTAAGTATTAGTGGGGCTGCTGCACACAGGCTTTTTATCGTAATGCATAGAATGAATGCCTTTACAATCCCTTTAAGCTTTCAAAAGTACTACATATGACGCAAAGCATGTATTTATAGCCATTCCTCCAAAGCCGACTTGATGGCCAGCAATTCCCTATCACCGACATCATAGTTCCAGCAAGATGGTGCACCACCACATTATGGGTGTCAGGTCCGAGCATTCCTAGATGAACAGTTTCCTGGAAAGTGGAGTGGTCGTCGTGGGCCAGTTGGATGGCCCCCAAGGTCTCCTGATCTGACCCCCTTAGACTTATCTTTGGGGTCATCTGAAGGCAATGGTCTATGCTGTGAAGATACGAGATGTGCAGCACCTGAAACTACGGATACTGGAAGCCTGTGCTAGCATTTCTCCTGCGGTGTTGCTATCAGTGTGTGAAGAGTGGGAGAAGAGGGTTGCATTGACAATCCAACACAATGGACAGCACATTGAACACATTTTATAAGTGGTCAGAAACTTGTAAATAACTAAAGAATAAAGTTACTTTAAAACCAAGCACAACATTGTTTTTCTTGTGAAATTCCCAGTAAGTTTGATGTGTCACATGACATTCTTCCTATTGAAAAAACAAAGTTGGATTCAAAATGGCTGACTTCAAAATGGCCGCCATGGTCACCACCCATCTTGAAAAGTTCCCCCCTCACATATACTAATGTGCCACAAACAGGAAGTTAATATTACCAACCATTCCCATTTTATTAAGGCGTATCCATATTAATGGCCCACCCTGTAGTTTCCACCAAGGATAAACCAGGAGATGTATGGTCATACAAGTACCAGGATGCTCACTGACAGAAGGAAAGTATACAGTTTAGCTGTTCCCAAGAGTGAAATTAGGAGCTGCGAGGAAAATCTGTGCAATATCAAGAGCTTGGATTGTAGACCTTACTCTGTTTCAATACAGAGCTGCTTGATCAATGCTAGCAAAGCCCAAATCAGCACAATAGGCAAAACTTCAATTTTGGATAGAGCAAGGGAGTATTATAACCGGTCAGTTCTCTCACCATCTGGCAAATGGTGAAAAAAAAAAAAAACCTTGACATTCAAATCTACCTCCACTGTCCGCGTCTAAAAAAATGTTTTGCCCATTGTTACTCTTTAAGGGTCAATTCATCACACATGCAGTCCAGTGCATTTTTTTCTGCGTCAAAAATGCATGGAAAGTAGGTTATATGGCTTTCAATGGCTTAGTTCACACCAGTGCAGTCAGTTCCAGTGCGTTCCAGCTCCAAAAAAACGAACATGCTGCATTTCTGCACTGAACTGTACTGGAAAGCGGTAAAACACATCAAACGCACCAGAATGCACTGGACCTCATGTCTATTTTAAGTAGGGGGGAAAAACTGCACTGGACTGCATAAAAAAAAAAAAAAAAAAAAAACTGAACGCAACATGCACGCAGAAAAGCATCCGCACTGCGTTTCTATGGTGTGAACGGGCCCTGAAGGTGTATTGATTGCTTTAATGCATTATGCCTTTAGCATTTCTAGCTGGTAGGAACCATCAGCTTTTCCAACCCTCAATAGGCAGGTGTCCTATTGCCTGATCACATGCAGCTAAATTTTACATGCGGCTCTTTCCGTGTAGTTGGGCATAATAGTAAAGGTGTATATAAACGCAGAAAGGATCACTATACGAAAGAATTCTACACTATTTAGTATGCAAATTTACTATTTTTTATTAGAAGTGCAAGAACCATATTGCTATCCATGTCTGGTAGGAAGAGTTCATAAAAAGCACAATGGGTAAAAATTTAGGAGAGCTCATTTATTCCAGGGCTTTAAAGCATGCCAAGAGATTCAGTTACCATAATGGGAAAATTAGAAGCAGACCCTCAACTGTGCCAAATTCCACATCAGATCATAAAATGGATACCCCTCCATTATGAATCTCTCTTGTGCCGTTAAAGCATATTCTAGATATCTGCACAATAAAGTGGCACACTATGGGCTGTTCTGTAGACACAAGCTGTACAGCTTAGTACTTAATGGGCAAAGCCATTACAAGGATGGCCCTTCAACAAAAAACGGTTTTCCTTCATTGTACACAGAGCAGGAGATTTGCAATTATCCAACATTACTGGCTCCAGTAACAGGGCTACTATATTATCCTGTAACAAGTTTCTTCAAACACTAAATTATTAAGAGGAAATTTAGAACTATTTAAATAGTAGACCTTGATAATAAAATATATCAAATGCCACTGCAGCATGCATATTTAACTTTTTAATATTTTAATTTCAACTACATCCAGCACTTTACACTGGTCAAAGACATTTACATAAGCCAAAGTCTTAAGCCAACCATAGGACTGAACAAAGTTCAGCAGAAACCAGACTAGTTGCAATCCATGTATGGACAAGGCTGGTTGTACTGCAGTCAATTGACTTTAGTACAACCATCCTGTTAGATTTTGTTAATGCAATCACTGCTGGCAGCTATAGCCGCCAGCAGTGATCACAGTATTCTGCTGGGAAACACACTGTTGAGGGGGAAATCAAGGAAATTTCCTTTCCTTTATCTCATGGTTGTAAGGAAAGAAAATAGGTTAATGCATGCCTTGCCATGAGCTTACTACATTCCCATGCGAACTACAAACACTTTTGAGATGGAAGGAAATTTACTCACTGGTGTGCTTTTTAAGTAAAAATACATTTCAAGCAAAAACTGACCTTTTGAAAGTCAAAAGTAAAACCTGCAGGTGCTAACCAAGCCAACATTGATTAGGTTAAATGTACATTTGTATGCATAAACCTGTAAAATTTTATATTACATAAAAAAACCCTCTACTAAAAAAGTGCAACTAAAATAAAGTGATCTGAGACCACCAATTTCAGATGTAGGTCAACTAGAGAATAAGGGAGACAAAAGCCAGTGCAGGGTACTTATTGCAAAAGGCAACAAACTTCAAGAAAATGAGCTTGTAAATAGCAATATTTCACACCACCACTTTGTGGTCCAACAGAAATAAAGTCAGGTTCTCCATTAAGGTCTCAAAAAATACCATACATCTGCTGGTGTGTGCACTTCTAGAATTTAGGACAGCCTGAGGCAGGACAGGAACTGCACCATCCCCCCTCGCCCCTCCCCCAAAAGCCAACACAAAAAAAGTACTGCTATGGTAACACCTAGAAAAATAAACCTGTAATAAAGCAGGGTTGGGCAGGCAGTCGACTATGCATTCCAGAGCTTGAAAAGGAAGAGTAATGCAGCCGCTCCCAGACATTACCTCAAGGGTAATAACCATTTCAATGGTAAAGTTCACAGGATAAAGATTGTGAAATCTAACTTACAAGGCTTTACTTCTATGTACTCAAATGAAGTTTAACTAGCAAGGAAATGATGGCTACTTAAAGCTTTGATTACAAGTTTGTATATTAACACTTTTCCCAGCTCTTAACACTTTGAGCTCTTAAGAGCTTACTTTTTCTACACTTCATGTAGAAACCTGTATGAAATTACCTGAGTTACTACAATGTGCATAAAATATATATTGGTAAGGTAAAAGCAATCACTGAAAATGGTACAGAATTTTCTGTGAAAGCTGCAGTTTTCAATTCATGCAGTTCTATGTAGCAACCGTGAACACTAGGATGCCTTGCACATTAATGCACTAAAACTAGCCATCCTGAATTAAAGTAACTCTTAGAAATGTTCTATTGATTGTAGCAGTAGCATACTAAGGCCGGCCATGCAGAGAGCAAATGTTCTTTGATCGATTCCGCCACAAACAGTGTGGATGGGGGAACATATGCAGTAAACATATGTAAAGACGGTTCAAGTTTTGCTCACAAAGCCAAGGCAGCTCATAGCCATAGGACAGTCAGTGCAGAATTAAAAGTCCTACGAGCTTTAACCAGACCCTCAGAAGTCACAAGACTGCTATATACTGATGAGAAATGGTATTTAGTAGGTTTATATTTACTAAAATTATTGCATTTTCATGTGTACTGTGGGAGACCAGAGATAGTGAATGCAGGGTCCTGGGTTTAGTAACACTAATGAATGCCATCTAACTAGTCAGCTATTTGTGCAAATGAGTCATGTTACCATCAAGTTTACAGCTTTATATGATCATCTTTAAAGCAATTTTGATAAAAAAAAAAAGAAGGCTTACCTTTGTACCAACTGTTATATCTTGAACAATGCTATAAAAAACAAAAAACTAAAGTTACAAATATGCTCTGTTGAACTCACTATAATAAGCTTAAACATTTCTATATTGCTCTTTAAGTCATTGGAGAACTGAGCCCTAATTCAGTACGTTTGTACAAGAAGCAGAAGTCAGACTGTTGAAATTAAATTGGTTGTCTACCCCCTAAAGCGATTTCTACTTACAGGTAAGCCTATAAGGAGGCTTACCTGTAGGTAAAATGAATATCTCCTAAACCTGTACGGTTTAGGAGATATTCCACTTGCAATGCAGCCGCTGATGTCACTGCACATGCATAGTGACAACCCTGTGAAGGGCTGTCGCATAGCGCCGAACCCTGCAGAAAAGACGGGCTCCTGCACGCATGCGCGGGAGTGACGTCTCGCAGCTCCGGCCACTCACATCGCAGGAGCCGCAAACTCGGAAGAAGCCACACAGCAAAGATGTCTGCCCCCTCTACAGGGACTGGGCAGCCTTGCGGGAGCTTTGTTCTAAGGTATTTCATAATGAGCTAGTATGTGGTACATACTAGCTCATTACACCTTTGCCTTAGGTTTTTTTTTCCGGTTGGGTAGACAACCGCTTTAAGCCATTTATAGCTAGACAAAAGTACAGGCGGTCCCCAGGTTACAAACAAATGGGGACTGTAGGTTTGTTCTCAAGTTGAATATGTTTGCAAGTCGGAACAGATAGTTTTTTTGGCTGAAGCTACACTTAAAGCGGTAGTAAACCCTAAAAGCTGTTTTTACCTACAGGTAAGCCTATAATGAGGCTTAACGGTAGGTAAAAAGAATATCTCCTAAACCTGCATGCAGCCGCTGACATTAGCGGCGCATGTGCTCTGACGATCCGGCCGGCAACTCAGAGCTGGCTGCTGGAGCGAAGAGCTCCCGCGCACATGCGCGGGAGTGACGTCAAGCAGCTCCGGCCACTCACAGCGCCGGAGCCGTGTAGCCGGAAGAAAGAAGAGGACCAACATGTCAGCGTCCTTAGCGCTGACCGACTCGGGCATCAGGGGCCTCGTTCTAAGGTAAGTATTTCATATGTTAGTATGCGATGCATACTAACATATTATGCTATTGTCTTGCAGGATTTTTTTTTTTTTGTCAGCGGGTTTACTACCGCTTTAAAAGAATGTATTTTTAGGCTTTTTGAATAGCATAGGGAAGGAGTAACACCCCTGTAATGTTTGTTTTGCTGTCTGTTTCTGTTCAGAAGATTCCACCTTACTTCCTTTCCCAATGATAATTGGATTTTGAAAATTTTGGGTTGTGGAAACAAAGATTGGTGATAAAGCATCAGGAGACACCTTTTCCCCATAATAACTCTTACAGGAGTGAATTTCCCTTCCTAGGGGTAGATTTCCTCTCACTTTCTGTTGTCTCCCTCCATTTGTAAGTAGGAGTCGTTTGTAAGTCGAATGTTTGTAACTAGGGGACAACTGCAAAAACAGCTTAAAGTGCATGCCGAGAATATGCAAGCCCCAAAGCGATACTAACAAAAAATGAATTTATAGTCTGCTAGCATCGTAATTTAAAGGTTCATGATATACTTCCATTTTGATACTAGCAGGGCTATAAATTTGCAGAACACAGGAGGTAGCTTATTTTAGCTCCTAGCCAACACAAGGGTCACCTCTAAATTTTGCACTGTATAGCTGTCCTCCAGTACCAAGAGACCATTGGACATGTACCTTTTGACACGTTTCTGTTACCACAACAGCAATCTGTCTGGACTGTGCAACTATGACAGATTATGACTCCTACAGACAATAGCCTCTTGCAGTTTGACCAGGCCATACATTCTACAATTTTCTTGTACAAGTTTCCTTTAGAGTTACCAAAACCATATAATATGAGGTCAGACAAACATTTTCAGTTTGTATGCAATCAGGCAGACCCTAGAACTATAGTTGAAGGTAAATCTAAAGGAAATTTAACAAAATGAAATAATGTACGGCCAGCTTAAGTCCAACAGGCACAAGACAAAGGCCTAGCTAGCATGCCACAGAAGCCAAGGACTTGATGTCTTGCAAAAATAAATATGCATAGAAGTTTAAAGCAAGATATGAGCAAGCACATTTTGCCAGCTATGAATCTTTATCCCCTCTTCAAATAGCGAACGTTTTTTATTAATTCAAAATGTACAATCCAAGTCATTTTTAGTAGTTTCTCAGCCCTTAAGGATAACCAGTGTCCAATTCTTCATAACAACCTTATTACCAGCCTTATCAAAAATATTCCTAATTCGGCACCCTGTTCCAAGGTCAATGGATGAGAACGTGATTACATTGACAAGCTGTTTAACCAGATCAGATCCATGCTATAGCCAAAAGACAGCTACAGCGCAGATCTGAATTGCCCAGCGGACGTCCGCCCTTGTGCACGCTCCCGGCACGCACTCACAGGCAGCAGCCGCCGCACTCTACGTGGGCATGCCTGTGGGACAGGCGGACTATGTCCGCTCGTGACCCACGATCGCCTGTCAGAATGGGGAACCGCCAATGTGAACACAGCGGTTCTCCATTCTGTGAAGGGGGACATAACAGATCTACTGATCCCTGTCACTGGGATCAGTTAAATCTGTTATGTCCCTGCCAGCCCCACCTCCACACAGTTAGAACACATACAGTGAACAGTTAATCCCTTCAATGCCCCTTAGTGTTAACCCCTTCCCTGCCAATGACATTTATACAGTAATCAGTGGACATTTTCATTTCTGATCGCTGTATAAATGTCATTGGTCCCAAAAAAAGTGTCAAAAATGTTCGACATGTCTGCCCCAATATAAAAGTCCCGATAAAAATTGCAGATCGCCGCAATCACTAGTAAAAAAAAAAAAAGCCATAAATCAATTCCCATAGTTTGTAGACGCAATAACTTTTGCGCAAACCAAACATACGGCGACTGCAATTTTTTTTAACAAAAATATGTAAAATATATATCGGCCAAACCATATGAATATTTTTTTTATTTTAGATTTTTTTTTGGATATGTATTAAAGCAAAAAGTAAAAAATATTGTTCTCAAAATCGTCACTCTGTTTATAGCACAAAAAATAACCGCAGAGGTGATCAAATACCACCAAAAGAAAGCTCTATTTGTGGGGAAAAATTATAAAAATGTTGCTGGGTACAACGTTGCACGACCGCGCAATTGTCATTCAAAATGCGACACTAGGCAGGAGGGGGGTTTAAGTGTCCAGTAAGCAAGTGGTTAAGTAGCATTCAGACCATGCATGCACTGGAGATAGGTGCACACTGAATATTTTATCCCATACTTTGCCAGACAAGTGGCACAGAAAAGATTGCATAAAAATTGCATTTCAGGTTATGCATAGCAAAAACTGAGGACACAAGCCTAAAAAGTGTTCATTGCTGACAACATCGCTATACGGGAGCAAAGTGGCTCCCACGCGCAAATCACTGTATATAGTCTCCAGAGGTTATAAAGATTGTACTCAACCTTCCGCCGCTATAGCCGTAATACTAATAAGACATGTAATGCCCTCTTACATGAAGATTTAATGTGCAGTATCTGTAGTTTTTAAAAATTAGTCCACAAAATATCCAATTTACAGCCCCACTAGATGCTCATGTGACCTCCCACCACTCTCCTGCCAGCTGACATTTGTGGGGAAACCGCCACTCCCACTGTAGTGCTCAGATCGGGAAGGAGAACACTGGGCAGGGCACATGAGCATCCAGCAGCTCTGCTGACATCACAGATGTCCCTCCAGGCACCGCGTCATCCCAACTAAGGAGTCGGGATCTGCCAGGTGCCTGGACTGACGAGTCTCAGCCTATCACCAAGCCTCAGACAGCCACTCCAGTGAGCATGGGGAAGCAGGGAGCTGCTGATTGTAGTCAGCAGCTCTCTGCTCGGGGGCTGTGATTACAGAGCGATAGGCGATGTTCGATCGCTTGGTTCTCAGTGCAGAGGCGCCAGGGAACAGATGCAGCATCCCTAATAGGAGGAGGGAACCTTTACTTCTCTTAAATCTTGATGTGTTGTGCGTTTTTCCCCAGATTTGGGCACCAGCCTCATTGAGCAGCATTGCCCAATACATAGACAGGTAATAGCACTATGTCCTGCTGTTAGTTTACATCAAAGCATTGTGTGCACTGAAAAAAGTAGGACAAAAAACAAAAACACATTCATTGGGGAGGGGATTTAAGCTATGTTCTCACAATTGCAGGAATGTATTGCGTGCATTACTGCACCCAAAAGACTGCTTTTTTTTTTAGCAGACTCAAGGGGGTGCAATTCTTAATGGCACCGCATACATCTGAAGAGGCAGTGAGTTTTTAGGCGTGCAAAACTGCAAGGTGCTACAGCACCACACAGCTCTGTGCAGCTACCCTGTGGGTGTGTTTCAGATAAAGTCATAGCAGTTTTCACTGTCTTACAGGTACAGCAGCCCATTCCAATGAATAGGCTCCTGTGCCCACGCACACACCCACACAGACATACAAGCATGTCTCTAGACGTAGAACCGAATTTTGTCAACAGGCAGGGTTTTTATTGCAGCAGATACAGCCAAACAAAAAACTGCGCCCAAGTCTTCAATATGTACATTGAGCTCAGCATGGATTCCAGCATTGTGCCCGTGTGCTGGGGTGGTTACACCGCTGCAGACATTTGAATCTAGGAGCTAAGGTTAAAGCAAAAATGTCTCCCTAAACAGGAAGTCCCGCTTTAAAGAGTCCCCTCCTCCACTATCAATTTTGGTAGACAGGACACTTGTCCCCACTTCAGGAAGGTATGTCAAAAGTGTGGCCCTCTGCTGCCGGGCAAGCAACAGCGCAGCACACTTCACGCATGTGCAGTTGGGACTCTTGCTGTGGCTGTGAAACCAGTCTTCACTGCTGGGTTCCCTTACCTGCAATGGCAGTAGCCGACTGAAACATCGGTTGGGATACCAACATCACTGGATTCCAGTACAGGTAAGTGTCCTAATATTAACCACTTGCTGACGGCTGATCGGCAAATGACGGCGACAGAGTGGCTCTGTAACGCGGATCGCCGTCATACGACGGCGGCCGCGATACAGAGCCTAGTGAGCGCGCATGTTCGGGGGGGGCCCAGGGAGCGGGTGCGACGGCTTCGATTGCCGCCGGCTACCCGCGATGCCCCCCCCCCGGAGTGAATGAACGGAGGTCCGTGTATGTAAACACGGACCTCCGCTCTGTGTGAGGGGGAAGGGCTGTGACCACTTCCCTTCTCCTGTTAGGGCAGTCCCCCATACAGTTAGAACACGCCCAGGGAACATAGTTAACCCTTAGAGCGCCCCTGCAGGTTAACCCCTTCACTGCCAATGGCATTTACACAGTATTGAGTGCATTTTTATAGCACTGATCGCTGTATAAATGCCAATGGTCCCAAAAAAAGTGTCAAAACGTTCCGACATGTCCGTCCTAATATCGCAGTACCGCTAAAAATCGCAGATCGCCGCCATTACTAGTAAAAAATAAAAACCCCAAAAATGAATTCTCATCATCCGTAAACTCGACCACTTTTGCGCAAACCAATCAATAAACGCCGATTGCGATTTTTTTTTATCGCAAATATGAGGAAGAATATAAATTGGCCAAAAACGGTGAAAAAAAATGTTTTTTTTATATTTTTTTTTTTGGATTTGTATTTTAGCAAAAAGTAAGAAATTTGGGTCTTTTGCAAAATTGTCGCTCTTTTGTTTATAGCGGCGATCAGAAATGACGCAGAGGGGATCAGATACCACCAAAAGAAAGCTCTATTTGTGGGAAAAAAAGGACGTAAATTTTGTTTGGGTACAACGTCGCACGACCGCGCAATTGTCAGTTAAAGCGACGCAGCGCCAAATCGCAAAAAGGGCTCCGGTCCTAAAGCTGGAAATCCTTCCGGGGCTGAAGTGGCTAAAAGTCAGCAGCTACAGTATGTGTAGCCTGCTGATTTCATTTTTGGAGGGGGAAGGCCCAAACAACGCTTTAATTATGGGGGGGGGGGGGGAGCAGGTACTTAGTTTTGGCAGAAGCCCACTTCCACTCCTGCTGGAATCTCTAGGCAATTTCAACAGAAGTTGCCCCCTCACTACCACTTGGCACAAAGTTCCCAAAAGACTCTGGGACTGCTCACAAAGTGCAGCACGATTTGTGCGTATGCTGTGTGAAGCCACAAAGTCACAGCTGACTTCCCACGGTAGACAAGCCAGGGACTGGTGAGGGCAATGCTGGTTGCCTCCACAGGCCAGCAGCTACAGTAGTTGGAGCTGCTGCCCCCCCTTACAGGCTAAAGAAGCCACCCAATTATTACACACTATAGTTCCGGAAAAAAGTGAGAAACTTTGCCTCAAACGGAACTTGATATCACACATTATTAACCCACCGAAGAAATCGGACATTCCCCCCCGTCGTCGAGGTTGATGACATCGACGACCGGACACCTCCGTTGGTCGTAACGGGAGTGGTC
>BLSH010007218.1:584116-594556 GCA_018402905.1 Glandirana rugosa
CCCTCGCCTTTTTGGATAACATAGGGAAGGTTTAACACCCCTGTAATGTTTGTTTTGTTGTCTGTTTCTGTTCAGAAGATTTCACCTCACTTCCTGTCCCAATGATAATTGGATTTTGAAAATTTTAGATTGTTGTAGAAACAAACCTTGGTGATAAAGCATCAGTGGAGACATCTTTTTCCCATAATAACTCTTGGGCCCCTTTCACACCAAGGCGTTTTTGCACAAAAATAGCGCCTGAAAAACGCCTCCCAATACACTCCAGTGTGAAAGCCAGAGTGCTTTCACACTGGGGCGGTGCACTTGCGGGACGGTAAAAAAAAGTCCTGCAAGCCGCATCTTTACAGCGGTGTGGGAGCGGTGTATTCACCACTCCTATACCGCCCCTGCCCATTGAAAACAATGGGGCAGCGCTCCCGAAGCGCCTGAACACCGCTTCGGGAGCGCCGCAAACCGGCACATTTAACCCCTGTTTAACCCCTTGTGGGGCCGCCCGAATAATAACGAGCGGTAAAACGCCGCTAAATAGCGCCGTTTTACTGCTAACCCTCGGGCAGCTCCGGTGTGAAAGGAGCCTTACAGGAGTGAAATTCCCTTCCTAGGGGTATATTTCCTCTCACTTCCTGCTGTCTCCCTCTTTTTGTAAGTAGGAGTCATTTGTAAGTCGGATTAGTTATCTAATGCAATGCCTTTAGTGTAGCAGACTATATACAGCCAATTCAATGCATAGTATATACGTCCGTTTAGGCAGTGCAAGAATATATATATACATACACGCACAGTGTACACTATATATCAGTGCATTCGGGGTGTACATACCGTATATAGTACACTTGACGTGGTGTATTAAAATATATACAGCCTGATATATATATATATATATATATACACATATACATATACACATACATACATACACACATACACACACACAGCGTATTGAGTGTACACTATATATCAGTGCATTCGGGGTGTACGGTATATAGCATACTACACGACATGGTGTCTTAAAATATATACAGTCTAGTGTATACATATATACACACACAGCGTATTGAGTGTACACTATATATCAGTGCATTCGGGGGTATGCGGTATATAGCACACTGCTTGACATGGTGTCTTAAAATATATACAGTCTAGTGTATACATCTATACACACAGCGCAGTGGCGGCTGGTGAAATTTTAGGATGGGGGGGCCAGACCCTGCCCTTCCTTTTTGATCCCTCCCACTTCTCATAAGCCCCACCCCTTATGGTTTCCACCCTTTGTGTCAGGAGTATACAGCCCAGCATCACCAGATAGGGTATACAGCATCACCAGATAGGGGTATACAGAGTCACCAGATAGGGGTATACAGAGTCACCAGATAGCAGCATACACTTAGAGAGCACCAGACAGCAGTATACAGAGTCACCATATAGCAGTATACAGAGCCCCAGATAGCAGTATACAGAGCCCCAGATAGTAGTATACAGAGTCACCATATAGCAGTATACAGAGTCACCATATAGCAGTATACAGAGTCACCAGATAGCAGTATACAGAGTCACCATATAACAGTATACAGAGCCCCAGATAGCAGTATACAGAGCCCCACATTGCAGTATACAGTCACCATACAGCAGTATACAGAGCCCCAGATAGTATACATAGCAACTAATAGGGTATACAGTCACCAGATGGGGTATACAGAATCACCATATCGCAGTATACAGAGTCCCAGATAGGGTATACAGTCACCAGACAAGGTATACAGAGTCCCAGATAGGGTATACAGTCATCAGATAGGGGTATACAGAGTCTCAGATAGGGTATACAGAGTCCCAGATAGGGGAATACAGAGTCCCAGATAGGGTATATAAAGTCCCAGATAGGGGTATACAGAGTCCCAGATAGGGGAATACAGAGTCCCAGATAGGGGTATACAGAGTCCCAGATAGGGGTATACAGAGTCCCAGATAGGGGAATACAGAGTCCCAGATAGGGTATACAGATAGGGCACTGACAGACCCCCCCACCCCCCCCCCCCGAAGTCGGGACAAGTCCCGCACTTACCCCATCTAATAGGCAGGCAGGAGTGTGCAGAGCTCGGCTTGCGGAGATGGTCTGCGGCGTGGGAGTCGGGACTGAAACCCGGCAGAGTGCTGCGCCTGCGTGAGTAATCACGCAGCCAGCACGTCCATCACAGTCCCGCCCACAGCATCCAATGCCAGTCAGTCACTGGCTCAGGGCAGCCAATCAGACTATGTGTGTGCACCTGTTCAGCGCACACAGTCATTTATGACTGACCAATCGGCTCGCTAATTGCTGTCAGGAGCACAGAAAAAAATAGTCCATATGCCGACGCCTCCTGTAGGGGGTCGGGTTGACCTTGTTTTTTTTGTCAGCGGCGGGGAGGCGCCCCTTATTGACCAGCCGCCGCTGACACAGCGTATTGAGTGTACACTATATATCAGTGCATTCAGGGGATGAACGGTATATAGCACACTACTTGATATGGTGTCTTAAAATATATACAGTCTAGTGTATACATATATACACACAGCATATTGAGTGTACACTATATATAAGTGCATTCGGGGTATACGGTACATAGTACAGTGTAGTGCGGTGTTAAAAAAAATACCCATCATGTCAGGAAGGCCACAAAGGAGAGGCAGACGCTCCCAGGCCACTAAAAGAGGACAAGCAGCCTCTGTGTCTTCAGTGAAAAGTGGTGATGGTGGACATGGTGCATCCTCTGTAGGCGGGTCACACTTGTCCTTTTTTTCTGCTGTTAGACGTGCTATTGAGCCACAAGATGCAGAAGAGTTGGTGGAGTGGATAACAAAGCCACCCTCAGCCTCCTCATCCTCTGTCACCCAGGCTCGTACAAGTTTGCCTTCCAACGCATCTGGCAAAGCGGCCTATTCCACCGGATCCTTGTCCACAGTTACTCCTTCTGTAGCCCCACCATCATGCATGGAGGAGTCACCTGAGTTATCCGAGCATGGTGTCGGTTACATGCTGATGGAGGATGCGCAGCAGTTTGAAGGCTCTCACGTTGGTTCCCAGGTTGAGGAAGGGAGTAACGTGAGCCTAGAGACAGGGGGTGCCGCAAAAGGACAAGAAACTAGCAGTCATGTTCCCCCAGCTGCAGCATACTGCCAAGTTTGCTCCAGTGATGAGGAGGGAGGGGATGATGAGAACAAGGCAGGATGTCCTCCGGGGGCCAGCTTAAGGGCAGCCACCCAATTGCATCAGACCACAGAGCTCCACAGGTGCAGGGCGCTGCTGCCTCCCCAACTTCCAAAATTTCTTTGGTGTGGGCATTTTTCAGCACACGTGCAGTAGATCGCACCGTTGCCATTTGCAATGTATGACTCCAGCCGCCTGGGCACTACTGTCTTGACAAGACATATGACGACCAGTCATGCAGTCCATTGGCAAGAGTACCTGAAAAACCCACACCAGAAAACAAGACAGACTTCTCCTTGCTCCTCATCTGGGATCTCATCCCTTACTATACCTGCAATCCTCTCCAAAACCTGCATTGAGAGGAATGAAGTTGTAGCAATGTGTGCCACAACTGGTACTTGCAGCCAATCTGCTAGCAGTACACCACCAGGTGAATTCAGCAGGCAAATATCCCTACCCCAGTTACTGAACCATAAAAAGAAATACTGTCCCAGCCATCCACATACTCAGCGTCTTAATGCTAGCTTGGCCAAATTGCTAGCACTCCAACTGCTGCCTTTTCAGCTGGTAGACTCTGCCCCCTTTCGTGAATTTGTGGAATGTGCTGTCCCCCAGTGGCAGGTTTCCAAAAGATATTTCTTTTCATGTAAGGCCATTCCAGCTCTCTACTGTCATGTGGAAGGCAATGTTTTGACCTTGTTGGACAGTGCGGTCAGCAGCAGGGTTCATAGTACTGCTGACTCATGGTCCAGCAGACATGGTCAGGAACATTACCTTTCCTTCACGGCGCACTGGGTAACTCTGCTGGCAGCTGGGAAGGATGCAGGACAGGGTTTAGTTTTGGAAATAGTTCCCCCACTACGCCTCCAAAAAGCTAGTGGTGATTTTGCCACATCCACATCCGCCTCCTCCACCCCCTCCTCTTCTTATACCTCTGTGGCCTCTTCTGCAGAATTGTCCTCTGAACCTGCAGTGCTCCCTAAGTGTTCAAGGGGCTATGCAAGCAGTCAGGTTAAAAGATGCCATGCGGTGCTTGAGTTAGTCTGTCTTGGGCACAGGCGCCACACTGGGGAAGAAATTCTTTCAGCTCTGCGGGGCGCAGGCTCAGAGGTGGTTGATGCCATGGCAGCTTGAGCCAGGAATGGTTTTATGCGACAATGGCACCAACCTTCTCTCTGCCCTTCGACTGGGACAATTGACACATGTTCCATGCTTGGCACACGTCTTTAATTTGGTGGTGCAGCATTTCTTGACCAGGTACCCAGGCTTACCAGATATCCTGAGGCAGGCCAGAAAAGTCTGTGGTCATTTACGCCATTCATACAAAATGCCAGTGCCTGGTTGGCTGACATCCAGCGGGAATTTAACCTGCCCAACAACCGCCTCATTTGTGACATGCCCACCAGGTGGAACTCAACATTGGCAATGCTGCAGCGGCTGCACGCACAGCAGAGGGTCATCAATGAGTACCTCTGTGAGCATGGCACCAGGACAGGCTGAGGGGAGTTTGGCTTTTTTTCCACCATGTCAGTGGCTAATGATCGAGGATGCATGCACTGTCCTGTCACCATTTGAGGAGGCCACAGGGATGGTGAGCAGCAACAATGCATGCATCAGTGACAATGTCCCACTAATATTCCTCATGGAGCACACGCTTCGTGGAATCATGGACAGGGCACTTGAGACAGAACAGAGGGAGGAAGAGGAGGACTTCCTTTCCTCTCAAGGCCCCCTTTATGCAGAGAGCATTCCCGCAGAGCCACCAAACACACACATGAGGAGGAGGAGGATTGTGTCAGCATGGATGTGGAGTATAAATACGCAGCAGTCTTCAAGGGATCATGGTTTTCAGGCCCCAGAAACCCAAGGGGTTGTACGTGGCTGGGAGGAGGTAGCTCCTGATAATGTCATCCTCCGTGACCCAGAGGACACTCATGCCTCCTCAAACTTACGCTGCATGAGCGCTCTGATTCTGAAAAGCCTGCGAAAAGACCCTAGGATTCGTGGTATCAAGGAGAGGGATCATTACTGGTTCTTGATCCACGTTACAAGGGTAAAGTTGCAGAACCCATCCTGCCTGCACAGAGGGTGCAGAGGATGAAACATCTTCAGGATACCTTGAAGAAAAGTTTGTGCAAAGCCTTTCCAGACCCTGGGAGGTTACCATGTCCTGGTGCTGGTGCTGGCCCTGGACAACGTGTTTCTGAAGCTTCGGTCGTTCAGAGGCAGAGTGGTGAAGGTGGCTGGCTAAGCGATGCCTTTAAAAAAATTTCAGTCCTCAGCACCCAAGCCTGATAGGTACAAGCAACCATCGTCAGCGTCTGCATTATATGGTGCGGGAATATATAGGGGCAAGAGCAGACTTGGAGACCTTTCCAACTGAGCATCCACTTAGTTACTGGGTCTTGAGGATGAACCACTTGGCGGAACTTGCTCAATATGCAATTGAGCTACTGGCCTGTCCTGCATCAAGCGTGCTTTCTGAATGGGCATTCAGTGCTGCTGGAGTGTTCGTAACCGATCAAAGAGTGCGTCTGTCCACAGATTTGGTTGATAGACTCACATTTATAAAAATGAATCAGTCCTGGATCAGCAGCTATCAAGCCCCTGATGCTGATGCAACTGATTCAATTTGCTAGGGATCTGAGATGCCTTGAAGGCTGCCACTGTTCCTATTCCTCCTGTCCATAATCTAGAACAATATTTTGTATTTAGGGTACCACCAACACCCAAGGCCCAATTTTTCTGCACCTGGTTTACAGGGGCATGTCATAACATTTTTTTAAACTAATTTAAAATAGCAGGTCCCATTCCTGCATCCAACAAGAGTAACTGCAAGGGGTTACAGTGTTCTGGCACCACCAGCACCCAAGGCCCAATTTTTCGCCACCTGTTTGACTGGGGGCTTTCGTCACAAATTTTTAAACTAAATTTACAACATCAGGCCCTGTTCCTCTGTCCAACAAGAGTAACTGCAAGTGTTTACAGTGTTCTTTCTGGCACCTCCAGTACCCAAGGCCCAAATTTTCACCACCTGTTTAACTGGGGATTTCGTCACAATTTTTAAACTAATTTACAACATCAGGCCCTGTTCCTCCATCCAACAAGAGTAATTGCAAGGGGTTACAGTATTCTGGCACCACCAGCACCCAAGGCCCAAGTTTTTGCCACCTGTTTGACTGGGGGATTTCGTCACAATTTTTAAACTAATTTACATCAGGCTCTGTTCCTCCATCCAACAAGAGTAACTGCAAGGGGTTACAGTCATTATTAAAATCACTGCTCCTTAAAAAACGATTTAAAAACATTTTTTTTTCATTGATACATGTCCCCTAGTGCAGGACCCGGATCCCCATACACTCTTTAGGGCAATAACATTGCATATAAGCCTTTAAAATGAGCACTTTTGATTTTTCATGTTTGGGTCCCATAGACTTTAATGGTGTTCAAATGTTCGCGCAAAATTTTTTCCTGCTCGCATGTTCTGGTGCAAACCGAACCAGGGGGTGTTTGGCTCATCCTTATTAAGCAGTAGGGGTTGAGCTTTGGGTTAGGATCAAACATGGGTCCACAGCGAAACCAACCAGTTCGCGGTTTACAGGCACAGCAAACTAATGGAGCCATTCACCTGAAATTTGGTTAGCTGACTTAGAATGGCCAATAATGGGGACTTTGTTAAGTGACAGTGTACTGGAAGCTGTAGGAGGAAATGGAAAGTTGTCAAACTGCACAGGGAGCAATTCAGGGTCAGTTAGGAAGGAAAATTGTATTTCTGGATTTCTAGCTCTCTTTTTTTTTTTTGTTTGCTGCAAGGCTTCCATTAAAATAATGGCTTTTGTTTCAACGGTGCAGTATTTTGCAGGTTTTATTTCTTGGGGAGTATATTGACTTTCATTTTATGCGGTTAGGGCCTTTATTTTAGGTTAAACTGTTTTTTTCAGCAGCAATAAAAAAAAGTGGGCATTATTTAGGGGATGTATTGATTTTTATTGCATGTTGATAATACTTTTTTTTTTTTTTTAGATTAATCAGCTTTTTTCCTTGCTGCATATTTTCCTATTAGAAAAAAAGGGTCTTTTTTCGATCTCACCACATATGGATATCTCCCCAAGACCTTATCACAATGTCTCAAACATGAAGATCCCAGGAATAATGCAAGCAAAAGAAGCTCTGCGTAGTGTAAAACCATATGGATAAAATTTATTTTAAAAGTATAAAACATACATCACAAACGAATCCATGAGCTCAAATCAAATAATTCATGCAATGGCCTGGGTACAGCATCAACCCGATTAGTTTTGTCTCATTAGACTTCTTCTGGGATGTTATCCATATGGTTTTACACTATGTGGAGCTTCTTTTGCTTGCATGATTTCTGGGATCTTCATGTTTGATGAGACGTTGTGATAAGGTCTTGGGGAGTTATCCATGTGTGGTGAGGTCTTTGTGGCTCTGGTAAAAATCAGAGGCTATCCCAGTGGATGAGACCCTTGTCGTGGATTGATACAGGCGCATAATTTCTGTATTTCTGGTAAGCGCATGACCATATATGGTGGCAGTGTTGCCATTCACAGTGAATACCGGATTGTCACTGGATTTGCACAGTTCTAATATCTTCTAAGAAGCTCTTTGGACACTTTTTTCACTTTTTTTGCACTTGAGATGCGATCAATTGCTGTATGCACTGGACACTTTTAACTGTTGGCACATCAGATACCGACAGTCTGTTTGTTGCACTGGACATTTTTTTATCTAATTTATTAACCATTCATGAATTTATACTATTTAGTCATGATACTGAACACGTTTCATATTTTGAGTGTAATTCAAAACATGGTACACTCTTCACGAGACTGAATTTTACTTATTAGAATGCTCCCCTTTTATTTAATGTGACATCCATGAATATGTTATAAGGAGTTATTTAGCGCTGCGCTTTACACTATTTGATTCTTTCACCAATTTTTGTCATTGGTGTGGTGGGCACGGTCGTTTTTTCCCTTTACGTTTCTTCATCATTTGAAAGAAAAATAAAATAAGTGGAAGTGTGCACCTAAAACACTTCACACATCACTCACATTCAACACATCACCCAATCCCCATAGATAAGATAAAAATTAGGCATATACCAGTTAGGCCTATTATCCTTGATTAACCATGTCCTGCAGCTAGCCTACTTTCCACTGCTGCATTATCTGCAGGTTCTGCATACTTGCATTAAAACCCCTTATCTGTGCTGTAACTTTGAGCCTAAAACAGCAATTAAAAATTGTCTTCCTGCTGGTCTGTTTTCTATTGCTGAATGTCTGTGCAAGAGATTAAAGAGGCGGTAACTGAGAGAAAGGAAGAACATCAGTGAGGAAGGGTTTAGTCCAGGGGCAGCAGCAGGTTTCAGAGTACTAGAAGGAGCAGCTATCCTATTCCACCAGATGGCAGTTCCCCATGGGTACAGGTCATGCTGTCCCCAAGGCTATTGCACCAAATTCAGCAGTCTGAGCCTTTATTCAATCATTTGCTACCGACAGCAGCGTTGTGGTCTGCAGCCTCTGACTACAATGCATCAGTCGTGTTAAAAATACCAGTCATTTGGGTACCACATGCACATGAAGCTAAGCTATACCACAAAACTTAGTGGGAGTAGCACTGCGACAATAGACCAGCACTTCTCCTCCTCCTCCTCATTTCACACTTTCCACCTCTCTCTATACTCCACAAGATTCTGCATCTTCATCGGTGCAATATCTATGGTCTTAAGCAATAGGGAGGGAAGTCTGATAAGGGGTTTCAGAGGCCTACCTTGTGGCAAATAAAGCAGTGAAGAGGATCAGTATGGGGCCATACTGGATAGGGCCAAGTATATGCATCATCACAGGGCCAAGTATATGCTTGAACCTTACCGTAGGTCTCCTTACTTCATCTCGCCATCTCTAGCAGTGTCCTGTGTTTGAAGCAGAAGAAAAAAGATCAATAATCACCCCTATGTCCAGCATCTCAAAATCAGCTGGGCAAACCTGCTGTCTTTACACTGCTCCCATTTCAGCTACTGAATTCAGTCTCATTTCCAAGAGTTTATGGCTTGCGCTGCATCAGCTTGGTAGGTACTCATTTTATTTTTTTGGCCGAGAAAGCCATCTCTGCCCTCCACCGGACGTATTTAAGTTGTTTCAGCAACAACAGTGTACAGACCCGGCTACAGTCACAGGCAGCTCCTAAACTATATGATTGCAGCCTACTTGGGGTGCAGGGCTGATGCAGACACTCTTCAAACTGAGGATTCCATGGACTGTTCAGACTGGACCATTCACTGGAGCTTGTACAGTATGTGCTGGAGCTTCTGGCTTGCAGTGTGGTGTGTGTGTCTGTGAGGTCGTAAGTGCAGAAGGCAGTTTTGTTACAGAGTGGAAAATCTGCTGTTCATGGACATTGTGGACTGGCTCACTTTCATAAAAATTAACCAATCCTAGATTTCCAATAATTACATAACCCTTGTAGCTGATGTCGCTAACTAAATTTTTCTTGTAATCCAAAAAAAGGGATTTTATTAAAACTTACCGTAAAATCCTTTTCTCCGAGTTCACTGACAGACGCAGCTCTTCATGACTTTGTGGGGTTTTATGTTCGTCCTACCAGAAGTTAACTAGGCAGGGAAAAGAAATCAGCTGGCCCCTCCCCTGGGGGCCGTCCTCTTTTCCTAAATTAAAACCCCCCTCCCAGAGGAGCTCTCCAGTTTGTACACAAGCCGTACCAAGTGATCAAAAAAAGGCTGCGCTTGCGTATAAACATAAATCAAGTGAAACATATAAATGATATCACACAAAGTGTAAAGAATAAAAAACAGTGAATAAACTCATAGGTCTCTAAACATAAAAGAGTCCATACAATATAAGTCCAATGTGATAGGTGATGAAATAATGAAAAAGTCCTAGATCAACACTGAAGAAATGGAGATAGGTGTGTTCGCGGAAACTGGAGGACATTAATTCTCCAGGTTCTTTGGGCCATTCCCGTGTTGGTAGGCACCACCTCCACATAAAAGTGCAAACGTTGTGACACCACATACAGCCCGTAAAGAGGTAAAGAAGTCACAACTAGATCCTGAAAAAGTAATAAAGTAGTGGATAGTGTAACCTGAATATAACATACCTGAGAAAATACAAATCTCTGGATACTCAAATAAGTGACAAAAAATAAGAAATGTGAAACACACTATAGTAAATATACAAAGTGAACTAAATACAAATATGCGTTCGCGTCGGAAA
>BLSH010007218.1:597448-607760 GCA_018402905.1 Glandirana rugosa
AGAATCTTCCCCCGATGACAGGGGGGGGGGCCACTTACTGGGGGCCCGCGGAGCGGCTTCCCCACGCGGAAGAAACTCCATCCCGCAGCTGGGAGAGGAAAAAGCCCCTTGGTCAGACTGCATGGCTGCTGAAGCCACCTCAGTAGATTCAGCAGGGAGATCAGCCATTACAGGGATGGATGGATGGATGGATGGATGGAAGGAAGGGACGCCCCGCACACAGCCACACACCCACAGGGTCCAGAGGACAGCACCCCACCGCCACCAGCCCAGAGGGAGCCCAGCTATACTTGCTGTTTTTGCTGCCTGATAGCGCCGATCGCTCAGAAGAACTGCCTCTGTCAGCCGCCGTTTTCAGAGAGAAGAAGAAGAAGCTGCAGCCACGTGTAGAATGCAGAGCATGCAGTGAAGATGGCCGCCAGGAAGCACTAGAGGGTGAGCACACCTCTCAGGCAACATGCAGTACCGATTATGGCCGCTCCGAGCGCTAGAGGGAAAGCATAGACTGAAAATGTCCGCGGCTACGGCAAAATGGCGGCGGTCCGCCGCAAAATGGCGGCCGAAGACCGCATGGCGATGCTGGACGAGAAGGCTGAACGAAGGTACAGCGATGGGGCGGGGGGTGGCAGGGGGCAAGATGAGAGGCTGATTCCCACCCGGTGGCTACCCTGGACAGCTACAGGAGCAGTGAAAAAATTGCATTTTTGGACGTCGGGCCCTCTTCACTGCCCATGTGGGGAGGAAGGCAGGGCGCTCACTTACCAGTCCGATGCCACGGTAGCCACCCGGATGCAGACTTTCCACCCTCGGCGGGGGGGTCGCTGCAGGCCCAGGGTCACCCTGCCGAACGAATCGGGAAGGGGACCATATGGGGGATCTCGCCCCGGGCCACCCGCACGGAACGGGTAAGATGCGGCGGGTCCCTGTGTTGGGGCCGGCTTCGCATCATGTTGGCCAGGTCGGGGAAAGTACAGAGCACTAAGACTCTCGATGCCCCGACCGGCTTCTTGATAGCAGATCATCTTGATTGCAGAAAAAAGAAAAAAGAAAATAAAAAAGAAAATGGTCACAATAGGACCGCAGTTCTCTATAGGGAAGCCAGGTCAACTCCTTGCGAACTAGGCATTGAAACTGGAGAGCTCCTCTGGGAGGGGGGTTTTAATGTAGGAAAAGAGGACGGCCCCCAGGGGAGGGGCCAGCTGAAAAATGTTGCCTTTCACTATTACCAAGTCCTGCAATTTCTGTAGGCCTGCCACCATTACCAGCTTCTGTCACCTCTGCTTGCCTGTTATTACCAGCTCCTGCCACCTCTCCTGGCCTGGCACTATTACCAAGTCCTACAACCTCTGTCGTATTGCGGCTTTAAAAATCACTCACTACCATCCACTGTTAATCAAAAGCAAAGTGGACCTGATGGGTGTGGCAGGATGAGGCCATGCCACTATGTAATAAGGCAGTCTGTGCCAGGTTTTGGAGAAAACAGGCCCACTAATGGCACTGGTGTGTGTTATTCTTTTAGGAAAGACAGGATTAGAGGTTAGTGCTCCACCCTCCCAAAGATGTCAGTGATTGTAAGGGAGAAAAGAGGTGCACGTCTGCACTGTGCTGTCCATGATGGAACAGGCAAAGAAGCAGAGAGACAGGGTCTTGCCTGGGGTCAGATGTGCCCCAAGTCAGAGGACTGAGTCTGAGAGAAAGGAGCTGAGAGATAGTTGTCTCACACTGTTGTGAAAGAGAAGACCAGTTGAATCCAAACGCGTGTTGGCGTCAGTGTTGCCAACCTCCCGCAGCTTTTTTTACTGGCAAATCATGGGAAATCTTACTGGCAGAGCACCTTTTTTACTGGCAACCTGAAAAATAACTGAACTCCTATTAAAAACTAAGACAATTGATATTTAAACACAACATGGAAACACTGACAATACCCATATCAAGTAATTTGCTTGGTTTATACTTAAAAAGTCAGCACAGCATGACAAATTATCAGACCCTGATATTTATAGACAGTTCTAAAAATCACTGATTTTTACAAATTGTCAGTAAATTTACTGGCGGTTGGCAACACTGGTTGGCGTGCATGCATGGGTACGCTAGCGTGTGCACAAGAAGAAATGTGCATATGTGCCTGCGTGCAACCTACACTGGCGCCAAACAGCCCATTCAAGCTAAGCAATGACATGAACACATTGCTGAGTGGTCTTTCAGCTTGTTCCTGTGTACCTGTACCCTGATCCATTTTCTGCCTACCTGTGTTTGACTCGCCTTGACCCTCCTCTGGATTCCCGCCTGCCTACCTGTGAACTCGACCTGTGCTTTGACCCTGCTCCTGTCTCGTGCTCTTGTACCTCACTGCCCGACTGTGTGCCGACTCCGGCTTGTATCATGATCCTGCTCTTGTCTCATGTTCCTGTACCTGCATTGCCCTGACTGTTGATGACCCCTTTGGCTTGTGTTCCGGCTACGCTCCTGCCTACTGATCCAGCATCACGGAGTTCCAGTTCTGGATGCCTGTCTGGTGATCCACGGCCATCAGTTTCCTGTCAAGGCTCAGCTGGTGCCACCTGCTATACCGGTCCTCGTGCCACTCTGTGTCCTACACTCCCTGTCATCTCTACCAGGGTTGTTAGACAGGAGGTGCAAGAGAAGCCCCCTCTACAGATCGATCTTCACCAGGTACGTGACTGGGTGTCAGAGGTGCCCCAAGCCAGAGGCCCAAGTTTGAGAGAAAGAAGCTGAGACAAGGTCTCACCCGGGGGTCAGAGGTGCCCCAAGCCAGAGGCCTGAGTGGGAGAGAAAGTCTATGAGATACAGAACAGCTGGGAGCTGTAAAGACATAGAGCTGGAAGAGGTACAGCGTTTGTGTACTAGCACTGGGGAAGGGTGCTAGATGGTCTAGAAGATCAAGGCATTAAGGCTGATAAAGAGAGCCAGGAAGGTTGAATATTGATTTGTTATATTGATGGTGAGAACCTCCCGTGGGAAGATATGTATTTGTGAACTTTTTGCTTTCTTCTAAATAAAAGTGGGCAGGAAAATTCCTGAAATGTACTTCTGAAGGCATCTACCACTAAAGCCAACAACCCCATGTCACATGGGATACTAGTCTCCCCATCAAGCTCCACCTATCCAACAGGTGCTGCAGACTTGGGGAATATGTTCCTTATCAGGTCCACCCAACCTGTGATGCAAGTCACTTCCAAAAATATGGGCATTACCATATTTGGGTAATAACATCAACTGTTTCCCCGGCCCATTTGTTTACATTTAGCATTTGGCCAGGGGCTGATGTTTGAATGGGGTCAGGGATACAGTGTTGTCCGGGAAGCTTTCACATTCATGACAGCTTCTCAGACATGCCCACTGTAAGTATTGGAATACCTCTGCATGCCAGCTCAGGTCTTAATTACAGCTAGTTTCCTAATCTGCTTACTGACGGTAATTCTTTAAGAATCTGTCGCTGCCATAGTGACAGGTTCCTAAAGTTCTTAAAGAACTACCTAAATGTGTTGCATGTGTTAATTGTGTTACAGAAACTAGCGCTAATGTTTGCCTGAATTAGGCAGATTTATTGGGGCCTACCACCAGAAAACTGTTGTTCCCCAGACAGTCTTCATTGGGATTTTCCAATTTATTGCAGGCCTAAGTACATTAAGTCCTAAGTCAACTTTTATTATGAATTAAACAATGGCAACGCATGTGGTAGGTATTACTAGAGATAATTTTAGCCCTTTCTTGGGAAGGTAAGAATGTAAAGTGCATTCAGGCTGATGTTTACATCATTTTTTAATACAATAAAAATGCTAAGGAGACAGCTATAAAAAAAAAAAAAAAAAAAGGTAGAGATTATTTTACCATTTTTCCAGCTGTACTGTTATAGTCACACATTAAAGCGTAACTCCACTTTTGTTGAGAACAAAAAACATTCCCCCCTGCATGATCTATGTACATTGCAAGGAATTTAACAAGTTTTGATGCTGATTCCTACCTTTTGTTATTCTGAATAAATCCATGTGTGTTTATCTGTGTCTATGTGGGAAAGTGAGTCTAATGGTAGTGGTTTCATAATTATCAATCAGCTGTGCACGTGCAGGGGCTCTAATGAGGAAAATTGCAGGTTCTGCATCCCTTTAAACGTGATTTCCTATTGGGAGTATCTCACCAAAAATTACATTTGTGTTGCAGGGGATGCCTGAAATCTGACTTGTATCTTACTGCAGTCTTCTGGGAAAATCAGTGAGCCAATCACACAAGCAGGAAATTATGTTTCTGTGGGGCTTTCTGTACACATTCTGTGTACAGAACACCTCCAGGTAGCCATATTGCATTGCATTACGAGAAAATTACAGCGGCTGCAGATTGAAAAGAAAAGGCAATTTTTAATAACATGCACTTACAATATGATTTGTGTTGCAATTATACACGCTATATTATTTTTTCTTTCTTTGCCATTTTTTTCCCCATGAAAGTGGTGTTAACCTTTGAATGTGATAAACCACTGGGATTTACCTATTGATCTAATCATTTACATTCTGGGATTTCCTCCAAAATATATGTTCATGCATCTCAAAATCTGTTTACACCTGTTCTTACAGCAGCAAGATGTTTAATTGTTCCAAAATGATTATGATTAAAGTGATTGTAAAGCCTGAACATGTTTTCCCCTAGTGCATTTCCTGCATTAAGGTAAAAAATGTTTCAGTACGTGTTTCGCTCCCTAACCTCCTCTTTTCCTTACCTGAGCCCTCACTCGATACAGCACTGTGCCTGTCTGCAGTGGCTCTCTTCTCCCGTTCCCACAGGCTTTGCTGATAGCAGTGGGAGCCATTGGCGGGGTGCTACAGATGCAGGCAGCATGGCTCAGGATCAAGCCCACAGTTATGCCTCAATAAGAATGTGTTTCCTATGGTGGCTCACCAAGAAGAAGAAGAGGAAGAGCCAGGAGTGCTGGCAGGAAGAGGAGGACCAAGGCCCCTCTGTGAGAATAGATAGGATAGATGTCTGTTGAGCAGCAGTGGCCACACCTTGATCGAAATTCAGCTGTTTCAACAGGGTCACCTTTACTTCTGTTAGGTATTGTTTGTAATAAGGATGTTCAGGCTTTAGTAATATTATTTTCTTATTAAATATGTCCATAGTATATGAGTATTCTGCCTGTACATGAAAATGAAGACAGTTAATTGAATGTCTATAGGGGAGTTTGCCCTGAATTGTTTTTTGTAATGCTGTGTGTCTTAAGAGACCCTGTCACCAACTTAAAAAAAAATGAAGATAAAAGCACAGATATTTTAAACACTTTCTTATAGTGTTTTTCCTTTCAATATATGATATTTACTCATTTGTATATTTGACTCTGAACTTTATAGAAAATTTGAGTACTCCAGAAAGAGTCGATTCTCAAGCACAGTCCCCTCTGTCCTTGCAAGTCATAGTCCTCCCCTGCTCTAGGAGGCTCTAATTACTCTCTGTGCTGGCCTAGCTCCTCTGCCACCCCCCTTCCCTATATAACCTTTAATTACTTGTCCACCAAGATACATTTAAAAATTGCATGGTAGGCAAGTGGTTGAATCACGCCCACAGCTGCTGCAGCTGTGAGTTTGGCACTGGCTTTAAGAGCCGGCGCATGGCTTTTTCCATCCAAAGCTTTTATGGTTCCCAGGATTAGGCAGTGGCTCTCAGACTCCCAACTGTGGGAAGCTGTTTCCCTGGTAAACCCCCAATGTTTCCATAAAGAGTACCTGTCACCTGCCCATGCTATTACATAGGGAGCTTGTTAGCCCCCTTGTGAAAGCAATAAAGTAAAAAAAAAGTAAAAAAGTGTTACAAAAAGAATTTCAGTTATCCTGCAAACCTGGCCTGTTAGTGGGTCCCGAGCACAGGAGTTGTGAACCACTGACCTAAGTGAAGCTTTAAAGCGGTTGTCTACCCATTTTGTTTACTTTTACCTACAGGTAAGCCTTGAATAAGGCTTACCTGTAGGTAAAATGAATATCTTCTAAACCTGTACGGTTTAGAAGATATTCCCTTTCTAATACAATGTGGTAGTACGGCGCATGCGCCGTGTATGTCCCGGCGCATGCGCCATGTGTGTCCCAGCAAAGGCCCGGCATTAGTTCCGGACCGTGCCGGGGAAAACGGGTCTCGTGCGCATACGCAAGAGTGACGTCTCGCGGATCCGGCCAGTCACAGCGCCGGAGCAGCGTACCCGGAAGCAAGATCAGTGGAAAGATGTCCGCTCCCACAGAGGGGACCGAGCAGCCTGATCGGATCTTCGTTTCAAGGTGAGTATTTCATAATGAGCTAGTATGCAGTGCACACTAGCTCATTATGCTATTGTCTTGCAGGTTTTTATTTTTTTATTTATTTATTTTTTAGGGTAGACAACCGCTTTAACAGGTAAATAACTTGCCTAAAATGTATTAAATGCACATATAATCTGATGTTAAGATTTTTGTTGAAATTAAAGCTCATCTCTGGACAAATATTAAACCCTTTCCCACCCTCCTCTAACCCACCCTGCACATTTATTTTCTTACTTTGTAAAACAAGATGCGCTCATCTAATCCCACCATCCAGGTTCCTTGCTAGCACCATTTCCAGATGCAGGGGGCTGCTAATCCAGTGCTGTAGATGTGTCAGAGCCAGCCAGTCCCTTTGGTCTGACTTCACCAGCTCCTCCTGAGAAGTCCCCACCACTGGATAGCCAACTGAAAGTGTCCACTTTACTCAACCACCAACATGGGCACCTATGAAATGATGCGACCTCCTGTAAACCGAAGAAGAGGGGGAAAAAAAGAGCGTCATGTGACATTTATTTATTTGAAAGCGATCAGTTAGGAAGGGGAGGGTTATGGACAGCCACAAGAATAGTTTTAATGGTCTGCCAGCAGGGACCCTTTTAGCCTCGGTTCACACTGATCCAATCTGAATGATCGGATGTGATTTGAACCTCACTGCAGTGAAGTCACATGCGATCTCTCTGCAATGTGATCTCAGCCATTGAGATAGTATGGCTGAGATTGCATCACAATCGGATCAAACTCGCACAGGACCCTTTTTTTCATAGGGTCAGAATCGGATCACATGGTGGTTCAGATCATGCGATCCGATTCCTGTGTGAGTTTGCAGATCACACTGCGATATACGAACTGAAAAGGAGGTGTCGTTAACAATGTAGTGACACCTCCCTTCAGTTCGCATAGGGCAGTGTGAACTGCCGCCGGGAGGCTAGTGATGCGGGAACCCACAGTGGGTTCCCGCATCGCTGCAGTGTGAACTGAGCCTTAATGTACATTAATGTACAATGACCCCCTTTTCAGTTCGCAAATCGCAGTGCGATCTGCAAACTCGCACAGGAAATGGATCGCATGGTCTGAACCATCATGCGATCCAATTCCGACCCTGCGAACAAATGTGTCCTGTGCGAGTTTGATCCGATTGCGATGCGATCTCAGCCATACTATCTCTATGGCTGAGATCGCATTGCAGAGAGATCACATGTGACACTGCAATGCGGTGCGAATCACATCCGATCTCTCAGATCGGATCAGTGTGAACCGAGGCTAAGGGTTAAGAGTATTCTGTCACCACAGACCTTTGACCAGTTAACAGACAGGGTTGAATGATCTTTTGCACCTTGCATTGAATACTTTGAGGTGTTGGCCATCTACTTCCTTAGATTATTCAGATAGTTGCTCACGTATCAAAAAACTATTTCTATAAATGTGTGGTAAAGAATTTGGTTGTTTTATTCATCTGTTAAATGAAGCATGGCAGATATGTGTCTGCATAATTTTAAAGAGTTTGTAAACCCAAACAATACATTTCTTTGCACTTGGCCCCTTCTGGTCTGCTAAAGAATTCCAGGTATGGATATTTTTCCAGCACGGACCAATGTAACTTTATGCATACTGTATGCCATACCTGTGGGATCCCTCCAGGAGCTGGAATAACCTGTAGTAGACACCCCTATTATCTGGTTAACAACTGGCTCGCGTACATTTACTGCTGCAGAGTGGCAGCGTAACACAAATCGCCATCTATAAACGGCTATTCGCGCAGGCGCGGCTAGGGGGGTGAGTGTGCGCCGCCACTGGCACGCCCTTGTGCCCGCCACGCGCTCCCTCAGTGGACTCGATGTCCGCCGGCAACCCGTGATCGCTTACTACACAGGAAGAACAGGGAACCGCCAATGTAAACACGGCAGTTCCCCATTCTGACAGGTGGCATGACAGAGATCTACTGATCCCTGTATTCGGAATCAGTTAGATCTGTTATGCCCCTGCCAGCCCCCCACACAGTTAGGGCACGTCTAGGGAACACAGTTAACCCCTTGATTGCCCCCTGTATGTTAACCCCTTCCCTGCCAGTGACATTTATACAGTTAGCAGGGTTTTTATTTTAGATCTGATCGCTCTATAAAGGTCAATGGTCCCAAAAAAAGTGTAAAAAATGTCTAACATGTCCGCCGCAATATCGCAGTCCTGATAATAATCACAGATCGCCGCCATTACTAGTAAAAACAAAACAAGTAAAAAACGCCATAAATGAATTCTCATAGTTTGCTGCGTTTACAATTTTTGCGCAAACCAATCAATATACGCCAAAAACCTGCAAGGCAAAGGCATAATGAGCTAGTATGCAGCGCATTATGAAATACTTACCTCAGAACGAGGCTCCCACAGGACTGCCCGGTCCCTGCAGAATGGCCCGGCGCTGCGAGTGGCCGGAGCCACGAGACGTCACTCCCGCACGGGAGCCTGTCTTTCCGGCAGACTTTCCCGCAAGGTCTAGCGCTATGCGCCAGGACATCACATCAGATACTCCGTGATGTCATCGCCTGCATGCAAGTGGAATATCTCCAAGACCGTACAGGTTTAGGAGATATTCATTTTACCTACAGGTAAGACTTATTATAGGCTTACCTGTAGGTAAAAATGCCTTTTAGGGGTATATAATCACATGCAAAGAAAATAAAAAACAGCATTGTTGCTTGTACATGATTGGATTATAGAAATCAGCAGAGCTTCCCCCAGATCTAGAGCATATGCTGGAGCTGGTATCTTCTTCCAGGCTTCTTCCAGTCACAGGTCTTTGGGCATTTTGATTGGCTGGCCTGTGCAATTTGGGAATCATTCATCCTGAGACACTGGCACTGGGCCAGAAGTATAAAATAAACTCTGCTCTTCCACTCTGGTCTGGGATTTGACAGGTGCAGGAAAACGGAAAATTGTATACTTAACTGACGGTAATTTTCCTTTCCTGATGCAAAGCACAACAGCATATACGCATGGGCTGGCTCTGCCCCCACGCCCAATTCCAGGAACCGGTTACACTATAAAATCAAACACCTCCCACCAGGCAGCATTCTTGTTACTTGTTATCACTGTGAAGCCTTTAGGGAGGGACCTATATGCTGTCGTGCTTTGCATCAGGAAAGGAAAATTACCGTCAGGTAAGTATACAATTTTCCGTTTTCCCTGACACAAGCATGACAGCATATACGCATGGGACTTAGCAATCACCAAAAAGACAAGGGTGGGAAATGCTGCAGTGTTTAAATTGAGGATTATCTTTATCCCACTGAATGCCTGAAGTGACTTGTAGGTAAAGCTGTCGGGACCACTTTAAAATGGTCTTACATGTGTTAGATGCAGACTATGTTGCGATTATCTTTTAATTTTGGAGGTACTCCCTTGAGTTTTGTCCATGGATGTACCATCTGCCTAGTAAGCAGTTTCTGTACTCAAATTGATGGATTTGTCCTAGCCATCTAGCCCCCTTTAACAACTTGATCCGCACAGTACAAATGTTTTACTGGACAGCTACTGTCCCCCACTGTTGCTGTTAGGCCTAAAGAGCCCCTTGTTTGATCCTTTATAGAAGGGCCACTTCTATGTATCAGTTCGACCTTGAACCCATTTCCAATCTTGTGGTAATTCGGACACTTGTTTGGATAGGCTGGACAGATGATGTCTAATCCCCCTGAAACGACGCCGACCACCGTGTAGTGCTGGTGAGGAGACACGTGCCCCTTCTGCCTGAAAATGTTAGCAACAAGTTTGATTACGCTTGACACTTGGATATCTGAGACCTTTCCTCTAGCCATACGGACTACTGCTTCTGAGTTACTGGCCACCCTGAGGAAATCCTTTGTCGTTGTCACCCCCTGTCATCGACAGGTCATTTTGTAAACATGACACGCCTAGTTCAACAATTTCCCCCGATCTACCGATCCTGTTTAGGTAGTTAAACTCATGTCTTTGACGAATGATCCGTCTACCATGTAGGTACCTGTTTTGAGTTCCCTCATGGA
>BLSH010007218.1:676387-686867 GCA_018402905.1 Glandirana rugosa
TCATGTGGGGTCACAACGGTTGGCAGGCACAAAATTCCTGACAGGCATTTTCGTCCCGATAAAAAACCACGCGTATTTTCAGGCATTCCACTTTACACACGGTCATTTATATGAGAGCAGCCGACAACACCAAAGCCGAGACTTGACGCGTACACGTCAAGGCCTAGGTCGGCTCTTAGAGGGGAGTACATTATTAGGAAGTCTGAGACGACGATGAACAGGGGGAGGGAGGGGAGGAGGTCGCGCGGAATAAACTCAAGTCGTGTCCTTTACGACCCTCCCCCTCCTCACCTCTTCGGACGTCTCACCTCGAGTTGCCTGAAGTCGTGTCGACGGGTCCGTTTCATTTAATCGTCTAACTAGTGGATGGGGAAGAAAAAAGCAGCATGTGGTTTAGGCAGAGCTCTGATCAATCTGCTAATTTACTTTGCCTGGGCAGCTGTGCTGAAGTCCGTTGAGCTCCACTCTGCAGGCTTCTCCACTCCTCCCCCTCCCAGCATTTCCTGTGCTGAACTCAAATAAGGCGCGCTGGAGGAGGGGAGGGAGGGGGACAAGTAGCAGCAGAGTCTGAAGGATTATTACATGAGGGGAGATTCTCGGCTGGATCCGGAACTGCACATGCGCAGTTCAGAGCCGAAACCACAACAGCCGACGAGAGTATATTTACTGGCACACATTTCACCTTACGGACTTTTATGCGCACCAAAAAATAGCCCTGCTTTTACGGACAGTCCTTAAAACACGGACGGTTGGCAACACTGGGGTGTACTGACTTTTGTTGCCAGTGGTTTAGACATTAATGGCTGCGTGTTGAGTTATTTTGAAGGGACAGCAAATTTACACTGTTATACAAGCTGTACACTCACTACTTTACATTGTAGCAAAGTGTCATTTCTTCAGTGTTGTCACACACAAAGATATAATAAAATATTTACAAAAAACGTGGGGGGTGTACTCACTTTTGTGAGATACCCTACATGTAAAACATATAGGGAGATTTGTTTCATCTCTGTGTATCATCTGAGGCTGCTCACTTCACTGGGTATATGTGAGGGTTTACAACAACTTTAAAATAAAGAAAAAAAGTAGAACCTTTATTCATGTAAATAAATGCAGTATGTAAAACTGAGAATTCCTGTTTTAGTGAAATATATCTAATGGCAAATTGGTCAACTTTCTACTAAATCAAGATTGCCAGGGCCATTTTCTGCACAATCTGTTTATCAATGCTAATTGTTCACTTTGTTTAAAGACTGGGTCCCCCATAATCCCATTATGGTATTCTTACTAAGCTGGACATATTTTTTTTTTTTTTAGAAATCTTTTTTATTGATTTTCAAGAAAATTTGACACAACACACAGAGATATAACAATACACATACATAAACAGCTACTTCCCCTGAAGGGTCCAAGAACTAACAAAAATGGCTAGAACAGCCCTAAAAACGACTAAAACCCTCTGGAGAGTAGGGTCAAATCCAATGAGTTACTTTGTAGTCATTTTTTTCTTGGAGTTGGCTCATTTGTACGCTTGATCCTTTATCAGATTGTAGGCAGGGGGCCAGTTATGTTAAGTTTGCACGTCATTATCATGCGTGGCCGTAGTGTTGTCGTTTATCCAACACGACCATATCTTTTGGAACTTGAGGGGGCAGCCCCTATTTATATACGTAGAGTTGTATAGTGGAAGGTTGTTGTTAATTTGTTTCTTACAGAAGTCAAGCGATGGGGGTGTAGCTTGTTTACAACACATGGTTATTGCCTTTTGGGCGTAAAAGAACAAAACACTGACCAATATGCGCTCAGCACTGGTCACAATTATATGTTCCAGCAATCCAAGAAGACAATATTTTGCATCCTTCGGGACCACAATTTCAGTGATTTGGGAGATTAGACCTAACACAGCCTGCCAAAAGGTGGATATCGCTGGGCAGTCCCAAAAGCTGTGGTAGAAATCTGCTGAGGGGGACGTGCAGCACCAGCATGCAGGGAAGTGCGTGGGAGACGTCTTATGTAACCTGCTTGGGGTTAAATATGCTCAATGTGAAATTTTGAACTGGACCATTTTGTCTCTAGCGGAAATCAGATTTGCACAAGGGAAGCTCCGTATCTCCATCCAATCAGCATCGTCCAAGTACAGAATATCTCTCACCCACTTTAGTCTCAAGGAAGTCAGCTCTGGGCTGGAGGCCAAGAGCAGGTAACCAGACAGTTGTGAGGTGGGTTTCTTCAGGTCAAGTACCCATCGCTTCTCGGCCTTTTAGCTAAGATCAAGTGTAGTATCTGTTCTTATCAGTTGCCAAAGGAGGCGCTGTGCCGCTGTCCTGTTTGGAGAGGATAGCAGTGGCTATGCGGATCCAGGCGTAAAAGAGGCTGAAAGGCAAGTACTAAGGAGCTAGAGCCATTTGAGGGGGTGGCAAAGGCTTCTGGGAAAGCTGGACGGTCTCTCTCTGACTGAACAAGGTGCTATGCTGGTCTGGCTGGAGGGCTGGGATGCCTGGCCTTTTGCCTGGGCCGGTGTTGAACTGTGCCAGACAGTTGCTGAAGGAGGCGCTGAGCTGATGCCAAGGCGAATGAGGCCGGGGGCTCAGCTAGGCAAATCCTGAGGCGTAATTGGATTCTGGACGGCCCGGAAGAAACCTGGGTCGGAGTGCCCATGCTGACCCCTGGGGCCGATCAACAGGGTGACCGGTAGCCACAGAATCCTCCTAGCTGGTACGGGGAGACGCTGGTCTGGCCGGAAGGTCGGGCTGAAAGAAGCCCGTGGTGTATGTGCCCCTGGAGTGGCAGTCCAGGGGTGCCTGAAATCTCACAGTGAGTGGCAACACTTTGAGTTTGACGGCACCGAGGTCACTGCACCATGTCACACTTTTTTCACACCTGCCTCCTGGGCCGGGCCTTTTGGCCAGGACCGGAGGAATTTTTGATTCCTGGCCGCAAGGCCGGCCTTTGTTACTCACAAAGGCACTTTCTGCACCTCTTTCCACTATCCTTCCCCCACCTTTTGATTGTTTTGGTTTTGTCTTGTTGTGTCACTGATTTTTTGGGTCACATGCACTGTTTGATGAGTAGGGTGTACGGTCTCCAGGCCTGCCCTGAAAGTCTTGGGTTGGCGGTGGGTATGGCCTTTTGGCTTGACCCACCGTCTCTCATGGGGTCTCCCTTCGGGGGAGCCCCACATAGTATCGAGGGGCGGCCGGTTCCGGCTGGTCGCCAACGAGAACTGGGGGTTGCCCGGCCTTCTGGCTAAGCAATCCTTGGTGCATGATACCCCAATCCCTGTCAGGAGCTTCGTGCCCCGGGGGACCGGGGTTAAGGCCCTTCCTCTTCGGAGGGGGCCATGTGTACACCCATGTGCACTTTTTGTGTCTTCACTTTTGTGTTGTGCACTTTTTTATGCACCGGGTAAGCCTGGGTGTGTCTCACACCACCACGGGCTTCAAAAAAAAAAAAAAAAAAAAACCCGTAGTGTAGCTTCTAATTCAGAGTAAGAAAAACCAACTGGTTGTCCCAGGAATTGAGATCTTATGCCCCGTACACACGATCCGAAAATCGGACGGAAAATACCGCTTTTGAAGCGGTCGTACAATAATCGGATCGTTAGTACAGAGCTTTCGAGAGCCGATCACGACAGTTCATCCGATGTTTTCCGTCCGGACAGGATCGGACATGTAGGAAAAATTTTCTCACGCGGTGCCCGATCGTACGATTTTCATTTCATCAGTACAGCTGTCGTTCAAAAATGCAATACAAATACACTGCAACACATCACATCGCTTCCGATTTTTTTATTCTGTCGTGCGAGAATTTTCGTGACTAAAGTAAACTCTTCCGATTCGATCTGAGATTAGCATGCGAAAAAAACGGACGATCTGTCGTCCGATTTTCGGATCGCGTGTACGGGGCATAAAAGCGCGCTCTATTTGTAAATATCTGAAGTGGTAATGCTCAGGTATATTGTACTTATACCAGAGGGCAGGGAAGGGGGCCAGCACAGAGCCGGAAACAATGTGTTCTAATTGCGTAATTTTGAATTTAGCCCATGCTTGAGGGGTCAGGTATAGTAAAAAATGTGGGAGGTTGGGATTAAGCCACAGGGGTGTATATGGCGATATGTCATTAGCCGGGGGGGGGGTGTAATGCGCCTCACGCCAACAAGGCCCATATGGTAGTGCGCATAGAGGGTGCAAGCGAGTTTTTAACCAGTCCACATCCGCGATATAGCCAAAAGACGTCCACCCCTTTGCGCGCACTCACAGCTGGTGGCAGCGTGCTCTCGCAGCCGCCACACGCTGCGTGGGTGTGCCCGCAGGTCGGGCGGACTCGATCTCCGTTGGAGACCCACGATCCCCTGTTAGAGCGGCAGAACGGGGAACTGTCGATGTAAACACGGCGGTTCTCCATTCTGTGAGGGGGGACATAACAGATCTACTGATCTCTGTCGCTGGGATCAGTTTGATCTGTTATGTCCCTGACAGCCCAGCCCCCTCACAGTTAGAACACATACAGGGAACACAGTTAACCCCTTCAGGCAGTTAAAGCGGAGTTCCACCCTAAAGTGGAACTTCCGCTGGTTGGATTCCACCCCCCCTCAGGTGTCACATTTGGCACCTTTCGGGGGGGAGGGGGAAGAGGACACCTGTCTTTAGACAGGTGTCCTTTTCCACACATCCGGGAGCTCTGGCCGGCGGACGCGGCCGCTGACGTCAGCAGCCCGGCTCCCTCCTCCCTGCTCGCTCTGCTTCTGGCCGCCTGGCCAGTAGCAGAGCGTGGCAGAGCTCGCGCATGCGCGGTAAGGTGCCCGGCGTGAAGCTGTACTGCTTACACGTCCGGGTTCCCTTACCCGCGATGGAGGCGGCTGCACCCGTCCCCCGATCCGAAGATCGGCGGCGGGTGCCGACATCGCTGGACTCCAGGACAGGTAAGTGTCCTAATATTAAAAGTCAGCAGCTACTGTATGTGTAGCTGACTTTTAATTTTTTTTTTTAGCCCTCGGACCTCCGCTTTAACAGACAGATATACGTTCTGAAAGGGAAGTGGAGAGAGATCTGCTGTTCCCAGTGATCAGAAGCAGCTTTCTCTCTCCACCCCCAGTCACTACAGTCCCCTCACAGTTAGAAACACCCACCTAGGGAACAATTAACCCCTTGATTGCACCCTAGTGTTAACCCCTTCCCTGCCAATGACATTTATACAGTAATCAGTGGACATTTAAATTTCTGATCGCTGTATAAATGTCATTGGTCCCAAAAAAGTGCCAAAAATGTCCAACATGTGCGCCGCAGTCCCAATAAAAACCGCAGATCGCTGCCATTACTAGTAAAAAAATAAATAAATAAATAAATAAAAACACCATAAATCAATTCCCATAGTTTGTAGGCGCGATAACTTTTGCACAAACCAATCAATATACACCAATTGCAATTTTTTTAACAAAAATATGTAGAAGAATATAAATCGGCCAAACCCGATGAATATTTATTTTTTTTTAGATTTTTTTTTTGGATATGCATTATAGCAAAAAGTAAACAATATTGTTTTTTTTTCAAAATCATCGCTCTTTGTTTATAGCGCAAAAAATAAAAACCGCAGAGGTGATCCAATACCACCAAAAGAAAGCTCTATTTGTGGGGAAAAAAAATTATAAACATTTTGTTTGGGTACAACGTCGCACGACCGCGCAATTGTAATTCAAAATGCGACATCGCTGAAAGCCGAAAATTGGTCTGGGTAGGAGGGGGGTTTAAGTGCCCAGTAAGCAAGTGGTTAAAGTGGTTGTCAAGTCGATTTAAAAAAAAAAAAAAAAAAAAAACACCTGCAAGAGAAAGGCATAATGAGCTAGTATGCATCGCATACTAGCTCATTATGAAATGCTTACTTTAGATCGACGCTGTAGCAGCGGTCACCGAGCACCGATGTGACCAGCGACATGCTGTGTCCATCGTCTTCCGGGATCCTGGGCGCTAACCAATCGCAGTGCGAACTCCAGCGCTGTGATTGGCATGAGCCGCGCTGACGTCACACCCGCGCATGTGCACGGGAGCCATCATTTACGGCACACTGACTGGCCCATGTCCTGATGACGTCGGCACATGCAGATACAGGGAATATCCCCTAAACGGTGCAAGTTTAGGAGATATTCCCGGGACCTACAGGTAAGCCTGAATACAGGCTTACCTGTAGTTTAAAGTGGTTGTCATAACTTGGCAACCACTTTAATCCTCTGTATAAGAAGAGCTTTAGAGCTTCCAGGGACTGGAGTATCGCAGCCTCTAGTGTTATAGCCGGGTTAGTAAGGTTGGGTTGAAGCCACCAGTTGGCAGTCACCAACTGGCAGGCTAGGAAGTATTTGTAGCAATGCATGGCCAAGCCCCCCCCGTCCACAGGTATCGTGAGAGTTGTATATTTAAACCTGGGGGGTTTAGAGTTCCAAATAAAGGGCAGAAAAACTTTTTTCAGGGAGTTAAAGAATCTCTTGGAAAGCCGCTGTGGGGGAGTTCCTGAAGAGATATGTAAATTTGGGGAGCACTTTAATTTTAATTAAGTTAATCCATTCCAAAAGGGAAAGAGGGAGATTATTCCACGCCTTTAAGCTGGGCGTATTTTTAAGTACTTTCTTAAAAATACAAGTTAAAAGGAATATAGGTTAAGGAAAAGCAAGATTACGCAAACACATGTAAACTACGTTTTTTAGAAAACCTAAGGCTTTATTGTGATGTAGATGAAAAGCAGGGATATGTCTAGATGAGTGTAAAACCCAAGGCTGTAAACTGTTGTTACCTGATAACATGGCTGTGAATTCCTAAGGCACATCCCCCTCCACCATTTGTGCTCTGCTATCTCTATTGTTTCAGTATGTAAATGGTACCCTACCTGTAGAAAAAAAAAAAGTCAGTTACTAAATGGGGGATGGTTGAACTGTGTTATCACCTTTGTGGCAGCAGTGTAGACCTTTCAAGATGGATTCCGACCTTTCATCTGACAGAGAGACGGCCATGATTGTCCAAAACCTTATATCACACTGCTACAGTTAAATGGAAGCTACTATTTGCTTCTTTGAAGGGTCATTATTGTGAAAAATATTGTATTTTCAAAATGGATGCAGTTACTTTAATAATGTCATCTATAGAGTTATGTAATGTAATATATAATTATAATAATATATAATTATTATATATGAATTAGAGTCTCATATTTTACATTTCACATGCTCTACATCTAAGTGAAGTACTTATGGGTGGCTTGTGTCTGACTTTTGGCATTCATGTCTATCCAATTTTTATGTAGCTCAGTTGCCTGCCAACCTTTCGTAACTGCAAATTAAGGGGACAGTACACGTGCCAGCTGTTGGCTCCACACCTATGCATGCTTGTTATCATGTGCATTTATGCTCTGTACTACAAAGTACTGTGTATATACTGTGCAGTACATTGTCATTCATTTTCCTTGGCACTCTAACTTGTATACAGAGCCAAAAGAGACACATCTGCTTCCCTTCTCTCTGTGTTAAAAAACACATGCTTTGCCTTGCAGTGTGCAAGAAAAAAATGAGCTGGGTAAATTTTTTGGCTTGTCAATGAACGTTGGGGACCCATTGCATTTCATTCAACACATGTCCACACAGAGAAAACTAACAACAAACTTCAACACATGGGCAAACACATGCATAGGTGCGAAAGGGGTGAGAGTTGTTGATTGCAGGATTCCATAGGCATTAACCACTCAAAACTGATTGTTCCATATTTTCCTATTCAAAATATTGAGAACAGATAGAAAATGGGTATTAGGCACTTGTCAATTATCATAAAAACAGCCTTCTGTGCCCTTTTAGTTAAGTGGCCTAAATAAAAAAATATGTAGAGGCAAATTTAAAGGCATTTAAACAATAAAATGAAATTTATATATAGTATCTCACAAAAGTGAGTACACCCCTCACATTTTTGTAAATATTTTATTCTATCTTTTCATGTGGCAACACTGAAGAAATGACACTTGTATAACAGTGTAAATTTGCTGATCCTTCAAAATAATTCAACACACAGCCATTAATGTCTAAACCGCTGGCAACAAAAGTTAGTACAACCCTAAGTGAAAATGTCCAAATTGGGCCCAATTAGCCATTTTCCCTCCCCGGTGTCATGTGACTCATTAGCGTTACAAGGTCTCAGGTGTGAATGGGGAGCAGGTGTGTTAAATTTGGTGTTATCGCTCTCACTCTCTCATACTGGTCACTGGAAGTTCAACATGGCACCTCATGGCAAAGAACTCTCTGAGAATCTGAAAAAAAGAATTGTTGCTCTACATAAAGGTGGCCTAAGCTATACGAAGATTGCCAAGACCCTGAAACTGAGCTGCAGCATGGTGGACATACAGCGGTTTAATAGGGCATGTTCTACTTAGAGCAGGCCTCGCCATGGTCGACCAAAGAAGTTGAGTGCACATGCTCAGCTTTATATCCAGAGGTTGTCATTGGGAAATAGATATATGAGTGCTGCCAGCATTGCTGCAGAGGTTGAAGGGGTGGGGGGGTCAGCCTGTCAGTGCTCAGACCATACGCTGCACACTGCATCCAATTGGTCTGCATGGCTGTTGTCCCAGAAGGAAGCCTCTTCTAAAGATGATGCACAAGAAAGCCCACAGTTTGCTGAATTCAAGCAGACTAAGGACATGGATTACTGGAACCATGTCCTGTGGTCTGATGAGACCAAGATAAACTTATTTGGTTCAGATGGCGTCAAGCGTGTGTGGCGGCAACCAGGTGAGGAGTACAAAGACAATTGTGCCTTGCCTACAGTCAAGCATGGTGGTGGGAGTGTCATGGTCTGGTGGGGCTGCATGAGTGCTGCCAGCCCTGGGGAGCTACAGTTCATTGGGAGAACCATGAATGCCAACATTTTTTTGTGGCATACTGAAGCAGAGCATGATCCCCTCCCTTCGGAGACTGGGCCGCAGGGCAGTATTCCAACATGATAACGACCCTAAACATACCTCCAAGACGACCACTGCCTTGCTAAAGAAGCTGAGGGTAAAGGTGATGGACTGGCAGCATGTCTCCAGACCTAAACCCTATTGAGCATCTGTTGGGCATCCTCAAACAGAAGAGGTGGAGAAGTGCAAGGTCTCCAACATCCACCAGCTCCGTGATGTCGTCATGAAGGAGTGGAAGAGGACTCCAGTGGCAACCTGTGAAGCTCTGGTGAACTCCATGCCCAAGAGGGTTAAGACAGTGTTGGAAAATAATGGTGACCACACAAAATATTGACACTTTGGGCCCAAATTGGACATTTTCACTTAGGGGTGTACTCACTTTTGTTGCCAGCGGTTTAGACATTAATGGCTGTGTGTTGAGTTATTTTGCGGGGACATCAAATTTACACTGTTATACAAGCTGTACACTCACTACTTTACATTGTAGCAAAGTGCAACTTCTTCAGTGCTGTCACATGAAAAGATAGAATATAATATTTACAAAAATGTGAGGGGTGTGCATACTTTTGTGAGATACTATATTGAATAATACTATTGCATTATTTTTGCGATTGTATTTTTTTAAAGGGCCAATCCAGTAAAAATGGGGAGCCTATTGGCAAGGTCTCTATGCTTGAGTTTCTGGATCATTACACCTGCTGTGGCTATTATAAACTCCCAAGAACTGGTACTATAGCATGGAGAACTCAGTGTTGGAGAATCCAATACTAGAAGACCCCTTTCACACTAAGGCAGTTTTCAGGCGTTTTAGCGCTAGAAATAGTGCCTGAAAACTGCCTCCCATTCATTTGAATGGGTACTTTCACACTCGGTCAGTGCACTTGCGGGATGTTAGAAAAAATCCTGCAAGCAGCACCTTTGGGGTGTGTTTGGCATGCTATAAATAGCGCTCTAGAAATGCCCCTGCCCATTGAAATGAATGGGCAGCGCTTCCAAAGCGCCTTAAAAGCGTTTTGAAAGCACCCCAAACGGGTCTTTTTTCCTTTTTTTTTAAAAGACGCCCCGCTGGTGCCCGAAAAGCGCAGCTAAAGCACTGCAAAAACGACCAGTGCTTTAGCGCTGTTTTAGCGGCGCTTCAGTATGAAAGGGGTATTAAGCTGGTCGGCCAGGCTGAACGAAAAAAATAAATTGATTTCCCCATCCAGACATTCAAATTGGATGGGGAAATCCTCCCCACTGGGTCTTTGTATTCTGACAGCGGGACTCCCGCGCCATCAAAGTACACTGATTAGCACTGTAACCCATCGGCTGCATGTGCTGACTGAATGATGGTTTTCCAGCAAGAGCTTTCGACAGAAACCAACCTAAGGATAGGCTTCTGTTAAAAAGACAGAGCTATATACTAATCGAAACTCAACCAGTTCTTCCCTAATCAGGCAAATTTTGATCCATGTATGGCCTGCTTTTTAAGTGCCTTTGGTGTTCTCCTTTCCTGCCTCTAAACCAGTAGCAGCTGGTGCTTAATATTTTTTTTTTGGGGGGGGGGGGGGGG
>BLSH010007218.1:693405-714992 GCA_018402905.1 Glandirana rugosa
TCCAAAAGAAAGAAAATAAAAGTGGACCACTAGACCTATCATTCAGACAACAAAAGGATATCTTGTTCTAGAGGACATTTACATAGTCACATCTCACGACTCTGTTTGGTAAATGGTGACTGTCCCCACGAATGTTACTAGACGAAAATACATAAATTTTGCCAACTACATTGACGAACTCACTCGACCTCAAACCGAAGTTAAACAATCACATTATTTTTGACGATCTTGTAGATTGTGAGTGGTCGGGGGTTTGACTGTTGCGACGACAAAGGTTCCACCAGAACACGAGGAAGTAGGTCTCACATCCGTGACATTATGTCCTCCACGGAATGACTGGTCTAGTGGTCCGCTTTGTCTCCCTTTTTCGGATTGTTTCTTTTGTTTACGTCCGTAGTGTAGATTAGAGAGAATCTGATGCAGCTCTACATAAATACCAATCAGCTTCCAGGTTTTATTGTCAAAACTTAATTGAACAAGCTGAAGTTAGAAGCTGATTGGCTGCCATACACAGCTGTGTCATATTCTGAGTGCTCCAGTTTTAGTAAATCCCCACCATAGTCTTAAAGCTGTATTAAACGCAAAAACTAAAATGTAATATATTGTAGCTTACCAATGGTTAGATGTGATGCCTGCATTTGTTTTCTTTGTTAGGCTTTTTCCCTCTGTTTCGCCTGGTGATCTGGTCAGTAAGGCACCTCCTGTATTACAGTGCCTACACTCTGGATGAAGGAGCACAAGACCACCTTGGAAACAGCAGCGTTGTCAGTTTGGGGGCTGGTGAGTGTTAGATGTTCTAGCAGTTTTTATTACACTAACAAATTGAAGCCAAACTCCAGCTCACTCAAGCAGTTACATCAACCGTTTTAAATACATAAAAGCAGATCATTGTAAGCACCCCTGTCAGTGGTAAATGGTTTGTCTCAGCACTCTACACTGATACATTTACAGGAGATCTTGTTCTATAGGAAAACAACAGACTTACTATCCAGATCACCAGGTGAAAATAAAAGAAAGAAAACCTGAAAAAAGAATGCAACAATCACATCTAAGAATTGGTAAGCTGCAATATACTACATGTTTGTTTTTAGATTTAATACTGCTGGGGGTGTAAGAGGGTGACAATGAAGGAGCAAAATTTGGAGAAAGTTGCCACCCCAAAAAAGAAAACATCTGAACGAGGACCTTCATGACAAGATTAATGAAAGATGCATATTTTTTAGAGCTTTTAAAATGATATATTTGAGGGTATATGAGATTTTAGGGATTGGGCTTGGATTTTCTTTAATAGATGGTTAAGCATTAAGATAATATAAGATGAAAATGGTCTGATGTGATCATTTTTGCAATACTGGACAACAATCTCATGTCTACAAGACACTCACAGACAGCAGTTTCTTGAAAGTCAGGACTCTGACCGGTTAGACAAGTTTTACAAATCACTATTGTCTTCTTCCTGATAAACTAGTACCAGAGGTCACCTCCCTCGCCCCTCCACCTAAAAGGCCTCTTCATGGTTTAGAACCCTGCAAACAGCTTGAGGGTAGCGGGACTGTGCCTGTAATCTAATCTCATCTATTGTCTATAGGCACTTAAAGTGGTTGTTAAGCCACTCTAGTATAAACATACAACTGCCTCTGTTAAATAACGATATGTGTCCCAGTGTCTGTGCTGTATAAAAACGATGCCGATTTCTACTTTATATCAGAGTGTCTCCCAACACTCACTTGACTCCTCAGCTCTCTCCCCTCCCCGGCTGACCGCTATAGAGAGAGGGGCCGAGAACTCCCGTTGACATCAGCCGGGGAGGAGGGAGAGCCGAGCAATCACGTGAGCCCCGGGAGACACTCTAATATAAGGGGATGGCATACTTACACTATAGTTATGATAGCAGCAGGAGGGGAGGCCTGGGGAGTGGACGGAGCTGACAGGCAGGGAGGAGAGGACGGAGGAGAGGACAGAGGAGAGCTGCGAATGACAGAGGCACGTAAACTGACCACAGTGTCAGGGCTCAGCAGCCATGAAAAACTGTGGTCAATTTACAGGGGTTAGGGCAGAACCAGGCAGGATCAGCCAGGTAATTCAGGTGATAGAGGGGGCCAAATTACATAGCTCAAGCACTGTGCTGTTATTCATGCTTTAACCACTTGACGACCAAGGGCGTGTATATACATCCTTGGCTTTCAGTGGTGATATCTGAATGGTGCCTGCAGCTGCAGGCACCATTCAGATATCCTTTTTTTCAGTCTGCCATTCTGAACAACATAAAAGTTGTCTTAGCGGCGGACTCACCGCAAGATCACTTTTATCAGCGGCGGGAGAGGTGCCCCCCCCCCGCCGCTTTCCGGTCATCTCCGCCGCTTACCGGACCCGCCGGCAGCGGCGGAGATGATCCGATCCTCTCCCCCCAGTGTCCGGGATCCGACTGAGCGGCTGAAGCCGCTCACTCGGTTCCATATTACGGCGGGGCGGAAATGACGTCAGAAGTGACGTCCGCCCAACGGTCTTAAAGGGACCGTTTTTTTTTTTTTTTGTTCTGTCATTTTTTTCAAATTTTTTTTTTTTTTTTTTTTGCAGTTTAGTGTAAATATGAGATGTGAGGACTTTTTGGCCCCAGATCTCATATTTAAGAGGACCTGTCATGCTTTTTTCTATTACAAGGAATGTTTACATTTCTTGTAATAGGAATAAAAGTGATCATTTTTTTTAAAAAAAAGAACAGTGTAAAAATAAAAAGTAAAAAGCAAAATAAATAATTAAAAAAAAAAAAAAAAAAATTTAAAGCGCCCTGTCCCCGCGAGCTCGCGTGCAGAAGCGAACGCATACGTAAGTCCCACCCACATATGAAAACGGTGTTCAAACCACACATGTGAGGTATCGCCGCGATCGTTAGAGCGAGAGCAATAATTCTAGCACTAGACCTTCTCTGTAACACAAAACTGCTAACCTGTAGAATTTTTTAAACGTCGCCAATGGAGATTTTTAAGTTGCAAATTTTGTCGCCATTCCGCGAGCGGACGCAATTTTGAAGCATGACATGTTGGGTATCATTTTACTCGGCGTAACAATATCTTTCACAATATGGGGAAAAAATGGCCTAACTTTACTGTTTTCTTATTTTTTAACTAAAAAAAACTGAATTTATTTAAAAAAAAAGCACGCTTGGAAGACCGCTGCGCAAATACGGTGTGACATAAAATTTTGGAATGACTGCCATTTTATTCTCTAGGGTGTTAGAAAAAAAAAACAATATATAATGTTTGGGGGTTCTAAGTAATTTTACAGCAAAAAAACATGTTTTTAACTCATAACCACCGAACCCAAAAAACAGGCTTGGTTGGTAAGTGGTTAAGGGAACAGGATCCATTTTTTTTTTTTTTTTTTTTAGGGTAACAAACGGATAGCCATACACTAGGAAATGTGCATTCTAAATTCTAGATTTAAGAACGTTTGCTCAATTGTTTAAATCATTAGTGGGGTTAAATCAATGTTCATTTTCGATGACAGTGAAGAGAAAATTCAAAAGAGCAAGATCGAAAATTTTTCCCGAACAACAAATTTCTAACTATGCAAATTTTTTGAATGACATTTGTCAAGCCATCGAATGTACTGAGAATTTTTGTACAAATGTTTGTTCGATAATCTACTTAAGCAGTATTAAACCTAAGGCCTCATGCACACAGGATGTTTTTTGACTGTTTTACAGCAGCTGTTTTTGGCTTCAGACGTTTTTATCTACAGTTTATAAACCCTCCATCATGTTATCCGAAGTGTTCATGCACACACAGGCTGTTATCAACTGTTTTTAACAATGATGGTTTTGAGCTGTAAAAAAAACCCAAGACCAGAGGGTTCTGAGAGATGTTTTTCAGCTGTAAAAAAGTTCAAACGCTCAAAAACGTCAATCCCCAACGTTTTTGAATGTTTTAGACCAACTGAAAGACAAAAAAAAAAAACAAACGCTGGCCCTTTAAGGCCTCATATACACAGACATTTTTTGACGCCGGCGTTTTCTGGCGTTTTTTGCAGCTCTTCATGTTAGTCAATGGCCCCATAAAAACGCAGACGTTTTTGAGCTGTAGATAGCGTCGACGTTAGTGAGCTGAAACTAGAACCCACGGCCAGCGTGTTCTGAGGCTGTAACGTTTTGGCATATTTTGACGCCGACGCCGCAAAACGCCAACTAACGCCAACTAATATTGTACCGGCATTAACTGGCGTTTTTTGACGCCAACGTTTTTAGGTTGAAAAATAGCAGAGAGATGATATTTTTTAAAAAAAACGCCTATTGACGCAGACGCTCACTAACGCCAATGCATAACGCCGAAAAACGCCGATTTTTTGTTTTGTTTTTTTTCCTTGACGTCGGGCCGACATTTTGTTTATTTTTTAAGAAACGTCCGTGTGTATGAGGCCTAAAAACACGAAAAAAACGCGGTAATATAACGCTGGTAAAAGCTGAAAACATCCCTGATAAGCGACTGATGTTTTTTGGACATTTTAGAAGTCCTGTGTGCATGAAGCCTAAAAGAAAAAATTTGCAGCTTACCAATTCTTGGATGTGATGGCTGCCTTAGCTACCTTTTTGAGGCTTTCTTTCTTCTTTTTTTCAAAAGAAAAGTTCCCTTGCAGTTATTGAGAAAAGCCAGACCATTTCGTCAGCTTTTATTTATTTATGTAAAACTTTATTCCAAAAGGAAAAAAAAACAGTTTGCTATAACTGATTGGTGAGCTGCAATATATTAATTTATGGTTTGGGGTTTAATATCACTTTAAATTTAGACAAAACTTCAAAAAAAAAAAAAAAACATCAGCACAAGGGACAGTATTTAAAATCAATGCAAAATGTCCTTTGTACAGCTGGCTGCAAATTATTTGAACTCTTCAGTCCTTTGATTCCCCCCTCCCCAACAGACCTGCAACCTATACAGCAGTGGTTCTCAACTCCTGTCCTCGGGACCCACTAACAGGCCAGGTTTGCAGGATAACTGAAATACATCACAGGTGATATAATTTGCTGCTCAGTGATTGCAGTATTCTAGTCTGCATCTCCCCAAGGTAATACTTAAAATCTGGCCTGTTAGTGGGTCCAGAGGACCGGAGTTGAGAACCACTGCTCTACAGTATACTTGCATATTACAATCTAGTAATATGCACTCATCAAGGGTGCTGGCTATGCCCACCCTTTTCCCCCCTCCAATCTATTCATAGAGGCAGTACTATAGCTTCCCTCAATGAAAAATGCTCTACAAATAGAGCTGGCTGAAATTTGTGCGGCAAGTCTCAGTCACAGTGACCCCTGTGGTGGGGTGACTATTGCACAACATAACTGAACCAGAACTTACAGCAGACTTTCATAATGTTTGCAAAGAAAGTTGATCTGGAATCATGCAATGCGGACTTGCTGCAATTGTGCAACAAATTTGTGAAGCCTGGCAAGTCTAGCAATAGCTTAGCAAGTCATTTTAAAAGTTGCAGCACAATTGCTTGCTATCTGGGTGATGGAATCTAGCGATTTTCTTTCCTGCAACCTATGGTTGCAGGAAAGAAAACTGCATCATCTGTTCTGTGGCATGCTTAAAGTTGTTATAAACCCTTTACAACCACTTTACCTACAGGTAAGCCTATAATAAGGCTTACCAGTAGGTACCGTGAATATCTCCTAAACCTGCATGCGCACTGAAGAAGCGGCCCACTTGGTGCCGTTTCTTCATGGTCGTGCCGTGACCGGCGGCTCCTGGGCGCATGCTAATCACAGCGCCGGAGCAGCGAACCCGGAAGCAACTCCGGTTGAAGATGTCGGCCCTTTACTCGGAGTGCCGACTCTGATTCAGAGCATCGTTTTAAGGTAAGTATTTCATAATGAGCACCTTCTTTAACCTCTTTAAATCCGCAGCCTCGGGTCCTTTGATTGCATAGGCTATCTTCTGGAAAAGGTAAACTTACCCTTTAGAGGGCTACTGATGTTTTAACCACTTGCCAACCAGCTGCTGTCGTTTGGCAGGTCAGCTCTATTGCGTAAATCTCCGTAGATGTACAGCGGCACTTTAAGAGATTGTAGGGGGCGCGTGTCCACCGGCCACCCGCGATCGCTCCTCACAGAAGCCAGAACGAGGATCTGTTGAGGTAAACGCTCTGACAGGGAAGTGGAGAGAGATCTGCTGTTCCCAGTGATCGGAAGCAGCTTTCTCTCTCCACCCCCAGTCACTCCAGTCCCCCCACAGTTAGAAACACCCACCTAGGGAACATTTAACTCCTTGATCGCCCCTTAGTGTTAACCCCTTCCCTGCCAATGACATTTATGCAGTAATCCGTGTCTATTTTTAGCTCTGCTCGCTGTATAAATGTCATTGGTCTGAAAAAAGTGTCAAAAGTGTCCAATCTGTCTGCCGCAATATCGCAGTCCTGCTAAAAATCGCAGATCACCGCCATTACTAGTAAAAAAAAAAAATGCCATAAGGGCCGGTTCACACTGAGGCGATCCTAGGCGATTTGCGATCCGACTTGTGTCGCCCCAATTCGCCTCATATCGCCTGACATCAGAAATCCCATTGGAATGAATGGAGCCGTCTTAATATGCACTACTCAAGTCCAAAGCGATTCCAAAAAAGGTTCCTGTACTATTTTCAAGCGGCTTCTAGGCGAATTGAGCCCATAGAAGTCAATGGAAGTTCGCTTCCAAGTCGGATCCCCGTCTATGAAGAAGCGACTTTTCAGGAAGAAGAACATAATTTTGCCAGAAGACACATCTCTCATGTCCCAGGTACTTGTGTTGAAATCGCCTGAAATCGCCTAAAATCGCCTGATATCGCGCCTAAGTATTCGCCTTTTCAAATCGCCTAGCAAAATCGCCCGAAGTCGGATCGCCTCAGTGTGAACCGGCCATAAATCTTTTCCCATAGTTTGTAAACGCAATAACTTTTGCGCAACCCAATCAATATACGCCTACTGCAATTTTTTTTACCAAAAATATGTAGAAGAATATATATCGGCCTAAACTGAGAAATAAATTTGTTTTTTTATATATTTTTTTGGATATGCATTTTAGCAAAAAAGTAAAAAAAAAGTTTGTTTTTTTTTCAAAATTGTCGCTCTTTGTTTATAGCGCAAAAAAAAAAAAGCAGAGGTGATCAAATACCACCAAGAGTAAGCTCTATTCGTGGGAAAAAAAGGATGTCAATTTCGTTGGGTGCAACGTCGCACTACCGCACAATTGTCAGTTAATGCGATGCAGTGCCGTATCGCAAAAAGTGCTCTGGTCAGGAAGGGGGTAAATCCTTCCGGGGCTGAAGTGGTTAATACATAAATACAGAGCTGCTACTTTTAAAACAGTGGAAGGAAGATGAAAAAAAATATATAACCGCTCTGTCGGTAAGTTTCTGTCAGCGAGAGCAGTCGGCTAGCAGCTATGAGGGTAAGTAGAACAGGCGCTTCTGGCAAGGAAATGGTGAATGAAGCCTGTGACAGACATCCTCTGCTGAATCTTCAGTTTATGTGACTGTCAAAGAAATATATACACAGATTTTACTAAGTACCATTTCCTTCCCCCACAGCTTTAGCATTCATGTGACCCGCAAATGTTTAATTTACAAGTCCTTAAACAGTCACTACAGGACCACCAGGATTAGTGGTAAATATTACCGACCACTGAAAATCTGCTTGCTCAATGTTTGTTTGCTTCAAGCATTTGCAGAGCTGTTTCTGGGGGAAAAAGGCAAAAAATACTGAAAAAAAAAAAATAACGAATGAAACAACAGAAACTGAAGACATTGTCCTCTATATATACTGCATGGAGATGTAAAATAAAACAGAATGCACCAACATTTGTTTCTCGAATTGAAAATATTTATCAGAGTAGCCTCCATGAAGACAGATAGATGGCAGACACCCAGACAGAGGTCCTTGGGTCTCCAGGGATATTGCTGGACTTTGTGTGGGAGTGTTCCAAACGCAGATGTGCTGCATAGAAGACACGATCATGGACAGAACTTAGGAATTTCATTTGTTTTTCTTTTTACATACCACATATTTTTGTGGAAATGAATGCACGACTTTACATTTTGACTATAGATACATTTTCAGAACTGCCTGCACCTAAATCAGGCAAGTATTTGCGCCAGTGTCAGTAACATTACTGACATGGGCGATATATTCTGGTAGTTCTTACTAATGCGATTTACCCACTTCAATACCGGGCACATTCACCCCCTTCCTGCCCAGGCCATTTTTCAGCTTTTAGCGCTGTCACACTTTGAATGACAATTGCGCGGTCATACAACACTGTACCCATATTATTATTATTATTACTATTTTTTTTCAGGCAAATAGAGCTTTCTTGTGGTGGTATTTAACCTCTTCCACACTGTGCACAGTATATTTACTGCGGCAGTGTGGACGTGTACCGCGAATCACCGTAAATAAATGGCGATTTGCGGAGCGGGCGCTAGGGAGCGGTGCCCACCGCACTCTGGAGGAGTGTGCCCGCGGCTCGGGTGGACCCTATGTCCGCCGGCGAGCCGCAATGAGCAGCCAGAGCCAAAGAACGAGCAACGTGTAAACACGGCAGTTCCCCATTCTGACAGTGGGGATCTACTGATCTCTGTCACTGGGATCAGTTAGATCTCTTATGCCCATAGCAGCCCCACCCCCTCACAGTTAGAACACGCCTAGGAAATACAGTTAACCCCTAGATCTCCCCCTGCAGGTTAACCCCTTCACTGCCAATGACATTTACACAGTAATCAGTGCATTTTTATAGCACTGATCGCTGTATAAGTGCCAATGGTCCCAAAAAAGTGTCAAAATGGTCCGACATGTCCACCCCAATATCGCAGTACCACTAAAAATCGCAGATCGCTGCCATTACTAGTAAAAATTTAAAAAAAATAAAAACCCCAGAAATTAATTCTCGTCATCCGTAAATGCGGCAACTTTTGCACAAACCAATCAATAAACGCTGATTGCGATTTTTTTTTTACCAAAAATATGAGGAAGAATATAAATTGGCCAAAACCGAAGAAAAAAAATGTTTTTTTATATTTTTTTTGGATTTGTATTTTAGCAAAAAGTAGGAAATATTGTTTTTTTGCAAAATTGTCGCTCTTTTTTTGTTTATAGCGGTGATCGGAAATGACGCAGAGGCAATCAAATACCACCAAAAGAAAGCTCTATTTGTGGGAAAAAAAGGACGCAAATTTAGTTTGGGTACAACGTCGCATGACCATGCAATTGTCAGTTAAAGCGACGCAGTGCCGAATCGCAAAAAGTGCTCTGGTCCTAAAGTGTGAAATCCTTCCAGGGCTGAAGTGATTAATCACCATTGGGTTTTTCTATTTTTTGCTAAATATAAGAAAAAATACGGAATCCTTTTCTTCGCTTCTGTTATAACATTTTGCAAATAAATAATCTTTCTTCATGAATTTAGGCCAAAATGTATACTGCTACATTTCTTTGGTGAAAATAACCCAAATAAGTGTATATTTTTTAGTCTGTAAGCAAGCGATAGAGTCCACAAATGATGGTATATGCACAACACTACTTGCCTGGAGTTTGCATGTTCTCCCTGTGCCTGCGTTGGTTTCCTCCATGGGTACTCCGATTTCCTTCCACACTCCAAAGGCATGCTGGTAGGTTAACTGGATCCTGTCTAAATTAGCCGTAGTATATATGTAGCGCCCCCATAGAGTAGGTGAGTTTTTCTAGCAGGGTTTGCAAGGTGAGGAAAAATTTAGTCAGGCCTGAGTGTAGGAGCAGGCCTGAATGTTTTGATCTGGGCCGAGAAAGTGGCTCAGGGAGGATTGAGCTGGTTCAACAGATGAGGTCACCAGGACCTCCCACTTCTTTCTAGAAACCTCGGAGGGCTGAGTCGAGCCTGGTGTCACTGCCCAAAAGCGGAGAAGAGTTGCGGCCGTGCGACCCACCTGCAAAATCGGAGGACAAGGGAAGGAAGGAGGAGGCTGTTGTAGCTTGTGGTCTGGCCAGGGACCTGGGTGCCATGAGTATTAATGTGTGGGAATCCGGGGTCCCTGAAATGCCGGCCATCACTTACCCCATGGCCATACCAGCAGAGCTGCAGCAAGTGAACAAGGGAGGGAAATCCCTGGAGGAGCTACTTGGGGATGTTGGGGAAAGAGCTATAGACTGGGGGTCACCCTGACTGGTAGTGGAGTTTGGGTCTCTGGAGCACCTAGCGGAATGGTCATCTCCCAGTGAGGGGTCAGAGGAAGAGGATGAGTCCGCACCCTCAGTACAACCCAGCCCTGCACTAGGAATTCCCAGTGTAATCAGCCGTCTTTTTCATAACCAGCTTTCCACAACCCAGACCAGAGTTGCCATATGCCGTCAGCATGTGACAAAGTCTCCAGACACGTTGGTGCGGCCGGGGAGAGGGAAGGTGAAGAGTTTGCCCAGGTTTTCCCGGTACCAGAGTGAGGTTCAGCAGAGAGTAGCTCTGGAGTGAGGCCTGGACTTCCTATACGTGTCACCCCAGGTCATGGACGTTGTAGAGAGCTCCAGAGAGGGGTGGGAAAATGACATGGCTTGGGAGTAACCTCCATGTACCTAAGCCTTTGCGGGGACTGGAGAGCAGCCAGTGGGAGAGATTCCTGGAGTTGAAGAAGGAATGGAGCCTGGATAGAGCTATCCGGAAGGACTCCGTTATGATTGTTAAGGCAGGACAACCCGCAAGGAGCTATTCCATTTCTGTTCGCGGGGAGGGGGATAGTCGGGTGAGATTGCTGGATCCCCATTACTACACATAAAACTGTGGTGTGGAACAGACTATGCAGCACACTCCAAAGACTACCGGAGGAGTAGCGGGGTGTGCACTTTCCCCTGAACTGCAGGACAAAGAAGCCTGCCACCCTGTGCCCCTGTGGAAGGGACTTGCCCACTGGACGGACACTTGGGTGAAGTTTGCCCGGTTTGTTTTTTTTCTTTCCTCTTTGAAGCCTGTATCCTAGGATGGGCTCCTCCCACCAGAAACTTTGAAGGAACCTTTAAAAATGTTTTTTGTTCCTAACCCCTCACTGGCAGAGCAGGCAGGTAAAGGACTGTACTAAAGTGTTGCTGTGTATTCTATTAGGAGACTCGTAAACCCCTCCTGATAGATTGTTTAATCTGGGCCGGGAGGAGTGGCTCAGGGAGGATTGAGCTGGTTCAACAGATGAGGTCACCAGGACCTCCCACTTCTTTCTAGAAACCTGGAGAAGGGTTTCTGGTCAGAGATCTGGGAGATAGGTGGAGCCATCTGGAGTGTTCTAAGGAGCCCTGACCAATCCCCAAGCAGGATAGGCAGGGGGCAGGTCTCCTTAAATACTCTAAGCCAGCCCAATTGGGGGGAGTGTGGTGTCGGGTGGAAGTCTGAAGATGTAGCAGAGGCGCTGTGGAGGCCCCTACCCGGGAGGTCGTCCCAGTCTGGGGAGGGTGAGCTTAGGGCTTGGAGGTTCGGGTGCAGCCAGGAGTGGTGGTGCTTTCTGGAGTCACACAAGGGAACAGGAGAACAGTTAAGGTGCTGCACAGAGAGAGACTTTAAAGTGATCCACCGGTTTGGTGAGTGACGATCCCTGTGAGCTGGAGGAGAGAGTGCTGGAGCAGGCTGGGAGAGTAATAGTGGACAGTCTGTTGAAGCCTTGGGAGCCAGTCAAGGGAAAGAGTGTCACTGAGGAAAAGCAGGTCAGAGGGACCTGGAAGAGGGATGGACTGGGAGTTGTAGTCCATCAAAGGCCCGGCTAGCACTCAAGTATTCTGCTACACATTCAGGGGCTCATGATCCCTGGCCTATAATGGGTGTTCCTGAAGTCCTGCAAACACAGAGCAGGCCTCACCATGTGCTAGTCGCGGTGAAGAGGAAGGAGCAGAGAAACTTGATAAACTTCCTTTCAGGCTGGAAACTAAGTGATGTGCTGGAAAGAAGTAAAAGAGTGATAATCTGCAAGTTCTGTGCTAGAGAGAGAACTGTAGGAGAAACGGCCAGCAAGTTGAGTGCTGGAGAGTTGTGAGGAGTAACAGACTGCAAAAGGACAGTCTGCAGAGAAGTGTGCATATACAGGACTGTATATGGAGTTTGAATACCATAATTCTTTGGGCATCCCACAGTCACCCCTTATCCCCATCCAAGTTATTTCCCCTAAATAAAACAACAAAAACAAGAGCCAGCCTCTTCATTGTCTCTGGATGTGTGATCTATGGTGTGATTGAGGGCAGCTATAAGGTGAACCACTACTACCAGCTACTCTCAAGGGAGCACATGGCTACATATGTATGACTGTGAGTTAGGGACCTTAGATTGTGAGTTCCTTAAGGGTAGGGACTGATGTGAATTTACAATGTATGTGTAAATTAACAACGCTATATAAGGACCTGAAATGGATAAATATACTGTATCTGAAAATCACTCAATCCTGATGTACCTCATTTCTTGGGATCTCATTTCTTGAGGCCTGAAAATGCCAGGACAGTACAAATATCCCCCAAATTACCCATTTTTGGAAAGTAGACAATCCAAGGTATTTGGTAAGAGGCATGGCAAGTTTTTTAAAGTTGTCGTTTTTTTTGTCACAATTTGTTTGAAAATAAAGAAATGTTTTTTTTCACAATTTTTAATTATTTACATATTGTCACCAGTGCAGTACAGCATCATCATATAACAGGTGTGGCAGTGATCAGGAACACTGACTGGTGACAGTATGTAAAAAAAATAAATGTTTTTTTTCTTTTTTATTACATTTTTTTTACATTTTTTTTTAAAATACAGTGACAAGAGCAATACAGTGTTTCCATATTCTGTACTATTCTGGGGAAGTGATCAGGATTTTTTTTTTCTACACACATTGAGATTGCTTATAACAGTGAATATTACTGTTATAAGCAACCATTTTTTCTGAATGAAAATTATTCATTCCATGTTTACTCTTGTGATTAGATGTGATTGGCCGCAGCTAATCACATGGTGCAGATGGGCTGTGATTGGCCCTGTCTGTGCCATGTGGTCACTGTGACCAATCACAGACATCTCTACAATAGTACCCAATGAATAGCATGGATCAAAGCCATTCATTATGTATAATTGTTATGTGATCTGCTGTGATTGGTCACGGGCCAATACACTGATTCATCATCTGCTGTGTGGGTGACAGATCGTGCCAGAGCATGGCCCCCGCCACCTGGCCCAGCCATCATTTTACAATAGATGAGTTGGAAGCTCTGGTGCATGAAGAGAACTATGATTTAATTGGTATTGCTGAATCTTAAATTCATTCTTTACATGACTGGGCTATTAAAATTCCTGACTATGCTCTCGGTCTCTCTCTGTGTGAGAAGTGATCTCAAAGTGAGTGTGAAAGAGGACCTAGTTGATGAAGTGTGTGATGAGGTTAAAGCATTATGGGTGGAACTGCACATGGGTGTGCGTACTACAAAGGTAATCATTGGGGTTTATTGTAGGCCACCCAGTATTAATGAGGAGGTGGAGACTTCGCTCCTTGCACAAATAGAAAGGGCTGCAAGGGCTGGGACAGAGATAATAATGGGGGATTTTAACTACCGTATTTGCCGGCGTATAAGACGACTTTTTCCCCCTGAAAAACATGCCTCCAAGTGGGGGGGTCGTCTTATACGCCGGGTGTGCTCCGCTCTATACCACCGCTGCGGAGGTATAGAGCCGTATTAGCCGCTGCTCCGTCTTTAGTGCTGGCTCCCGCGCCGGCGGAGTGATATGCAGCTGCACTCCGCCCTCTCACTGTGTTCGGGGAGGGCCAGGGAGCAGGTACCCGCGATGCCCCCCCGAGTGAAAGAACGGAGGTCCGTGTAAGTAAACTGTGAGGGGGGGAAGGGCTGTGATCACAGCCTTCCTCTACATGGAAGCTGTGATCACTTCCCTTCCCCTGCTAGGGCAGTCCCCCCACAGTTAGAATACGCCCAGGGAACATAGTTAACCCTTAGAGCGCCCCCTGCAGGTTAACCCCTTCACTGCCAGTGGCATTTACACAGTAATCAGTGCATTTTTATAGCACTGATCGCTGTATAAATGCCAATGGTCCCAAAAAAGTGTCAAAATGGTCCGACATGTCCGCCCCAATATCGCAGTACCGCTAAAAATCGCAGATCGTTGCCATTACTAGTAAAAAATAAAAAAACATAAAAACCCCAAAAATTAATTCTCATCATCCGTAAACGCGGCCACTTTTGCGCAAACCAATCAATAAACGCCGATTGCAATTTTTGTTTCAACATGTTGAAATCAAATCTGATGTTCTTTTACGTTTTATTTGGTGTGTGGAAGGTGTGCGGAAGAGGGGGTAGTCTTATACGGCGAGTATATAACAAACTCTATATTTTGAGTGGAAATGTTGGTGGGTCTTCTTATACGCCCAGTCGTCTTATACGCCCAGTCGTCTTATACGCCGGCAAATACGGTACCTGGAAATTGACTGGAGTAATGGCCCTGCAGGAATAGTTAAAGGGCAAATTTTTATAAACCTATTACAAGACAGTTTTATGGTACAGTTCAGGAATGATGCTCTGCTAGACCTGGTAATCTCAAACCATGCAGAGTGTATTACTAATGTTCATATAAAAGAAAATCTTGGTTGCAGAGACCATAACATGATTTCATTTAATGTTAGCTGTAAACAACAAGCACATACTGGAAAGATAAAAACTAGACTTGTGCACGGCCAAAAAATGACTTTGTTTTCGTTCCATTTGTTTTTTTTATTTTTTCGGAAATTCAGGAATTCGAAAAATTTGTAAATTGGAAATTTGAAAATTCGGAAATCGGAAATTCGCAAATTTGGTAATTCGGAAATCGAAAATGCAGAAGTTCGAAAAGTCGAAAGTTTGGAAATTCTGAAGTAAAAAGTAAAGCTGTCCATTCCTCTTGGCAAAAAGCCTCCAGTCCCTAGAAATTCTTGGGTTGTCTTGCATGAACTGCATGTTTGAGGTCTCCCCAGAGTGGCTCAATGATATCGATGTCAGGAAACTGAGATGGCCACTCCAGAACCTTCACTTTATTCTGCTGTAGCCAATGAAAGGTCGACTTCATCTTGTGTTTTGGATCATTGTCATGTTGGAATGTCCAAGTACGTCCCATGAGCAGCTTCCTGGCTGATGAATGCAAATGTTCATCCAGTATTTTTTGATAACATACTGCATTCATCTTGACATCAATTTTGACCAAATTTCCTGTGCCTTTGTAACTCACACATCTCCAAAACATCAGCAATCCACCTCCGTGTTTCACAGGCTTTGTTGACTCCTCTCCAAATGTAGGGTTTATGGTTGTGGCCAAAAAGCTAAATTTTGGTCTCATCACTCCAAATGACTTTGCGCCAAAAGGTAGCATTTGAGTAGCAATGGCTTTCTTCTGGCGACTTGACCATGCAGCCCATCTTTCTTCAAGTGCCTCCTTATTGTGCATCTTGAAACAGCCACACCACATGTTTTCAGAGAGTCCTGAAGTTTTTTTTGTGTTTTTCTTTGCATCCTGAACAATTTTTCTGGCAGTTGTGTTTGAAATTTTAGTTGGTCTACCTTAACGTGGTTTGGCTTCAACAGAACCCCTCATTTTCCACTTCCTGATCAGAGTTTGAACACTGCTGATTGGCATTCTCAATTCCTTGGATATCTTTTTATATCCCTTTCCTGTTTTATACAGTTCAACTACCTTTTCCCGCAGATCCTTTGACAATTCTTTTGCTTTCCCCATGACTCAGAATCCAGAAATGTCAGTGCAGCACTGGATGAAAGATGCAAGGGTCTGCCAGGAGTCCAGAAACTCAATGACCTTTTATACACACACACTAATTACAAGCAAACAGATCACAGGTGAGGATGGTTACCTTTAATAGCCATTCAAAACCCTTTTTGTCAACTTGTGTGCATGTTATCAGGCCAAAATCACCAGGGTATGTAAATGGCTTCAGCCAAACATTAACCATGAGTGAAGGAAATGTTTTTGTATTCTCATTCATATTCTCTGAAAAATGGCCAAGGAATTATAAATTCTGCCAGGGCATGTAAACGTATGAGCACAAATGAGCACAAATGTAACTGTTAAATTATAGGTATTGGAATTTCCTTGAAAAATTTGGCTGTTAGTGAACTTAAATCCGAAATTTATCACAACCAAATTTTCAAGGAAATTCCAATACCTATAATTTAATGGTTAGTAAGATTAGTTAAGTTATTATTAGTTATTTCCGATTTTCTAATTTTCAAATTTTAGTTTTCAGAATTCCAAATTTTGGATTTTCGGCATCTCTGATTAATGAATTTTCGAATTTGAAAAACCAAAAATTCAGAAAAAAAATTAGAAATTCAAAATTCGGAAATTCGGATTTGTCCGAACTCCCAAGTTTCGAAAAATTTGCTAAAAACCGAATTCGGAAAGAAACGAATTGCACATGCCTAATAAAGACAGTTAACTTTAAGAGAGCAAAATTTCCAAGGATGAGGGCTGCTCTCCAGGACTTAGACTGGGAGGGAATAGTGGCATTGATGAACACAGAACAATAATGGGAATTCTTTAAAAAGACTGTATGTGAACTCACTGCAAAGTATATTCCCATGGGCAATACATTTAAAAGGCTAAAATAAAAACTTATGTGGCTCATGGTCAAAGTTAAAAAAAGCTATAAATAATAAGAAATTAGCTTTTAAAAAATATAAAAATTAAGCAACACTATCACTGTTTAAATGTTACAAATAATATAACAGAATATGTAAAAAAGGAAATCAAGGCCACAAAAATTCTAAATGAATGACAGAATGCAAAAGATAGTAGGACAAAGCCCCCAAAATTCTTCAAATATATTAATAGTAAAAAGGTCAGGTCTGAGCATGTAGGCCCTTTACAAAATAATCTAGAGTGGGTGACTGGGGACAAAGAGAAGGCAAATATATTAAATACTTTCTTCAGCTCTGTGTATACAAAGGCGCATGGGGGAGCTCATGCCCACGATGGGGGTGGTAGTGACACAGCCCCAAATGATCCACAATGGCTCAAAATTTATATGGTCCAGAAATATTTAAGCGGAATAAAGGTGGATAAAGCACCTGGACCAGATGGAATCCACCCACAGATCCTATAAGAATTGAGCTCTGTTATTTCAAAGCCATTGTATCTATTTTTAGGGACTCCTTAATGACTAGAATAGTACCACTGGATTGGTGTAAGGCCAATGTGGCGCACATATTTAAAAAGGGATCAAAGTGTTTACCAAGTAACTATAGACCTATTAGTTTAACTTCTATAGTCAGGAAGACATTGGAGAGTATGATAAAAGACCACATAGATGAGTTCTTGCTGGAAAAAAATATTTTAAGCAACAGACAGCATGGATTCATGAAAGACAGAAGTTGTCAGACAAACCTGATTTCTTTTTAAGAGGAGGTAAGTAAAACCTTGGACAGAGAGGTGGCTATGGACGTGGTGTACTTGGATTTTGCAAAAGTGTTGGAAGCAGTTCCCCACACACAGCTAATGTGAAAGCTAAATTCTTTGGAAAAATCAGTTTGTAAATGGATAGAAAACTGGTTAAAAGACCGAATTCAGAGAGTAGTGGTTAATGATTCTTATTCTGAATGGTCTAAGGTTATCAGTGGTGTACCCCAAGGTTCAGTGTTGGGACCCTTACTTTTTAACATATTTATAAATGATATAGGGTCTGGGATTAAAAGTACCATTTCAGTGTTTGCAGATGACACCAAGCTATTCAGTGGAATAACGTCCTTACAGGATGTCTCCAACTTACAAGTCCATCTCAATGCACTGTTTAATTGGGCAACTATGTGGCAAATGAGGTTTAATATTGATAAATGTAAAGTTATGCACTTGGGGGCTAAGAATATGCATGCATCATACATATTAGGCGGAGTATAACTGGGGGGAATCAATAGTGAAGGATCTGGGGGTTTGGTAGATCATAAACTCAATAATGGCATGCAATGCTAAGCAGCGGTTTCCAAAGCAAGCAAAATCCTCTCCTGTATTAAGAGAGGTATGGACTCCAGAGAGAGAGATATAATTTTGCCCCTGTACATATCATTCGTAAGACCTCATCTGGAATATGCAGTTCAGTTTTGACCACCAAATCACAGAAAGCATATCAGGGAACTGGAGGAAGTGCAGAGAAGGGCAACCAAACTGAAGCATGGAGGAGCTCAGCTATGAGAAACGATTAGCTGGACTGAATTTATTCGCTCCTGAGAAGATGAGATTAAGGGGGGATATGATCAACATGTATAAATACATAAGTGGTTCATATAGTGAACTTGGCGTTGAGTTATTCGCTTTAAGGTCATCACAGAGGACAAGGGGGGCACTCTTTAGGTTAGGAGAAAAATGTAATCTCCAAATACCGAAAGGTTTCTTCACAGTAAGAGCTGTAAAAATGTGGAGTAGACTCCCGTGAGAGCTGGTACTGTCCAGCTCAGTAGATTTCTTTAAAAAGGTCTTTCCTAAATGTACATAATATAACTGGATACTAATACCTATAGGTAATGTTGATCCAGGGAGTATCCGATTGCCTCTCGGGGGATCAGGAAGGGATTTTTTCCCGTGCTGGAACACATTGGATCATGCTTTGCTGGGGTTTTTTGCCTTCCTTTGGATCAGCTGTGGGTATAGGATTGTGCATGTCGAATTGTAATGTTTTTTCCTCCTTTTTGGTGGTTGAACTAGATGGACTTATGTCTTTTTTCAGCCAGACTAACTATATGTGTCTTTCATCTGCTAATAGGCTGGGTGGGAAGCAGAAAGGATACCCGTCACTGTAGCAGATGTCTCTGCTAGGATGCTGTCATGAATGACATTGGACCTTGTGTTGTCCATCAGCAAGGCAGAACTGAAGGGGAACAAGTCTCTCAGTGCCCCATCAGGCTCCGACCACCCTACTACAAAATTCCTCAGCCACGCACCCATCAGTGTGATGGGTACAGTTGCCATTAAAAGAGGGAGTGCACTTGCCCTAAGTGTAGGCCAGGGGTGGCCCATCCATTAGGAGCGCACGGGTGATGCCCCCCCATCCATGCGTCCGGCCCCCATGCAGGACACCATATGCATAAATTCCAATGGGGAGGTGTTATTTTTAAGCATGTGATTAGAGCCAGAGGATCTAATAGGCTTCAAAAAAGGGTGGGCTCGGGGCACAGAACACTGTGAACCGAACCCAGCCAGTTGTGTAACAATAGCAATGGAATATTCGCTATTTTCACACCGATTCTCCTCCCGACCAATCAGGAAGCGCGTCTGAGACCCGCTTCCTGATTGTCCAAAAGGAGAAGTGTTCTGATTGGCCGCTGAGGAGGTGGGAGGAGACGGAAGCCGCCGTGATGCCCATGGAAGAGAGCAAGTGAAGGGGAAGCCGCCCGTGATGCCCGCCACCTGTCGTCCGGGTGAAGTACTGCCCGCCATAGATGGGGTAAGTGCTCCAGACCCAACTGAACTGGGGGTGGTGTGGGTCACCAGACCAGGGGGGGGGGCTTTGGATGCACTGTTTGCTGCCCACGAAAATGACCGCCAGCCGCCACTCGTGTAGGCACTGGCAGATTCACATGCAAGTCTCTGATAGGTTCATGAATCAGGCACAAGCACCAACGCTTGCTGGTGCTGTGCCCCAAGGGAATTCTATGGCACCCTTTGTGAATTGCCCTGCATATTTTTATACTCCCTCCTATCCTTCACCAGCACCTACTCTGCAGCATTCTATCCTTCATTTACCATTTATCTAAGGTTTTCCACCATAATCTTGGAGAGAAAAAGAGATGGTAAGACTATCCTTGCTTCTTTTTCATCCTGCTGTGCACTGGCTGGTGGAAAAAGACAGGTGAAGCTAGAACACCACTGCAGTAACATCCAGCGCAACAGTAATTGATCAGCACAACAGCATACATTGTCAGCTGCAGAGGATTTTTTGAGTCCCAGAATTCATTGTCTACAGGGAGGGAGTAGGTTCTGCAGATAAGCCTTTCTCATGTGGATTAAACTGGATCTGTGGAAGTTGTGTACACCACAAAGAATTCATCACCTGTGATTGACACCCTCTGTAGCCCACGTCCATGACATTCAGTGGTTCTTTTGGGAGGCTGGGCATCTATAGACAGTATGAGTGTCACGTACCTGGTGATGGAGTCTGATTGTGCAGAGGGCAACCTCTCTTACGACCCTGGTTCGGGAACCCCTGGTAGAGCAGACAGGAGATTCCGGAGCACAGGGGGGCACGAGGGCTGGTCCGGATGCCGGTGGTGTTGTGAGGATCCTCCAGGAGCTCGTGCAGACAGAAGAGTGGTGATGCAGGCTGGGTCGTTAACAGGCTGGCAGGTGCGGTGCAAGGGAGCAGGCAAACGGGTCGTCAGGTGCAGGCAGGGTCGTTAACAGGCTGGCTGGTGCGGTACAAGGGAGCAGGCAAACGGGTCGTCAGGTGCAGGCAGGATCATTAACAGGCTGGCTGGTGCGGTACAAGGGGGTTCAGGCAGAAGCGTGGTCGTAAACAGGCAGAGGGTCGGTACAGGCAGAGTTCAATCAAGGTCGGGCAAGCCGGGTCACAGATACAGCAAGTCTTTAGCAAACAGGTCACGGGAACACACTGGAACGCTATAGAACGGACAGCATTTGCTACAGGAAGCAGGAAGTTTAAATAGAGCTGCTGTTCCAGGAAATAGAGGAAAGCACAACCAAATGCATTAACCCTTAGCACCGTCTTTTCCTAACATTGCCCCCCCCCCCAAGGGGCAGCCTCCGGATGCCCAGCCGGGCCCTTAAGTCTGGATGCCTTCTCCAGAATCGTTTGATGAGCTCTTTAGCATGGATATGGTTTTCGGGCTCCCATGAACTCTCTTCGGGCCCATAGCCTCTCCACTTAACTAGGTACTGGATGGTGTCACCTCTCCTCCTGCAATCCAGAATGGATTCCACCTCGAATTCCTCCATTCCGTCAACCACTACTGGTGCCGGTGGACCTGTCAGCCCTTTCAGAGAAGGGGTCGCGGACCTTAGGCTTTAACAACGACACGTGGAAGACCGGGTGGATGCGGAGTGACTCAGGCAGTTCCAGTTCGTAGGCTACCTCGTTGATTTTTCGTTTGATGGGGAAGGGCCCAATAAATTTAGGACCGAGTTTCCTGGATGGACATGCCAATCTTAAGTTAAGGGTGGATAGCCATACCTGATTTCCTGGCTCCAGATTTAGTTCGCCACGCCTTTTCTTGTCATACGTTTCCTTATTGGTTGCCTGTGTTCGTGCCATTGTCTCCTGCAGGAGTTTATTATTGGAGGCGAAAAAGTTCAATAAGTCGGACACAGCTGGCACCGGGTTTTCTGGGCAGGCGTTGGACAAGAAGGCGGGATGGTAGCCGTAATTGGCAAAGAAGGGTGATTGCTGGGTGGCCGAGTGGACTGAGTTGTTGTATGCGAACTCCGCCAGCGGTAGGAGCATAACCCAGTCGTCCTGGGAGAATGACGAGAAGCAGCGTAAGTACTGTTCTAAAGTCTGGTTGGTACGCTCCGTCTGGCCGTTCGTTTGGGGGTGATATGCTGAGGACAGGGATTGGCTGATCTTCAGGGACTTGCACAAAGACCTCCAGAACCT
>BLSH010007218.1:759749-775402 GCA_018402905.1 Glandirana rugosa
CCACACGCTTCCCTCATAACGTAACCTGAATAGAGGGAGATTCGTGGGAGGGGTTGTGTTTAAAAATCGAGTACAATAGAGTACACAGTCCTTTTGAACGGTCTTCAATTAGACGAGTATTGTTTCCTTGCTTCGTAGTCTCTCTTTGTTGTGAATCGCGACGTCTCTCTCTGATCATTTGTGATGTCTGTATACACGTATCAAGTTTAAAGTATTTACCCCAAATGTTGGTGAAACTCACGAGACAACTAGTATGGAAAGTCATGTTAACACAGGGCGACACACCATAGGCTATATATGGCCTAGTGTAGAAATGTGCTTACCAGGAACTGACGACCCGAACGATTTTTGAAATGTCCGGGTCCGGGTCCGTGCCACGGACACCCGAAAGTTCGGTACGGACCCGAACGTTACAGTCCGGGTTCGCTCAACACTAGTTGTGTGCCTTCCTGTCTTTTAAAGAGATGAAAAATGCAGGAGGAGGTCATACCTCATAGTCAGTCATCAGGTAGTCAGCAGTCAAGGACCATTCGTGTAAAGATGTGATCCGGTATATATCGGATACCACACAGCGGGACACAATTGTACTGAAAGGTATGATCAACAGAGCACTCAAAGTGGTTGTAAACCCCATTTATGAAATTTGAACTATGCACATATGTCTGTAGTGTTTACTAGTCTCTCTCTGCAGCGCTAAGTGTTGTTTCTCTCTGATGCTTCGTTCCTTTGTTATGAGCAGATTAACTTCTGGCAAGTTTTCCTGACACATGAGATAACATGAGCTAAAAATTTGTGTTGGGGAGGGTGCTTAGAGGGAGATAAGTCCAATGCAATACTCCCTTCGCACACCTTTGTGGAAATGGCTGCAGTAATGCTGGGTGCTGTAATGACGACAGGCTGGAAACCACTGATAAATCAAGTAGAGAGTTGTCACCTGCCTGACGAAGGAGCCCAGCGTGGCTCCGAAATGTTTCCTTCTGTATTATGTGACCATGTGAAATAAAGCTGTGGACCTTTTTGAGGAATCCTTGGTGTGCTGATGGCATCTCTCTACTGGAGGGAGATAAGCACACAGCTTGTCTATTTAGAATACAGCTTTGCATGTTCCTTCGTTCCTCTGCCTTTGTGGATGGGGGGGGGTCCCTTTCCTCCAGTCAGCTCTCACGCAGTGTAAGTGCAGTCTCCCCCCCCACCTCTACTATTCACTTCACTGGGTATTGGAGAGCGTTTACAACCACTTTAAGGGGAGGCGTAAAATGTCCTTTTTTTGTAGATGTTGCAACAAACTATTTGTTAAGGATGTCAAAGCATGAGTAAAGTAGTTATTGGTTGAGTGAAACATCTGGTCTGATTCTTGTGAAGAAGAAAGTGAATATACTTGGGGTACAGTGTGTACTCCTTCAAGTTAACCCTTTGGATGTTGAAGTGAGTACAGTAACAGGAAGGAGGAGCAGTCAGCAAAAGAGTGGGAGTAGTGGTGGCTGGTGATGGAGGTCCCATAGGTAGGGTGATCTGGCCCATGATGCACGCTGTTGAGTGGTTCAGTTCCTATCTGAGAGCCTGCTGTGGAACAGAACCTAGGGATCTGCTCACAGTAATTGTAATTGAAACTCACAAAAAATTCAGGCACTCAAATACCTTCAAAGGTCAGTAAACAAGACCAGTGAAAAAGAACCAAAACAGAATTGTTGCCAAAATGGAAAAGAACATATCATTTCCAGAATGCTGGTAATTATTAAAAAACTCTGATACTTTTGTTGGGACAATCGATATGTCCCTTCCCTGGAGACAATTCAATAAAGTACATATAGAATAAATGAATGGGTGAGTCGGTAGGGTAAAAGGAGATCGCACTGTGTGATAGATAAATGTTGACAGTTGATTTAAAATTAGAAGAAAATATAGAAAAAATATTGTGCAACTTCACCTCAAATTCAACAAAATCACAAACAAATGAAGACCTTATAAATGTAAAGGTAAATATGCAATTTATGTGCAAACGGATAAGTAAAGTGCAATATGCTACATAATGGTATACTGTGCAAAAGATGCGAGTTGCCCCAGGGGGCTGGAAAGAAAAGTGTGAGATGCCGCCTCGGGTAAACCCCTTGGATCTCTGCCTGGATTTGCTACAGGACCGACATTGGGTCACCCTTGGCTCCCAATTATACCCTCTATTAACCGTGAGTCATTTCGTTATTTGTTGTTCTTTGATTGGGTCTGTTTGCACTTATCATAGAGGTCCCAGAATTCTGGCTGCAGGACCGCAACTGTCCTCCACCTGATACCGGGTTAATAAGACTACTGGTCAGGACACCGGATGACTTCCATGAGTTGGTGCAGGCAGTCTCTCATCAGGGACTACTGCTGGGAGAACCAGCTAATCATGTGCAGTCATTGGAGGAGAAACTATAACGGCTATGTTGGCCTCTTTATCTGCTGCACATGGGTCAAGTCCTGCTGCACCTAGTGACCTAGGGGCTGGGGCTAGGGAACCTGTAGCTGTGTCTATACCACTGGATCCTCCCGCTCCTAATATCCCTCTCCCTGAGAAGTATGATGGTAACCCTGCTGATTGCAGGGGATTCCTCAACCGTTGTCGGTTACATTTTAAAAATCAGCCTCCTGTGTTTGCCTCTGCTCAAGCCAAGATGACATTTATAATTTTCCTGCTCAAAGGCAGAGCTTTGTCCTGGGTGACACCTCTTCTTGAGAAGGAGTCTCCAGTGCACACTGACTATCCCACCTTCATGAAGACGTTTGAAAATTTTTTTGATGTTCCTGGCAGAGTATCTGCAGCTTAGTCCAGTATTCTTGACTTACGTCTGGGTAAATGCAGTGTGGCGTCCTATGCCATAGAATTCCATACGCTAGCGACAGAGACCAACTTGGACAGTAGCACCCTTAAGGCTGCGTTCTGCAGAGGGTTAGCGGAAAGCATTAAGGACGAATTAATGTACCGTGAGATCCCAGTGGGTCTGGAGGAGTTTATCAACTTGTGTATCCTGGTGGACACTTGCTTCTCTAAGTGTCAGTTAGAGAGGGCGCCAAGGACAATATAATACTCCCAGACTTGGTACTAAGTCTCTTCCTCGACAATCACTAGTCCCTTCTGTCCCCTCTCCTGTCAGGTCTTAGGAAGAACCCATGGACGTAGGAGCGGTGCGGTTGTCAGACAGTGAACGCACCAAGCGCAGGACCTTAGGCCTCTGTCCATATTGAGGGAAGCAGGGCCATGTGCTGTGTTCTTGTCCGGTTCGGCTGTAAAACGTCTAGGCTTAATGGATGAGCGAGGAGTCCCATTAGGCCCTGCTGTTTTGAACCCTTCTCAGGAGAGACTTCTAGTCCCTATCTCTTTGTCCTGGAATGACCAGTGCTTCTCCAAAGTAGCCTTTATCGATTCTGCTGCTGGTGGTGTGTTTTTAGATGCAGCTCTGGTTAAGAGACTCCAGATCCCCATGAATTCTAAAACCCTTCTGCTCTGTGTGACTACCCTTGGTGGAGCCCCTCTGGGTGATGGCCTTATTACCCATGAGTCCAAGCCCCTCTCTGTCCGTTTAGGGGCTCTGCATCAAGAGGCTTTGTCTTTTGACATTATTCTGTCCCCGAAACAGCCAGTGATTCTTGGGTTCCCTTGGTTATGTAAACATAACCCATCCATTGACTGGTCCTCTGGTCAAATTTTGGCTTGGAGCACCTCCTGTCTTGTCCGCTGTCTCCAAAATGTGATACGCAATCAAGTGTCCATTCATGAGGTGTCTACCAACCCTGAATTGTCTGAGGCCTACGCAGATTTTGCTGATGTGTTTTCTGAAAAGGAAGTGGAGGGTCTTCCTCCCTTATGAATGTGCAATTGACTTGCTTCCCGGTACTCCTCTACCTAAGGGGAGAGCCTATCCCCTTATTCTGGCTGAGACTAAGACCCTGCGTAGACTTCAGAGCGCTTAACCAAATTACTGTAAAGAATCGGTATCCTCTTCCCCTGATTACTGAATTGTTTGACTGGGTCCAAGGATCGAAGGTTTTTACCAAACTGGACATTCGTTCAGCATACAATCTTATTAGAATTAAAGCAGGAGACGAATGGAAGACAGCCTTTAATACGAGAAGGAGACATTATGAATGTCTTGTGATGCCATTCTGTCTCTGCAATGCCCCCGCCATATTCCAGGAGTTTGTGAATGACATTTTCAGGGATCTATTTGACTCTTTCGTTGTGTCATGAAACCACAGTAAACATTTTGTCATGAAACCACAGCAAACATTCATGTCTTATCTGTTGCCTACCTTTGCTGCATGTGCCCAGTTAAAGGCCGGGCCTCCCTCACCTGCAGGGGAGGGCTGGGCCAGGGGTCAGGGTGGTAATTGCCCTCCAGGCCACCCTAACTTACATTCAAAATGGTCGACGGCAACTGCCCGCTCACACTTTTTTCTTCTTGTGGAGGAAGCAAGCGGGGTCCAGGGGCGCAGCCAGCAACTAACTGCAGGCAAAGGAGGGGGGGCACCCAGGGCTGGCTTCGCTGATGGGTACTAGCAAGCCTGCATTGATGGGCAATGATCAGGTTGCATTTGTGAGGCTGCATTGATGGGCACTGGTGCGGTTGCATTCATGGGCACTAGTGAGGCTGCATTGATGGGCACTGATGAGGCTAAGCTGATAGGCACTGATGAGGCTGCATTGGTGCATTATTTTTGTTAAACCTCCATTGTTGCTATTAATATTAAATTATGTTACCACATTGTATCATATTTGTCTCGCTTCATAACATCAATATCCATTCTAAAACAAGGTGGGCATGGATGGTGAACTGATTTTGTGGTTCATTGGGCCACTTGACTGGACTTGCCCCCCAGGCCTGAGGCTGCCAGCCCTCCCCTGCTCACCTGTGTGCTTTAGTAGGCTCTCCTCAGCTGGTCTCCACCCCGGCCTTAATTTGGAACAGAATATAACACCTGGCAGTGCAAGCCTGCATTGCTGATCAACGTTTGTCCATGTTTGGCTTTGTGGTTGTTCTTTTCGTTTGCTCTGAGTATTATTCCGTGTACCAATCTTTGGCTTGTCTGAATATCCCTGCCTACCTGATACCTCGATCTTCGGCTTGTTCTCTGTTCTCCTGTCTGCTTGTAGCCCTGACCCTTTGCTATTACCGCTAACTATTCTTTGCTGTTCCGGCGCTGCTGCTTCCTCTCTTCCACCTGTAGCCAGCCGAGTGTGAGCTAGGAGACCCCTAGGGCCATGACCAGGATCCAGTTGCAGCCAATTCCATCCTCACCACTAGAGGCACTGGTGAACACCCACTGGCTCATAGATTCTGTGTCCTGGGGAAACCGATGCACTAGCTCCCTGTGTTTAAGTGTTCATGCTCCAGGGGGCCCTCTTCCCGTATCAGCCGGAACTCATTAGCAGCAGTCAACCATAGGTCCACAACCCTTGTGGTGCGCTTCACAACAATTGGTGCGATTTGCACTCCAGTGGTGCGCACCTGTCACCTGACCCTAGGAGTTGTGACATGTTGTCATCAACTAAGATGATATACTTATTCACTCTAAAGATTTGAAGCTTCATCGTTGCCATGTACGCACTGTTCTTCAACATTTAAAAGATTACCAGTTGTATGATAAACATTCCAAATGCTCTTTTGAACAATCGGAAATACTTTTCCTAGGGTATGTAATTTCTTCTGAAGGATTCCAGATGGATCCCAAGAAGCTTGATGGCATTTTACAGTGGCCCTGTCAGGAAACAACTGCTGACAGTTCTGGGAATCAAGTTGGAGGTGCACAACGGCATTGGTGCCAAATGGCCTATTTGAACGGGCAGCACCATGTAGCCAGTGCTGTCCTTTCTACAGTGTTTAGTGTACCTGAAGCACCTGAGTATCTGTTCCTGTATCCTGAGATCTGGCTTTACCTGACTCTGCTTGATATCCGCCTGGAATGATTACCGGCTATCCACGACTAGCCCATTATGTGTCACTTATCTGCAAACGAAGCCTGCGACTTCCAGCGATGTCCCCTGTGCAGGCAACATCCATTTTCAGCCCCTCTTCCTTCCGTGGCCGCGATTCCGGCTCTGTGACTGGCCGGAGTCGCGTGACATCACTCCTGCGCATGCGCACGGGAGCCGCCAGTCAAGGCACAATCTCAGTGAAGAAACAGCGCAGAGGCTGTTTCTTCACTGCGCATGTGCTGAAATGACGTTGGCGCATCTAGTACACTGCATATCTCCTAAACCGTGCAGGTTTGGGAGATATGCAGGGCACCTACAGGTAAGCCTTATTATAGGCTTACATGTAGGTTAAAGGGGTTGTCACGAGTTGACAACCACTTTAAGAAGGATGTGATCGCCTTTGTTAGAGCTTGTACTGTTTGTAAGGCCATCAAAATGCCTCGATCTGTTCCTCAAGGCCTACTACAACCGCTACCTGCTCCTCATGCTCCCTGGTCTCATATCAGTGAGGATTTTATCGTGGATTTGCCGGCTTCCAGGGGGAATACCGTCATCTGGGTAGTTGTAGACAGGTTTTTGAAATTGGCACACTTCATTCCTATGTCAGCCTTACCTTCAGCCTGAAGCCTGGCTCTATCTTTTATTGAAAATGTTGTCTGTTTACAGGTTATTCCGGTCGATATTGTTAGCGACAGAGGCCCGCAATTCATTTCTTCATTCTGGAGAGCTGTTTGCGACCTTCTGAGTATCAAGAATTCCCTGTCTTCTGGATACCATCCTCAATCTAAGGGCCAAACAGAAAGGGTTAACCAAGATTTAGAGACCTATCTAAGAGCTTACGTTAATGCTGAACATGACGACTAGAGTGAGATGTTTCCTCTAGCTGAAATAGCCCACAACTCACAGTGGCACTCTTCCTTGAAATGTTCTACTTTCCAAGCTGGCTTTGGTTATCAACCCAAAGTCCTCCCATTTCAATCTTCACAAGTAGAGGTACCTGCAGCAGCCAATATGGTGTCTAGGTTAACCAAGCATTGGAAAGAAATAAGGAAAGTGTTGCTTCAGTCTGTTCACAGTTACAAGGGGTACACAGATTGTCGCAGAAGACCTGCACCCCGTTTTCATCTTAATCAGCTTGTATGGTTATCCACTAAGAACATCAAACTGAGACAACCATCCCCCAAATTTGGGCCTAGATATATAGGACCCTTTCGCATTCTTAGTCAAGTCAACCCGGTAGCCTATAAACTTTGTTTGCCCTCACATCTTCGGATGCCCAATGCGTTTCAGGTATCCTTGCTTAAATCCTTTGACAAGAATAGGTTTTCGCTACCCTCTAGATGTCCTTCTCCTGTCTTGGTTGATAACCATGAAGAGTATGAAATTAGTAAAATTCTGGATTCCTGACGTAAGGGTAGACAATTGCAGTAACTGGTGGACTGGAAAGGACTCGGGTACCAACTCGCGATGTACATGCCCCACGACTATTCAAGTTATTCCATGATAAGCATCCTTCCAAGTCCAAATAGTCGGGGGCATCTTTGTGTGGGGGGGTACTGTCACGTCTTGACCGGGGATCGATCCTGTGACCTGTGTTCTTGTGGTCTGTTCCTTACAGCCTTAGCCACGGAGTAACTACTATCATTGTGGAATCCTGGGTATCTACTGCTTTCAGATGGTGACTCTGGCTCCACCCATTGGCCAGCTGTAGGCATTCACCTCAATTAGTAACCTATAAATCCTGATTGTTTGCCTGTTACAACTTTGCTTGTTCCCGACTATGCTTTTGGATTGCCCTCTTGTACTACGTTGAACGATTGTTGCCAAATTTTGCCTGTCCCTGATGCCGTCTCTGGTAAACCCCTTGGATCTCTGCCTGGATTTGCTACAGGACTGACATTGAGTCACCCTTGGCTCCCAACGACACCCTCTACTAACCGTGAGTCATTTCATTATTTGTTGTTCCTTGATTGGGTCTGCTTGCACTTACCATAGAGGTCCCAGAATTCTGGCTGCAGGACCGCAACCGTCCTCCACCTGATACCGGGATAACAAGACTACTGGTCAGGAAAACGGAGTGTCGGTTGGGGTTCCTGGCAGACCTAACACTTAGCCTGTTTCTGGACAGTGAAAAAGTAAGTGTTGAAAGAGCTGGTGGGAAAGATCAGCGCTCTACACTGTTTCTCTCAGAGTGACTCTGTAGTCTGTGTCGGGACCTGTGCTCATGCACAGGCCAGCACGTTTACACCCTAATGGCAACAATGATTGTATTAAGTGTACCTGTACTTCATTTATTATTTATAAACTGACATCAGGAGTAAAACCTTAGCACCTAAGTGTCTCTGCACATATCTTATTTATCTTACAGAGCCAGAAAATACCTGGGCGTATAGTCTGTAGCTAAAAACAGATCAATTATCTAACTCCTACTACGCACATATACATTTTTTCCATTCAGCCTGCAGTCTGAACAGAAAAAAATCTAACAGATTCCTCCATCCACACTATACAGTGCAGATGAATGAATCTCCTGCTAGGCCTGTATAGGTAGGGGTTAATACGTTTCCTTTTAGGTTGGCTGCTTCTGGAACTTCCCCCGGGAACTGATGTCACAGCACTGCCCTCTGACAGGATGTTATATAAATGGTGGGTGGAGCATAGCGGGAGTGGTACAAAGGGAGAGGCAGCATCGCAGAGTACCCCTTAAGTTGGGCTTATGACTTAAGTACACCCCTCACTATGGGACAGATACAGCACAGACCAGTACAGCCAGAGCTGCATGCTCTACATCACGGGTCTACTTTTTAAACGAAAGGCCAGTTTACTGTGCTACAGACTTTAGGGGGCCAGACTGTGGCCAATGGGAGAAGAAAATGTCATGGTGTCAGTAGGAGTAAACAATGCCCCATCATTGGTATTTGAGAGAGAAATAGTGCCCCATTGGTGGTATCACTGGAAGATATAGCGCCACATCATTAGTGCCATTGGGAGGAATAGTGCCCCACCACTGGTGTCAGTGGGAGGAATAGGGCTTCATCATTGGTGTCAGTTGGTGGAATAATGCCCCATCATTGGTGTCAGTGGGAGGAATAGTGTCCCATAATTGGTGTAAGTTGGAGGAATAGTGCCACATCATTGGTGTCAGTGGGAGGAATAGTGTCCCATAATTGGTGTCAGTGGAAGGAATAGTGCCCCATAATTGGTGTCAGTGGGAGGAATAGTGCCCCATCATTGGTGTCAGTGGGAGGATAGTGCCCCATCATTGGTATTGGGAGGAGTAATAGTGCCCCATTGTTGGTGTCAGTGAGCGATATAGTGCCCCATCATTGGTAACAGTGGTAGGAATAGTGTCTCATCATTGATGTCATTGGGAGGAATAGTGCCCCATCATTGGTGTCAGTGAGAAGAAGAGTGCCCCATTGTTGGTGTCAGTGGCAGGAACTATGCCCCACTGTTGCTGACGGTGGGGAGGATAATGCCCCAAGGGCCAGATAAAAACAAGCAAAGGGTCTCATCTGGCCCTCAGGCTGCAGTTTGGAGACCACTGCTCTAGATTCCTCTGCCTGTCCCCGCCCCCCACTCAGCTGAATGCTGGAGAAGGAGGGCTGTGCTCATACAAGCAGAGAGGGATGGGAACTGTCTGCTGACAGTTTATATTCTGTAAACCAGATCTTATCTGGTGAGGAACTGCAACAGTTTTCTATCATGAAAACTGGCACCATACCTTTGTTAAGTTGGAGTGAATCCTGTGCTAGTTTCTGTTTCACTCTGAAATAGAAACTGGCGTGACACATTTAGACAAAAAAAAAAAACAGTCCCTAGTTTCCTGTGCAAAGGAACCTTTGTTAATTCCCCAGTATGTCTCTAACTGAAAGCACTGAGGGAGTCATATGGGGGGGGCTCATTGTTCTGAACTCTGTAAACAACAGACTTTTTGCAACTGTCGATAAGTAACAAGAGTAGCTGGAACATTGTATCCGGGGCTCTAGCTAATCGAATACAAACTATTCATATACAGTTTTTAACCAGGTTAAGTCTGGACACTTTCGTCCCCTTCCTGCCCAGGCCAATTTTCAGCTTTCAGCACAGTCACACTTTTAATGCCAATTATTCAGTTATACAACACTGTACCTAAATTACATTTTTAGCATTTTTTGAGACAGATAGAGCATTATTTTGGTGGATCACCACTGGGTTTTTTCTTTTTTGCTATAGAAACAAAAAAATATTTTATTTATTATTTATTTATTTATGTCAGGTACTTATATAGCGCTGTCAATTTACGCAGCGCTTTACATATACATTGTACATTCACATGAAAAAAATAATGTTTTTTAGTCATTTTTAGTCACAATGTTTTGGAAAATTAAGAAATTAAATACATTTTTTCCCCACAAAATTGGAATTTTAACGTTCACACACACAGTATGGGCATACTTACAATTACACCCCAAAACACATTCTGCTGTGCCTCTTGAGTATGGGAATACCACATATGTGAAATTTTTTTACAACCTAAATGCCAACAATTCAAAGAGCACCTTCAGGTGTTCCAGGGGCATAAATTATGCATCCAATTACAACTACACCCCAAAACACATTCTGCTGTGCCTCTTGAGTATGGGGATACCACATATGTGAATTTTTTTTACAACCTAAATGCCAACAATTCAAAGAGCACCTTCAGGTGTTCCAGGGGCATAAATTATGCATCCAATTTCCTAAATACCTATCACATTTTTGGAGGCCTTGGAGCACCACATTTTGGAAAGCAAACACTGTAAGGTATTTTCTGAAAGGCATAGTCAGTCTTTTGAAAATGTTATTATTTGCCTTAAGTTTTTGGAATATGAGTAAAAAAAATGAAAATGTATTTTTTTACTTATGTAGCGCCCCAATGGTATAGGCGCTTACTTTTGTAGATTTTTGATAGGAAAGGAAAAATCTAGTCAGGCCTGATTGTAGGTGCAGGCCTTTATGTTTTGATCTGGGTTAGGGGAGTAGCTCAGGCAGGGGCTGGAGATAGAGGGAAGGAACACTCCTTGGAGATTCCTCCCACTTGAGCATGGAAAGCTTTGGAAAGGGGGATGGAGGAGGAGGTGTCACTTCCTGATGTATGACAAGGAGCCCTGACCAATCTATAGGCTGGACTGGCAGGGGGCAGGCCTCCTTAAATACAGCAATCTGCCAGCAGGGGTCAGGAGAGTTCGGGTGGAAGAGTGAGGATGTAGTCAGGAGCTGCGGAGCAGGACCCGTCCGGGAGGGGAACCCCCTTCTGGAGGGGGGGGGGTAAACCTGAGGCCTGGGGCTTGGGTGCAGCCAGGAGAGGGAGTCGGCTCCTGGAGCGGCACAGGAGAAGCAGGAGAGCAGCTGAGATCTACATGATGGGAGATTCTTTAAAGGAATCCATCAATAAGTCAGTGAGTGACGACTGGGACAGTCTGGGAGAGAGAGAGAGCAGTATGTGGAAGCCAGGAGGGACCAACCAAGGTGAAGGAGAGCCATTAGACTGCGGGACAGACCGGTTGGGTCTGAAGGATGGGCTGGGAGTAGTAGTTCATCCAAAGGCTAGCACCAACGTACTTTGCTACACAAGAGAAGCTGTCTGGTGTCAGTGAGAGAAACCTACAGCTCTCACCAACAAAGGTTGGTTCTGAGGCCTTGCCAGAGGCTGCAGCAGGCCTCACCATGTGCTAGCTGTGGTGAAGAAAAAGTGTCACGGAGGTCTGATAAATTTTCCTTCGGACCAGGAGGACAGGTGCAACGGTCAGCAAGTAGTGTACTGGAGAGAAGTACAGGAGGAATGTAACGTTCAGCAAGTAGTATGCTGGAGGTGAAGAAGTGTATATACCGGAGGTGTATATAGCATGTCCTATGTTCAATTACTGGGCATCCCACAGTCATCCCTGATCCCTATCCAAGTTCAAACCCCTAAATAAAACAACAAAAAACTAAATACTGGCCTGTTCAGTGACTTTGGATGCTTGGAATATGTGTGATTGAGAGCAGCAGGCGGGTGGACCACAACTTTCAGCCACTCTTAAGGGAGCACATGGCTACATTTGGGTGCTCGTATTCCGGGATACCTGCAAGGCTGCCAGTCATTGCCTCCACCAACGGAAAGAGAATCGAGCCAGGAACTATAATTGTTCTATTGCTAAAAAGGACTGAACTTTGGGACAAGGATTTGTGTTTGCCAGCAAAACAATAAAGCTTTACAAGTGTGCCATTGCCCATAGCAACCTGTGAGAGTGGTCGCCAATTGCTGCTTTTGCCTGCCCAGTCGCTGTAGCCGGCACTGGGGCGAGCACTTGCATCATTCTGCAATTCAGTGACTTTGTACCATGTGCCGTTACCTCGGGCAGGTATGCTGGACATTACCCACTGGATTACAAATATGCCCAGCACTCTGCAAAAGCTGGGCACCTTGTACTTTTTGCTCCAACTCCTGCTTACAGTAAAGTATGCTTGGGACTGTTCTTGTTGTTAAAGGAAGCGCGGGACGGCTGATGATTATACAGGAAGGGACGTCAGCCATAGGTTGTTTTACATAGGAAATTAAGTTTGGAAGTGTAGCATTTACACTTCTCCTTTATTCCCACCACATATTAGCACGGTTTCTCATACACCAAGCAATATATGTAGTTATTTAATGGTAATGTTTTTTAACTTCCGAGTTTGGATTGATTTACATTTTTTAACATTACATCACTTCCTGTCCCTTTGAGAAGCCAAATAGAGGCTTGGAACACACGCCATGGACGCCATTTTGTTGGACAGACGAGACTTCTGGTTTTTGGCCCCCCAGGGGGCGTTCTGTACACAATAATAAAGGTTATATATATGAGCACTGACAGAGGGGGGAAACACCCCAGGTGACGACCTAGGAGTCGAAACGCGTTGGGTCTGGTTTCCCTTCTGTCACATTAGATCCTTTTACTGAAGAGCTCTGTTTTTATTTTACTTGAAGTAAGTGTTTTTAATCTTTTTTCGCAAATAAAAATATCCCTACGTTATTACGCTATGGTGGGTTTCCCTCTTGTATTTCTCACCTTCTATGCGAGCCTTGTGGTACCGCTTCCATGACCAACTTCATAATAGGATCATCCTGCATCTTCCTTTTGAGCGGCTGGTAATGTGCGTTTTTGAGAACCTACACGGCTGACAAAGAGGACCTAGCTGGTTGTGCCGACCTTCAGACATTCTCTGGGCGTATTTTCCAATTAAATCTGGTAACCGCATACTCCATTATCACAGGTGGATTTATGTTCTGCAATGTTTTTTCATCTTCCGTATACACCGTAGAGAGTACGTTTATTATGTGGGCCTTTTCTCACAGTGGTTAATGTGGATTTGGACATTCATCTGATTGGCGCTGCTACATTATTTACTATTAATCACTGTTGCTACCAGCAACCACCGGCAAGGTCAACATGTCTGGACAAGTTCTGCCAGTGCCAGCGTGTCTGCAAAGTAGCATTCAATCCACAAGGGGTTACAGCTACGTGACATGCTGCAGGCCTGCTTATCAGGACTTTGGGCGCCAGTTTGGTAACATGAGGGCGGTGCTACGCCTTGCAAGAGCTTCAGCACTTGCAACCTACAGCAGATGCCAGGTGACGAGGAAGATGGCGGAGGGTGGTCACATGTTGTCCCTGCTGGCAAGGAAGTAGGGAAAGCCGGAGTGGACCCAGGTCGATACGGGGGTCCGTTTGGAGCCCCATGGGGGAATTGTCCTCGGAGTGGTGGACGGGATGGAGAGACTCTGCCTGCTGTGGCCAGAGTGCCAGTTGCCTACAGCGATGGTGGATGCTTGGATCTGGTGCGGGAGCTGCCGTCTGCCAGTGATGAAGCAACAGGAGGTTCGGTGGAACCCAAGGTACTTCATTGTAGACTTAAGATCTGGGGTGTGTGTGCTACAGAGGCAGAGACCCCGAGAGGCCGGAACGGGCCTATCACCCTCCGATGGCGGAGCAGAGTTGCCGCCCAGCGGCTCCCTTGCAGAAGTCAGTGACAGGGGAAGAAAGAAGATGCTGAGATACTTGGCCTGGATAGGGACTCAGTAGTTGAAGAACCTGCTATCCCTACAACCCTTGCTTACTCAATCCTGAGCCAGTGGGAGCCAAGAGAGGATGTGTGCTCAAGTGTGCTGGAGGAAAGGAACAGGAGCCTGGCCCTAGACTTGTGTTCTCTCAGGCTGTTGGCCAAATCTGGGTCACTGGATTGTCTGATACAGTGGTCATTGTCAGGATCTAGTTCCAGGAAGGAGTGTGGAGACACCCAGGAATCAAAATTGACACCACAACCGGTGACAGGAATGCAAGTCATATCTGAGTCATCGCTTCTATGCAGGCCTTTCACTACCCAGACCAAGGTTCTGACCTCACTAAAACAGGTAATTTGGTTCCCTGCCGTAGGGCCTGGAATTTCCTTATGTTCCTCATCAAATTATGGAGATAATAGAGAACTCCAGGAATGAGTGGGAGACCAGTTCAGACTACCTGAAGATATCTTTGCCGCCAACGGGCCCAGAAGCATGGAATGGGTTAACTTCGTGGAGATTTGGGAAAAGTGGTCGCTAGGGAGATCAATTTACAAAGACCAAGTGATCATCATGAAACCAGGGTGGGTGGTGGAGATGCGCTCGGTCCCTAGTGGGGAAATGTGGGAGGAGGGCTACTGGAGATTGCCTGACCCCTTATACTACATTTAAGGATCCAACGATGTAGGCATCACATAGAGACTGCTGGAGGACTGCAGATGTGTGTTTTCCCCCTCAATTGAACAGAACATTCCCCTCATTGAAACATAACACGCCAGCCTGCCACCCCCATGCCCAATGGCAGAGACTTGGCACATTGAAAGGACGGTAGGGGTGAGGCGTGTTCTAGTGCTCACAACTTCTTTAAAGACTGTTAGTTTGGGGAAGGGCTCTTCTAATTAGGAACCTTAAAAAAGGATTCTAACATAGACTTTCTTTGTTTCTGCTCCTGCAGTGGGATTATAACTAGGGTTGACTCCTCATCTCTTTAAACCCGAACACATATGAATTACACAGGCTCTGAGGCTGATTGAATGCAGGTAAGGCAACCAAGTGAGTTTAATTACCACCTTAATCAGCCATAGAACCTGTGTTATTAATATGTGTTTGGTTTTAAAGGGATGAGGTGGCAACCCTAATTATAACCCCTCAATGACAGGGCAGGCAGGTGAAAGCAGAAGAAAAAGTTTATGCTTCTAAAAATGTTGCTCTACTGGAGGTTCATAATCCCCTCTCAGTAGACCCTCTGTTATTTGTAGATAGTTTAGTTGTTCTCTCTTCTCTTAGGAATCCAAGGATGGGCTGACTAGTCATCCTCATCCGTTGAGTCAAGTCAATTAACTGCTATTACAAATTATGCGGACAAAGTATTTTTCTTCAGGGAGAAATGCTTTGGTCCAGGAATGTAAATGATGCACATGTCTGGTTAGCTGCAGGGACGTGTAGCTAGGAAAATACTATACTGTACAGTGTAAATAATTTACAGAGATAGTGATGGTATATTTTTGTACTTAATGTATTTGTACAGTTCCCCATCTGAATTTGCTCCCTTTTCCCCTCCCATTGTTTGATTCTGGGATGCCCGTGCTCTTGGGCTCAAGAGCTATTTTTGTAAATTTTCTGCTGAGGGACTAGCTGATGCTTGGGGGGGGGGGGGGGGGG
>BLSH010007218.1:787946-813595 GCA_018402905.1 Glandirana rugosa
ACTGTTAAAACACTTTTTTTTTTTAGAAGTAAAACGTTTCTTAACACCCTTTTTTAATGTTGAAGTTTTTTAAGTGGTACGGAGAATGATTTATGGAAAATTTTGGCCAAAATGTATACTGCTACCTATCTTTGGTAAAAATAACCAAAATAAGTGTATATTATTTGGTCCTTGTGTAAGTTATAGAGTCTACAAGCTATGGTGCCAATGATTGAAAATTGATCACACCTGATCACACCTAATATACTGACAGCCTATCTCATTTCTTGAGACCCTAACAAGCCAGGAAAGTACAAATACCCCCCAAATGACCCCTTTTTGGAAAGTAGACATTCCAAGGTATTTAGTAAGAGGCATGGTGAATTTTTTGAAGTTGTAATTTTTTCCCACAATTCTTTGCAAAATGAAGATTTTTTTTTTTCACAAAATTGTCATTGTAACAGGTTATTTCTCACACACAGCCTATGCATGCCACAAATTACATCCCAAAACACATTCTGCTACTCCTCCTGAGTATGGTGATACCACATGTCTGAGACTTTTTCACAGCCTGGCCACATACAGAGGCTCAACATGCAGGGAGCGCTGTCAGGTTTTCTAGGGACATAAATTACACATCTAATGTCATGACGACCTATCACATTTTTGAAGGCCCTGGAGCACCAGGACAATGGAATTGCCCACAAAATGACCCCATTCTGGAAAGCAAACACCCCAATGAATAATCTTTGAGGCATAATGATTCTTTTGAATGGTTCATTTTTTTCCAGTAGTTTTTGGAAAATGTGGGAAAAAAATGAAAACGCATTTTTTTTTACACAAAGTTGTCCATTTATAAGATATTTCCAACACATAGCATGTATGTAGCAAAAATTACACCCCAAAATACATTCTACTACTCCCCCCAAATATGGCAATACCACATGTGTGAGACTTTTACAGGTGATGTTTACTCATGGGTGTGACGGTCACTGACGGGTGACTGGCGATGGTCGCTGATGGGTGACTGGCGGTGGTCACTGATGGGTGTCTGACGGTGGTCACTGATGGCTGACAGGTGTCTGGCGGTGGTCACTGATGGGTGACGGTGTCTGGCAGTGGTCACTGATGGGTGAGGGTGTCTGGCGGTGGTCACTGATGGGTGATAGATGACTGGCGGTGGTCACTGATGGGCGAGGGGTGACTGGCGGTGGTCACTGATAGGTGATCGGTGACTGGCGGTGGTCACTGATGGGTGACGGGTCTCTGGTGGTGGTCACTGATTGGTGACGGGTGTCTGGTGGTGGTCACTGTGGGTGACGGGTGACTGGTGGAGGTCACTGATGGGTGACTGGCGGTGCACACTGATGGGTGCCGGGTGTCTGGTGGTGGTCACTGATGGGTGATGGGCGTCTGGTGGTGGTCATTGATGGGTGACTGGTGGAGGTCACTGATGGGTGACGGGTGACTGGCGGTGGTCACTGATGGGTCATGGGTGACTGGCGGCGGTCACTGATGGGTGTCTGGTGGGGGTCACTGATGGGTGACTGGTGGTGGTCACTGATGGGTGCCGCGTGTCTGGCGGTGGTCACTGATGGGTGACGGTGTCTGGAGGTGGTCACTAATGCGTGACGGGTGACTGGCGGTGGTCACAGATGCGTGACGGGTGACAGGTGACTGGCGGTGGTCACTGATGCATGACGGGTGACAGGTGACTGGCCGTGGTCACAGATGGGTGACAGGTGACTGGCAGTGGGCACTGATGGGTGACGGGTGACTGGCGGTGGTCACTGATAGGTGACGGGTGACTGGCGATGGTCACTGATGGGTGACGGGCGGTGGTCAGTGATGGGTAACGGGTGACTGGCGGTGGTCAGTGATAGGTGACGGGTGACTGGCGGTGGTCACTGATGGGTGACGGGTGACATGCCACGGTCACTGGTGACAGGTGCACTTTATGATGGCAGTCTGATGACAGGTGCACTTTATGATGACAGGTACCCTTTATGGGGGCATTTGGGGTGACTGTTGGGTGACTGGTGCATTGGGGGGGCAGGGGGGATGTGATAGCTGTGTGTTTTTACTTAACAGATCAGTAAATGTATGAGGAGAGAAGAGCTGGTAACAGTGAGTTACCACTCTGTTTACATTGGATGTGATCGGCTGTGAAGTAGATCACAACCGATCACAAGGTAACAGCCGCCAGCCGGCGGCTGATACCATTGTCTGTGACAGGCAGTGTTCCCTGTGAACACGCCCCACCGTCGCGCACGTGCAGCGCGCTCCCGATCGCGTGCATTCACCGTGCGAACGACGGACGTGCCATTTGTGATCAGCCGTGACGAAGGTGAACAGCCATAACCAATGCCTGTTCACCCCTGTCGGTGACGCTGTGTATCCTGGGGACATGCCGACACCGACAGAGCCGGGATGCGCGCGCCCGATCGCGCGAAAAAACCCGGCTTAAAGGGGCGACGTCATATGACGTAATAGCCGTCATTTGATGGCGGGGCGGACGGCAAGTGGTTAAGGAGATATTCACTGTACCTACAGATAAGCCTTATTATGTCCTTGATGACACCCTATGGGAGGGGTGAAACGCGTTGACGCAATTTCCGGTTCTGAGACCTTTGACGTCACTTCCGCCCTCCGTGGAATGCATGCCGAGCCGCGGCGAACCCAGAAGAGCCTTGTTATTTTATATCCTTGTTTTTATTACAATATTGTATTATGGATTCTTTTATTGCAATATAAAAAAAAACATTTACACTGTTTAAGAGCAGTTGTGGAGATCGGAAGCCTATGAGACCTAGTATGCCCTACACCAGATTCCTGCCTGTTTGACCCCCAGACTGAAAAGCTGTGGGTTTATTCCTTCTGGTGAGTGGGGATATAAGAGGGGAGTGTGACACATGGCACAGCGTGTTTCTTGAAAAGCACTTCAGCACTTTTTTGGACAGTCTGGAGCACAGAGCACTTTTAAATAAGATTTTTTTCTGATATCAACGTTGGACTGTTTTTATTGTGTTTTCACTGATAATCACAAGTTTTATAACTGTGAATGCTGTATTTTTCCTGTACCCATTTCACGAGTTGTAGCACTTTGTGTACAGTAGCTGCAGGGTTTGAATTCATTTGGTTCACTTATTGGTTGTGCACATAGCACGTATTATTATATTTGTAAGCCTTATTATAAGCTTACCTGTAGGTACAGATGAAAAAGTGAACTTTACTACCGCTTTAAAAGGCATTGTATACCTTCCTACCTGCACCTTGTATTTTTCACCTGCATTGATCATGGAGTTTCATGGTATAATTTGTTGCCTTGTGCACACAGTCTACAGTATAGTAAATCACATGATTGATGAGGTGCAATGGGCCTAAAGATGCACATCCTCTACATAAAACCTCACCGTTCCCCAAACCCATAACAAACCACTCTTACAACAAATGGGTTGGAAAGGGCAAGGCCACAGCTTTTATTTAAATTCCACTTTATTAAATTCCAATTCCAACACATAACACCTTAAACCAACAACTTTAACCAGTGCCAGTCACAGTTATACTGTGAGCACACAAAGATTCCAAAGGAAGGGGAAAGGGGCCTGTCCTTACCATAAGTGCTGGACAGACAGCCTACTCCCCATTTCCGATAAAGGGCATCGCCCATTACAGGCACTTGTAAAGCTGGCAAGGTAAGAAACCGCAGCAAGCTGTGATGTACCATTCTATAGAATCATAGGGGCAGGCGGGTGGGCAGCTCTTCTTGGCAGGATCTTCCCAAGAGGCCCCAGAATTCCCTGGGGCAGCCTTTTAACTGGGCTCAGGCCCCAGACCCACCCCTTTGCAACCCCTCCTGATACACCCAAACCCTAGGCCATGCCCCCATCAGTCAGGGCTCTCTCTCCCTAGGGGTTCAAGAGGCCTGCATGACTGATGAGGCGCAATGGGCCTAAAGATGCACATCCTCTACATAAAACTTTGCCGTTCCCCAAACCCATAACAAACCACTCACAACAATTGGGTTGGAAAGGGCAAGGCCACAGCTTTTATTTAAATTCCACTTTATTAAATTTCAATTCCAACACATAACACCTTAAACCAACAACTTTAACCAGTGCCAGTCACAGTTATACTGTGAGCACACAAAGATTCCAAAGGAAGGGGAAAGGAGCCTGTCCTTACCATAAGTGCTGGACAGACAGCCTACTCCCCATTTCCGATAAAGGGCATTGCCCATTACAGGCACTTGTAGAGCTTGCAAGGTAAGAAACCTCCACCGCGCGTCAGTAATTGACTGACGATCGTCCCACTGCAGCCAGCGCCTGTTCCACACCACGCTGCAAGCCCAAGTTGAAAATGTCCAATCCAATATCGTTCAGATGGACGCCATCCGAACGTAGCAGATCGCCATTGGCACCCTCCAACTCCCTGTGCCGAACGACAACACCACCGAGCTGGCGGACTAACTTGGACACTTGCGCATTGACCCTATGGCGGAATCGTTCCAGTTCCGGGCTGGGAACATTCCGAGCCCAGACCAACCGAGGCACGATCTCCGACCACACGAAGACCAGGTTAGTGAAAACAGAGTAACAGTGTGCAATGTCCCGTTTGATGTCAGAAATGAGGTCCACGGAACGTGTACCTCCCCCCTAACCTGTACATTCCCCCCGGCACGGAGAATGAAAATAATAGGGCCAGAGACGTGGGAACAAAGGTGCAAGCACTCCGGCATAACTTGGGACCAACGGAGCCCACGCAGCCCCCGCCAGCGGATCCTGGTGACGTCCATGGGAAAACCCAGATTCCTCCCGTAATTCCGCACTTCCGAACAACGATAGGACCAATAGATAAAGGAATCCCCCACGATCCAAACCGGGGCCGGGCGCAAACCTGCAATTTAAAATAACAGATGTGGGCGGACGTACAAGCAAAAACTAGAAGATTCCCACCTACCTAAACGCTGAAGCTCAACATCAGAAAACCCCATGCCAGAAGCCGCGGTGGCGGCGCCAATGCAGAACGAATGGGTAGAAAAATCCCACGCAGGGAGGCCCAAACCGTCAAAGCAATGACGAAACACCCGTAAAAACTGGAACCTGGTCAGGAACAACGCATCTGCATGAACAAAGAAAACGGGGGAGGAGGGTCGGGTGGATGTGAAGCGCATAGACAATGCGATGGGACAAAAGGGGCCTCCACAAGCATGCAACACAACCCGTCTGCCTCTACCGAGCTGATCCGTCTTGGAGGTGCCCAGCAGAACCGATACGCAGCTCTCCGAAAAAGCCACATCCCCGAACAAAATACCGCCCGGAGAAGACCTTGCTTTCGAAACCAGATCATCAATGCGGAATGCGCTAAAAAACGGCCACGTAAAAGCTACCCGAAAAAGCAAAACCTCAAAAACCGAAGAGCAAACTGATGGCAACAGCGAAAGCACACCCGATAGAATATGGAGATAAAGCAGAAAGAGAGCAGCGCCAATCTAAGTGCAGCAGTATAAAAACATCTTTATTAAAAAGACAAATGGCAACTCACAAGATAAAAGCGTTGTCAGCGCGTGTGTGGCAATAGGCCTTGTGTAGAGGTTCATCCACTCCTTTCAGAAGGACGGGCTGAAGGCAGGGAACACTGGTGGCTGCTGGTACTGGCTGAGCTGGTGGCTTCCAGCACTTCCAGGAACTCAGATGGGGCTCAGGAACCGCCGCTGACGTCACTATCGGATGCATGGTGGAGTGGGAGCTGCTTTATGTTCGCACAGAGTTCCTTCTAGCTCTTTTCAGAGCTTGCAGCCGTCTAAAGCCAGCATTTCACATTCTGAGACCTCAATAGACACCTTGGACGTTCCACCCATGGTCCACGGATGACAGACTGAGCCAGCGCCCCCACATTGTTTGTCTTGTGTTTTTCACCAGATAGAATATGGAGGGACACCGGGCGCCGTGTATCTGGGGAGTGGGACACGTGCCTCCAACCGCGCAACACCCGCCGAACAAAAAATTCCTTAGTAATGTCCTCCCAGCCAAGGAGCTGGAACCAGAAGAACAAAGCCGACATGGCCGCCGAAACCTTGGAACCCGAAGACCCTTTATCCTGCAAGTACAAGAAATAAGAGAACAGCGTGAGGCGCCTGTCCCGGGGGGACGACAGGGAGAACTCACCGCGAGAAGTTTGGACCCATTCATCCCAGACCCGACAATACGAAACCCACAACCGCGAAAACAGCGACGGCCGAAAAAGATCAATCAGACGTCAGAAACGAGGGTCCACAAATAGGTCAGGCAAGGCAGGCCCTCCGGGGACGCCGACAGAGCCAGGGAGCGAAACCGGTCGAGCTGCGAAAGGGAAAGAGCATCGGCTATATCATTATATACCTGGAACATATTCAGCTCGAAAACAAATATTAAACTGCAAACACTTGAGCACCAAAAAACGCAGCAAAAATACAACATGTGGCGATTTAGCAGACTGCTTGTTAACCACCTGAACTACACTCATGTTGTCTGACCAGAAAACCACTTGCCGATTGCGCAGCCTCTCCCCCCACAGCTCAATGATCACAACAATCGGGAAGAGGCCGGCCAACGCTCAGCAGACCATTCCCCATGGAAAAAGGCACCGAATCCCCAGGAGCCCGACGCGTCCGTGTACAACTCCAGCTGGCTATTCGGTACCTCCTCCATCAGCCAACATGACCATTATATGTTTGGAGAAAGGAAAGCCAAATCTCCAAGTCCTCCCGCATGAGTTTGGTAATACGTACGTAGTGGTGGGGGGCGACAACGCCCTTCATGGCCCAAGATAGACGTCTGCAGATAGCCATCCCCACGCGGATTACCCAACATGCAAAGACCAGGTGGCCCACCAAAGACTGAAGTTGCCTCAACTGAAGTTTCCTAGCGCCTTTAGCCAACCGGACAAGGGATAAGAGTCTAGCTAACTTGTCACTGAGCAAACTGAAAACCATTGCTTCAGTGTCTATCTCAATGCCTAGAAAGGACAACACCGTCGCAGGGCCCTCCGTTTTCTCAGCCGACAGCGGAATCAAAAAATGCTCACAAATATCCTGAAAGACAGACAAGAGCAATTGACAATCACCGCTGGCGGCTGGTCCTATAAACAGAAAGTCGTCCAAGTAATGTAGTACGGAGTACAAACCCGTCAACTGGGTAGCTACCCACTCAAGGAAGCTGCTGAAAAGCTCAAAGTAATAGCACGATATGGCACAGCCCATCGGCAGACACATGTAGAAAAAATAGCTTCCTTGGAAGTAGCAACCCAGCAAATGGAAGCACTCCGGGTGGACGGGAAGCAAGCAAAAGGCGGACTCGATGTCCTGGATTCCTCTTTATCTATGCCGTCGTTGACCGAGGAGCTGGAAGGGTAGGACAGGTGATGGATAAGGCGGAACATGCCCTCTGACTTCTTCGGGACCACCTAGAGGGGGGAGACCCTCCAGGTTATGGAACGGGGGGGCATCGAACGGACCCGCCATACGCCCCAATTCCAACTCCCTCCGCAGCTTCTTGGTCACGGCGGGTTCAAACTGCACTGCTGACTTCAAATTAGACGCCATGGTAGGCTCGGCCGAATGGGTAAAGGGAATCCAAAAACCGCGGTCCAAACCATCTCTCAAGACCAAGGCCTCCCTATGAAGGGGTTACCGGTCTAACCAGGGGAGCATCCCGCTGACGTTCACCGGGGTCCTCTGGCTTAGAAAGGTCAGCTCTGGCCCCCGGCCTAGGGATCGGCTGTTTCCCCTTTCGAAAGCACTTACTGGCTGGGTGAGCACCCCCGCAAAGCGAGCACTCGTGCTTGAAACGCACACAGTGTACCACTTGCAGTGGCTCTCATTAAAGAGCCAGCAGACAACTTTCTCCGGTGAGAGCGCCAGCCGGGGACTGAAAGGACGACGGCCTAGGGGGGCACATGAGTAACAGTCACAGGCTACCGTCCTGGCAGTCAAAAAAGCAACTCCTTCCGCGAAGCCATCGTCTGGCGGAATTGAGTGTCGTAATGAAACCATCACTGACCACCGTACACTAGGTAAGCACCCCAAATGAGATCTAAGTAACAAAAAAGAGACGGGCCCAATGCAGGGAAACGGTCGCAAAGCACGCCAGCATATGTACAAAACCCCTGCAGCCAGTTCCCGAACGTCCGAGGAAGCTGCTTCTGTTTGTCACCTTGTATGGTCAAGTCAATCCGCCGCGACTTGTCGAACATCTCACGGTCGGGGGAGACCAGCGTGAGAAAATCGACAAACTACCGACGCCAAATTTTCTCCTTCACTTCCTCCGCCAATTGCGCGCCGGCAGGGGAAACCGACCACAATGCACCACCAGAGGCAGCGCAACCCGAGCCAGCCGCCTGGGCTGAAACGCCCAGGCTGGACAAAACCGTCTTGACGGCCGCTAGTAAGCGGTCGTCCGACCAACCCGATACCTCAGCATCACCCGCCCTACCCCATACCAAATCACAGTCGTACTCGCTGAAGTTGTGCTGAGGTCGAGGAGGAATGACCCCGGCGACGTCATCTGCAGGAGGAGCCGACAGCGGTCCGCGACGTCCCGTTCCTTGGGGTGCGCCAACGCCAGGTGAGGCAGGAGGGTGCTGTAAGGAAAAATACAGGGTTGAAGGACCAGTCACCGGCACCGATGAGTCCTGTGAGCGAACCGCGTCCATGCAGCAGTGAGAGCAACCAGACCCCCCCAACCCGAGGGCCTGGCGTGGACATGCCCGCTTGTGAGGGGTGGGAGTCTCCCGCCCTGCTGTGCCCAGGGAGACGGGGCTGAGACGTGGCCGTGTTGGGGCAGCAGTGGAGGCCTGAAAAACTCCCGCCCATCCAGGCGCAGGGAGCTGGGGGATGGTAGCAGGCTGGACTGATGAGACAGAAGCGGGCATCAGGCTCGAGTCTCCCGCCCAGCTGGGCGCAGAAAGACAAGCACCTGCTGCAGCTACAGACAGCGCCGGGTCCCCGGATGGCACGTGGTAGATCCCCGCCCTCGTGGGTGCAGAGGGGTGGGCATACGTAGGCAAAAAATCCGGCGCAGGAGGACAGCTTTGAAATCCCGCCCAGCCAGGCGCAGGGAGATGGATGGGAGGTGATGGAGCCTGAGCCACCTGCAGCCCTCCCACTCCGCTGAGCGCAGATAGATGGCAGGCAGCAGAGGCTGACTTAGGCAGTGAGAGGCTGAGGGAAGCCAGCAGGGATGGATCCGCGGAAGCTCCCGCCGCCGTTGCATGGAGACGGAGGAAGTGGAGGCAGCGGCATGGAGAGAGCGGCACGCAGCCCCGCCCACAGCAGGTCCACCACGCGCCCTCATAGCGGGAACACGTGGGCGGGCAGGCCCACCCCGCCGCACGGCTCCTACCTGGCCAGGCACTGGGAGCCGCGGCGGGGATAGGGTTGCCACCTCATCCCTTTAAAACCAAACACATACTAATTACCCAGGTTCTGTGGCTGATTAAGGTGGCAATTAAACTCACTTGGTGCCTCATCTGCATTAAATTAGCCTCAGAACCTGTGTAATTCATATGTGTTCGGGTTTAAAGGGATGAGGTGGCAACCCTAGGCGGGGAAACAGAGGCAGACAGACCTCGGGATGATCTCCGTGGGGGGCACGGGCTCCACGATCGGGCAGGTGGAGCAGCACATGTGCCCGGGGGGGCCTCAACAGGTGGGGGAGCCTGCCGGAAGGAACCCTGGCGGCGGCTGGTGGAAAAGCACCACACCGCGGGGGGGGGGGGGGCGGGCAGAGCCCAAGGCCGCCTGAGAGGCAGGAGCGGGAGGGGGCACATAAGAGACGCTGGAAGGGCAAGGGCTCAGGTGGGACGGGGCATGAGAGCACCTGCGAGCCCTGGGCTATGGGAGCATGCCCTTGGGCACCACTGGAGGAGGAGGGGGGGCAGCAGCAGGGGAAACAGAGGAAGGAGGAACAGAGGAGTGAGCAGAAGGAGAGGGGGCCCCTGGGGAGAGCAGGGCAGCAAGCTACTCGGCCTGACCCTGGCTGGCCAGCTCACGAACCCTGTCCAAGAGAGAACATCCATGGTGACGGTCTTCACAGCTCTTCTTGGCAGGATCTTGCCAAGAGGCCCCAGAATTCCCTGGGGCAGCCTTTTAACTGGGCTCAGGCCCCAGACCCACCCCTTAGTAACCCCTCCTGATACACCCAAAACCTAAGCCTTGCCCCCATCAGTCAGGGCACTCTCCCTAGGGGTTCAATAGGCCTGCATTCCGGTGTTAGCTGTTTATGTTTGCGTTCAAACATGAAGCATGCGGCATAGTACTGTACAGGTTAACCACTTGCCGACCATGTCGCATACATTTACGGCGGCGGGTTGGCAGCACTGTGCAGACCGCTGTCTATAAACGCAGATCGGTTCCCCGTTCTGTGAGGAGACATGACAGTGATCTACTGATCTACTGATCCCTGTAATTGGGATCAGTTAGATCTGTTATGCCTCTGCCAGCCCAGCCCCCACACAGTTAGAACACAGTGAGGGAATACATTTAACCCCTTGATCGCCCCCTTAGTGTTAACCCCTTCCCTGCCAGTGACATTTATACAGTAATCAGTGGCCCCAAAAAAGTATCAAAAGTGTCCGAGATGTCCGCCGCAATATTGCAGTTCCGCTAAAAATCACAGATCACCGCCATTACCAGTAAAAAAAAAAATTAATAAAAGGCCATAAATTAATTCTCATGGTTTGCAGACGCGGTAACTTTTGCGCAAACCAATCAACAAACGCATATTGCAATTTTTTTTTTTTTTACTAAAAATATGTAGAATACATTTTGGCCTAAACTGATGAATACATTTGTTTTATATATATATATATATATATATATATTTTGATTAGTATAATAGCAAAAAGTAAACAATATAGTTTTTTTTTTTTTAAATTGTTGCTCTTTTTATATAGCGGTGATCAGGACTGATGTAGAGGTGATCAAATACCACCAAAAGAAAGCTCTATTTGTGGGGAAAAAAGGATGCCAATTTTGTTTGGGTACAACGTCGCACGACTGCGCAATTGTCAGTTAAAGCGACGCAGTGCAGAATCGCAAAAAGTGCTCTGGTCAGGAAGGGGGTAAATCCTTCCGGGGCTGAAGTGGTTAATGCATGGCCTCTGTCTGTAGTCTAAGAACTGACACTTCCAGTAAAGAAACCTGCTCTGCTACAGTATTTAGATCTGGCGCAGATACAAACAGGCAGAGCATTACCAGACACACAGAGAGCTCGCTATGCAGCTGGAAGATTTTTTCTATTACATTAGCACTATTACATTTGTGATGTAACACAGAGCGGATAGCAACGCATGCATTGTTCACCATGTGACTCAGAACAGGAAGCTATCTTAGCCCTGTGGCGAATCGGGACAAGCTGGGTGAATGAACATAGGGGAATTGATCAGCCATGACACTACAAACTGCAGCCACAACATGTGAGCCCATCTTTACAAGGTACAGCACAGGGAATATAACTACTCTAAGACCTAGTTATAACAACAAAAACATTTGAAAGCGTACAATACCCTTAAAGGCACAATCCTAATGGAATTTCTTTCCCCATGTTTGCATAGGTAATAAGCTTTAAATTCATCCTGGAATGATAAAGACGAGTAGTGTTGTGCATATGTATATTTGCTACTTTCAGGAAAAAAGATTAAACTCTAGAGTCTGCTGAATGGCTACATGTTTTCTGTGTCTCTTTGCTTCTATGCTGTAAAAAGAGTGCAATTTGATCTCCTGCTGTTCAGCCCTATTGAGAACACACGCAGCTGAAGGAGTCAAAAGAGACAAACCCCCTCCTTGTCTTTAGTTCATAGGGCTCTATATGGAGGCTTCATTATACTGAAATTGACCAAATGTGAGCAGCTACTGCCAAGCTGTCATCTTAAAAATCCAGAAAGTTCTGTGAGTCGTGTCCAAAAATCTACATACCTAAAATAAAGGAACTTTTTTAAAACAAAATTAACCAAAAACAAGTAAAATTTCCCTTTAACTGTACTTTGGCCAAACTCGCCCTAAACTGTATGTATGTATGTGTGTGTGTGTGTCCATGTGATTATGGTAAATTCATCCATGGTGCTCTTAGGCAGGGACCCAAGGTTCTCTGTACTCTTTAACATCCTGTAAACTACTTTATTAAATATGCGTAAAAGTAAATATATGAGTCAATTCAGACAGATGAGCTAAATCAACAAAACAGCAGTAATCATAACAAGATGTTTAAATATTAATAACTGGAGAAACTGCTAAAAATTGACTCTGATTTCTCAAAGTTTATTCTAAATTTTCCCATGGGTAATATAATGCTTTTAACAGTTTTTTTTTCTTAGGAAAATATCTAAAATTCAGAAACTGTTAATTAAAAATAGTTTTTTTTCCTCTTCTTTCTTTTCAGAATAAATTAACACTATGACTGAAAATAGAAAGAGAAATTGTCGCTGTAATCTTTTCAAACAGTGTGAATCAAACGTCATATTTTCTTCTGCAACTTTCTTTTGTTTTATCTAGCCTCGTAAATAACAGCAACAGACCCTTTCCATTAAAAATCCCCCATCACAAAAAATGTGGTAAGGTAATTGTTAGCATCTGCCAATAGCTTTAAAAGTGAGATGCAATAGTAGGTTAGAATTCTTTGCTGTACCCAGCATGCCCCTGTCCTGACTAGTGAGCAGCTTCAAAGCTGAAATTCCAATGTCAGCTTGGTATGCTAATTGCAGTGTGGATGCTGATTCTTACCTTCTAAGTGAGCAACATAAAGGTTTCCCTAGATAATCTTTGCATGATCTGTCAGATTAAATTTGACTAATGAAATGATTATGTGTCTATGGGAATTTTTCAATCTGCCCAATCTAACCCTCCTTGGCTAACCAGTTGTGGGTAAAGCTTCAGTTGCCAGTGTTAGATTTTTCCAGCTGCTTTCTTTCATTCTCCAAAAATGATGCTGCTAGTGCCTGTTGGGAGCTATAGATGAGGAGATGTTCCCTAGAGGCATATACTAGTTCAGCCTTTCTCAACCTTTTCAACCCGGAGGAACCCTTGAAATAGTTCTCTGGTCTCGGAGAACCCCTGCTAAAAATTAGAACTCTACAACTCATGATAAATTAGTGTGATGGTCAGTGGGAAGAATGCTCCCTACACTTGTGGTCATTGGAAAGATTTACCCGCTTACAGATAACAAAACAGATCAATGGTGTCAGTGGGAACTTATCTGAGAGGCAGAAATTGCTCATTGCTCAAGGAACCCCTAGCAACCTCTGGAGGAACCCTAGGGTTCCACGGAACCCTGGTTGAGAATCACTGCACTAGATGATCACAAGACTGCTATATCTAGCCAGGAAGTTGATTATGGATATCTTATTCCTTGCCTACTAAAGCCCAATGCATACATTGCATCAACAACACCCTCCTTAGAGGATAGCTGGCTTACCGTCACCACAATACATCTCAAAAGTTTGATCTTATATGGCGAAACTGGTACTAATACCTCAGTAGCCTGGTACAACTGGTTAGAGACAGATTGCTGCTGATGTAAGTCTAACAGGAAGTCTTGAGCATGAACTCTTAGGTTTAGGGCATAGTATGTTTGACACATATGAGCAAAAAGGATTTAGGTACCCTAGTAAGCCCAATAATAAAGGTAGTCTACAAGGATATATCCACCTCATAATACTTTATGGAAATCCCAGGGAAGGGGGGAAAAGACGGGAACAAGCACAGATTGGAAGTCATGTGTTATTTTCTTTTATCTTTTCTCATTCATTAAATGCCGCCATTCTTGAGATGTATTACAATGACTATACCCATTTGATGCATATTACTTTGCTATTCTGGACAAATCAATTGTAATGCTGTATACTCTACTATGGATACTGTAATAAGTGCATGTGCATTCTTGTTTGACAGCAATAAAATATTGTTTTGATTAAAAAAAAAATATGCTGATACCATGGATGCCTGCACAGAACCATAATATCCATATTTGGCTGATGCAGAATTACATGTTTATTTACTGATTGATAGTCATCACATGACTTAAAACACAGATGAATGAGTCTGATGTGCACAAAGTCAGATGCCAGGCAAAACCCTCTGGTGCAATGAATGTAAGGGCCACGGTGCCTTGCCTGAGGTCTTGGTGTCACCAGCAGCCAGTGGGTGTGCAACCAGCCCGCCTTACCTCCCCCACCAGGAAGGTGGAGCATGAGCATGCACGGCAGTACCCAAAAGATAGTAAACTATGCCTGGGAAGGGCGAAGCCAAAGGAAACTCTGATATGGGAAAAAGGCCAATTTATCTATTCCATCTGATTAGATACCTTTACCATAAGGTACAGATTACCCATCTCCTGTGGTAGCAATCAGCATTTAAATTCTCTCACTTTAACTTTTTTATGGGGCCGTGTGACTGCACTTCTGGTTTGGTAGCCCTTTGTAAATCCATAGATTTTAACCTAGGCTGAGACTTACAAGGGTGATGAAGTGGGGGCACGATGAAGTAGTGGCACACTGCATGCGCCATGCTGAATAGAGGGAATGGCTCATTTAAATAAGCAGTGTGGCTCTAATACCCATGCAGACAATTCTTGTATTAACCAACATCCCTGATAGTACAGAGATCACCAAATGCTTTCCTTCTCAGGTCAAATGCTCCAGGTTCCACCTTTGCCAGCAGCTACTGTACATAGAGACATGCTCAGTACCTAACTGACACAGGGAAAAACATGTCTGCAGAGACACAATCAGTACCATAGTTACACTGCAAGAAAAACATTAACAGATACCTAACATTTCTGCAGCAACACCACCATAAATACGACTACAGAGATACAATCTGTTCCATAGACACCATCAGAAACATGCCTACATAGAAACAATCAATTCCATGGTGACACCACAGGTAATACATCAGCAGAGATATTAACAATACCAATGCTTTAAGATGATCAGTCATTTACTCATTAAACATATAGCGCAAAGATTGTATAAATTACCTGAGTTATTCTCCTGTACAGCTGCCCAGAAAGTGCAGTGGGCACATAGCCAGCTCCTATTGACACATGTAAGTGGGATAAAATGAGTCCCAATTCATTGGTGTCAGTGGGAGCAAACTAATCCCAAGCCCAGCTTTGGTGTTCAATGGCTAACATACTCATCACAAGCTCCCTTGCTTCACTGCCTCTCTCCTCCTTAGGTCAGGACTTTGCTGTGCCTGTTGGGTAGATAACTCTGCCCACACAGTCCAGTATGCCTGCAGTGTTCCAGCACTTGGCCTCCAAAACTCAAGAGATTCAGTCAAGCTCTAGGAAGACAGGAGAATACCCAGCAATATCGGGTGACTCCAATGTTAGTACAGCGATCTCCCCTGCTGTTTTATTGTGCTCTGACAGGGGGAAGGCCCCCACCAGAACACTCCAGTCAGCACTCCCAGCCTTTGGCTGAGAGCGCTGACTAGGAGCTGCTTGGCAGACCTTGTCAGTCATGTCCCTTTGACAGAAGTTGGCTAAACGGCTGGCTGCTGTCGGACTGGCTGCAGTACACACGGGCCAACTTTCGGACGGTTTCTGTTGAACTGGCGGATGCCACCCTACATTCGGTCTATGAGTATGGGGCTTAACAATACAATAAAATACAGGACGGTTAAGAGGGCCCTGCTCACAAGAGCGTGCAATCTAAAAGGGTGGGGTACCGCTGCCTTTACATACCATGTCTCTGGAGAATCCATTTGCATTATCCCTGACTCTCTTGTTCAGCATCCTTGGACACATCACTTAATCCATTCCCTAAATCAAAGTTCCCCTGCAAATGACATTGTTCCAGCATTCCCCAGCAGCAAGAGCAATTACTTTTCCCATATCTGACTTGGCAATCAGTATAGTTTTTCTGGAAATATCATTCCCTCTCATTCCTGACTCAGCTTTCCTTCTGCAAATAGCAATATCCGCCTATCCCCAATGAAGCAGCATGATGTCCCTGCAACTATCACTCTCCTATCCCTGGCTCATTGGTGCAGTATATCTAAAAATTTCTATCTCTGTATGTCTATTGCTGTGATGCTCCGTGATATAATTCTTGCCGGACATTTAAATGTTTGTTTATTCTAGGGGGCGAGAAAGCATAAGTACTTACTGTATTTTTGCTTGCTTCTGCCCCCAGTTTGTGGGCAGGCCCAAGATGTCCTCACATACAGTGCACTGTACATGATGACTTTGAAAAGGCTACATCGTTTCACAATTAAATGTCAGGGGTGGGGCTTAGTGTTGTAATGGTTGTGGCTTTAAACTAAATTTTCACAGTAGTCAAGGCTCTGTAGTGGTATGCTGCCAAATCTCATTGCTGTATCAACCAGGGGAGGGCTGGACTGGGGGGCAGGGTGGCAATTGCCTCTCAGGCCACCCTAACTTACATTCAAAATGGCCGACGGTCGCTGCCTGCTCACACTTATCTTCTTGTGGAGGAAGGAAGTAGGGGCCAGGGGCACAGCTACCAACTAACTGCAGGCAGGCAAAGGGGGGGGCGCCCAGGGCTGGCCCTATCATGGATCCCACAGGGCCCATTGGTCTGCCCCGGGGGGGGGGGGGCACCGCCGGATTACACAGAACAGGGATCTCCAGATTACAAAGTCCTACCTCCTGGACCAGCTTATATAATAGACAGCACACTGGTGATGTCTATCATAGGAGCCGGTCCAGGAAGCGGGACTTCATATGACAGTGGCTGCGCCAGGTAAGCGGGAGATCCCCGTTCTGTGTAATCTCCTCTCTCTGCATTGCAGGCTGCATTGGATGGGCACTGGTGAGGCTGCATTGATGGGCACTGATCAGGCTGTGCTGATGGGCACTGGCGATGCTGCATTGATGGGCATTGATCAGGCTGCAATGATTGGCACTGATCAGGCTGTGCTGATAGGCACTGGCAAGCCTGCATTGATGGGCACTGATCAAGTTGCATTTGATAGGCACTGGTGAGGCTGCATTGATGGGCACTGGTGCGGCTGCATTGATGGGCACTGATCAGGCTGCATTAATGGACACCGGTGAGGCCACATTGATGGACACTGATGAGGCTAAGCTGATAGGCACAGATGAGGCTGCATTGACAGGCACTGATGAGGCTGCATTGATGGGCACTGGTGAGGTTGCATTGACCGGCACTGATCAGGCTGCAATGATGGGCACTGATCAGGCTGCAATGATGGGCACTGATGAGCTCCATTGATGCATTATTTTTGTTAAACCTCCTTTGTTGCGATTAACATTAAATTATGTTACCACATTGAATCATATTTGTCTTGTTTCATAACATCAATATCCATTCTAAAAACAGGTGGGCATGGATGGGGAGCTGCTTCGGTGGTTCAATGGGCCACTTGACTGGACTTGCTCCCCAGGCCTAAGGCTGCCAGCCCTCCCCTGGTATCAACTGTGAGCTGAACGGCATGTTACTGGTTTGATAGTTGCCCTAACTCCCCCCCCCTCCCCCCTTCTGCAGGCTAAAATAGACTTGAGTGGTCAGCAGTGATTTTCTGTGGTTGGGAGATGTTCTATTCTGAGATTTTGCCTTCACATCTAATCACCTGTAAAGTCTATGGACATCCAGAGTAGATGACCATTGGAGCTGACACATTAGGCATATGAGTTGATTTACTAAAGGCAAATGGGCTGTTCACTTTGCAAAGGTAGTTGCACTTTGCAAGGGAAATGTTTCCAGTGCTTAGGGAATGAGGTGCTGTCATTCAACATCCAATCATGTGCAAGCAAAAAATCCTCTTTTTTTCCTTGCATGTGATTAGGTATTCTTTGCAAAGTGAAACTGCACCACATTCGCTAAGCTCTGGGAACGATTCTCTTGCTAAGTGCTACTTCCATTGCAAATGACCAGTCTTTAGTAAATCAACCCCATATGTTCTGCTCTGGGATTATTAACAGTTTTAATTGGCCCCAGGGGTTCATTTACTAAAGTCAAATACACTGTTCACTTTGCAAGGGACTTTTTCCAAAAGCTTAGTAGACGAGGTGAAGCTCTTGTGAATTCTATCAACCAATAATATGCAAGCATATATGCTGTTATTTTATTTTCCTTGCATGTGATTGAATATTCTCCATGCGCCGGCCCCTAATCTCCATGCGGGGCACCCGACGCATGGATTTCTACACTTTTTTTTTTTTAAGCACATGATTAGAGGCTCTAATTGGCTTCAAAAAGGTTGGGCTCGGAGCACAGAGCACTGCGCCCTGAGCCCACCCACTTGTGACATTAGCGAATCAACATTCGCTATTGTCTTACTGCTTCTCCTCCCTGCCAATTAGGACAGGAAGCGGATCCTAAAACTGGATTGGCTGGGAGGAAAAGTGACCGGATTGGCCAGGTGGAGAAGCCAGGGAAGCCGCCCGCGACTTAGATGGGGTAAGTGCGGGTTGCCGCCCCCCCCAAAAAAAGGAGCACCAGCTGCCGCTGTTTGCTAAGCTCTGGGAAAAATTCCTTTAAGTGCTACTTCCATTCCCTATACTGCCTTCAGTATATCAACCCTACTGTCTTTTATATAGGAAGTGTTACTTTAAATTAACCTTTCTTAAAGTGGTTGTCAGCTTGTGACAACCACTTTAACCTACAGGTAAGCCTATGATAAGGCTTACCTGTAGGTGCCCTGAATATCTCCTAAACCTGTACGGTTTAGGAGATATGCAGTGTTGTAGCTGTGCCAACGTCATGTTGGCACATGCGCAGAGAAGAAACGGCCTCAGTGCTGTTCCTCCACTGCGACCGTGCCGTGACTGCCGGCTCCCATGCGCAATCGCGGGAGTGACGTCATGCGACTGCGTCCAGTCACAGAGTTGGAGTCGTGGCCCCGGAAGGAAGAGCGCAGAAGATGGATGCTGCCAGCACAGGGGACAGTGCTGGACATCGCAGGCTTTGTTTGCAGGTAAGTGCCACATAATGGGCTACTATACGATGCATAGTAGCCCATTATGATTCTACTTTACAGGGGATTGTAGAGGAAAGTAAACCAGTGCCCACCTGTACCACCTATCAGTGCCCACCTGTGCCACCTAAAAGTGCCACCCAGCAGTGCCACCTATCAGTGCCCAGTGCCACCTATCAGTGCCGTCTATGAGTGTCCATCAATGCCGCATATCAGTGCCACGTATCAGTGCCCGTCAGTGTTGCTTATCAGTGCCGCCCATCAGTGCTGCATATGTGCCCCATCATCAGTGCAACCTTATCAGTGCCACCTCATCAGTGCCAATCTGTACTGCCTCCTCAGTGCCTGTCAGTCTAGCCTCATCAGTGCCCATCAGTGTAGCCACATCAGTGCCCGTCAGTGAAGGAGAAAATGTACTTTATACAAAGTTTTGTGACAGAAACAAAGAAAAATGTTTTTTTTTTATAGCGCAAAAAATAAAAACTGCAGGGGTGATCAAATACCACCAAAATTTGTGGGAACAAAATGATAAAAAGTTTGTTTGGGTACAGCATCGCACGACCGCACAATTGTCATTCAAATTGCAACAGCACTGAAAGCTGAAAATTGGTCTGAGTGGGAAGTGTTCTAAGTACCTGGTATTGAAGTGGTTAATCATGTATACATGTTTCGGTATTTTATTCATAATAAATGTCTAGACACCAAAAATCAGGGGAATATAATTCCTTGCCCACCGACTCAAATATTGTATGGGTTTATATACCCCAAAAACAATATCAAAATGAAACCAGTAAGTGAAGAACCAACTGGGAAGGAAGGTATTAAATACTACCCAAGTGGTGTGACTTGAACAAAATAAACCAACATTTTTTTGATTGCAATTAATTAAGTAAAAAACATTTCCAATATATGCGACTTTATATTTAAATAGCATCACCTTCCAACATAAAACTGACAACATTTTCAATTCAGTATTTGCATTTTATCGTTTGTTTGCAATATACTGCACTGTAATTGCATTTATGTAAAGGTATCCAGATTTGTAGCATTTATTTTCATAGTTAACAAATATAATAGTCTGGCAATTGTCTGGTATTAAGCAGCTGTCGCTCTCACTATCTGGTCCTTGAGCTGAAAAACATCAGTAAAGGTCAATGTGGAATACATCTGGTTCCAGATGATCTTGCTGTCCGCAAGATCATCTTATTGAGACCAATCCACATTCTCTACTTGACTTGTCCTATTCATTCAAGTCTCCATAGAACAAGGGGACTCTTCTGTGTAAAGAATTAGCTTTTTGTAAGCCAAAGGAGGATGCTTTTTGAGATAAATTGCAAGTTTATCATCGCGTATCGACCTAGATAATGTTGTGTGCTCTCATGCTTACTTGCAGGTGTGTTAGAAACTAAATATTTGCCAGAGTGTGTTCCAAATTATGTTGACAAGGGTGTTTATTAGGAAGCATTACATCAGTGTTGCCAACCGCCAGTAAATTTACTGATAGTCTGTAAAAATCTGTGATTTTTACAACTGTTTATAAATATCAGGGTCTGATAATTTGTCATGCTGTGCTGACTTTTTAAGTGTAAGCCAGGCAAACTACTTGATATGGGTATTGTCAGTGTTTCCGTGTTGTGTTTAAATATCAGTTGTTTTAGTTATTAATAGGAGTTCAGTTATTTTTTGAGGTTGTCAGTAAAAAATGTGCTCCGCCAGTAAATTTTCCATGTTTTGCCAGTAAAAAACGCTGGGGGAGGTTGGCAACATTGCATTACATACTCACATACTCAACCTATTCATGGACATGCTAGGGTGGTCAGAAATGACTGCCAAAAATCTTTCCATAAACACGCACCCCTGGATCACTTGAATGCACATGTTTCAGGGCCTCCAAAAACATGATGGGCACAGAGGAGTAAAATCACCATTTTATGCCCTTAGAAATCCTGAAGGCGGTGATTGGTTTTTAACAGGAGTTATATTACATTGTTGGTGTTAGTGGGAGGAATAGTGTCTTGCATCAGTGAGAGGAGAAGTTTCCCAAGGCAAGTAAAGGGTCGCATTCGGCCCCAGGGCCGCTGTTTGGAGACCACTGATTTAGAATACTACCCAACACATAATAAACAGGCCAGGACCCTGCTAGTTGAACTGGTGGTGAACTCATTCAAGAAAACATGGACTGCTGCTTCACTAGTGAAGAAGCTGCAGGTCTGTTTGATGCAGTGCCAAGCAAAGCATTTGCTTTGCTTGGCACTGCATCAAATAGACCTGCAGTTTCTGCAAATCTGCACTAGCCTGCAGCAAGCCAGGCCAGCAGCCCATGTTTTCCTTAATGAGTTCAAAATCATCCAGTTCTAGCAGGGCCTGGTTGGCCTTTACTGATGATGATGATGATGATGATGAATTGATGAAGGATTGCAGTGCAGAATGCAGATAGGCCAAGCCCCCAGTGGCCCACTGCCCCAGGCAGGCCGCAGACCAGTCCCCAGCCCAGACCAAGGCAGGCCAGGCCCTAGCCCAGTCACAGGCAGGCCCCAGCACCAGTCCAGTCCCAGGCAGGCCTCAGTCCCAGGCAGGACAGACCCCAGCCCAGTCCTAAGAAGGCCCCAGCCCAGTCCCAGGCAGACTCCAGCCCAGTCCCAGGCAGGGCAGGCCCCAGCCCAGTCCCAGGCAGGCCCCAGCCCAGTCCCAGGCAGGCCCCAGCCCAGTCCCAGGCAGGCCCTAGCCCAGTCCCAGGCAGGCCCCGGCCCCAGTCCCAGGCAGGCCAGGCCCCAGCCCAGTCCCAGGCAGGCCCAAGCCCAGGCAGGCCCCAACCCCAGCCCAGTCAGGCCCCAGAGAAGTCCCAGGCAGGCTCCAGCCCAGTCCCAGGCAGGCCCCAGTCCAGTCCCAGGCAGGCTAGACCCCAGCCCAGTCCCAGGCAGGTCCCAGGCTGGGCAGGCCCGGCCCCTGCCCAGTTCCAGACTCAGGCACGCTGCCTGGCACACTCCACAGTGAGTTTGGTGGCTTCAACTCCTCTCCCAGGCCAGCCCCTCCCTCAGACTCTGAGAGATCACTCCGCAGTGCGCCACTAAGTGAGACTCAGTCAGGTGGAGGAGTGGGCACCCCCCGGCCGAACCAGTGACATTATACCTAGGAGGGAACTCAGTCAGAACTCAGGAGAGATATAATAGAAAAAAAAGACCAAGGCGACCACGGACACCTCAAGCAGTGGTGGAGGACCCTGGTGTCTGGGAGCGGACACCTTGCTGATCCCTGCTCAGAACCCAGGAGCTGCTAAATGTCCATGTGCATGAGGCCTTAGTAGATATGCACTTCAACACATGCCTGCCTTGATAATGTAACAGATTATTATTATTAGATTTGTATAGCGCCAATAGTTTGCTCAGCGCTTTACAAAATGAAGGCAGACATTACAGTTACTGTACAATTTGGTACAGGAGGAATCAGAGGGCCCTGCTTGTTAGAGCTTACAATCTAAGATTTTAAGGAAAGGAATTTGAAAGATGGGGATTCCAAAGTGTGACTAAAATATTCATGTTCTGTATATCTAACACTCTAAATTAATGATATGTACAATATGTATATCCTACATATCTGCAAAATATATATTGTTTAAGGTCCTTGTACTTGTTTCCTAGTTATCTATTTTGGTGATAGAGGTGTAAGGAGTGATTGCATTATCATTGCCATACTTCTTTACAGCACTGATCATCCTCAAATTTTAGCAGGGGTCCTCTTTGAAAATGGAAGAAAATTGGTAACTGCCTTTTTTCATTTGTAACAGATATCCGGTCTGTGGGATTCTTCGTCATATTACTGAAAGGGGAAAAAAAAAACAAACAAACCAATAAGGAAGTATGTTCTCTACTGATATGGAGCAATGTCATGTTTGCTAGCTTTCACATCCCTCTAGTGGCCTTTCTGTGTTTTACACATTCGTACTGGCGTCTAACCTTAGACTTCTCTGTGAAGAAAGCTCAGAAGTACCCGACTTGTCCTGTAAAAGTTAGAGAAACTAAAAAAATACTTCTATGAGCCACATGGAATTGTTTGTTTGTTTCCCTAACTTGTATGGGACAAGTTGGGTACTTTTAAGCTGAGCTTGGAGGTGGGGTGCAGCGTGGTACAGCATCAATAACACACACAGTCCTAGTGTAGGGTGACCAGATGTCCCTGGTTTCTGGGGACAGTCCCCGGATCGAGGACACTGTCCCCAGACCAAGTCTGTGCCCGATTTTGTCCCCAGATTGGATTTGATCAGGGGCCCGGGCAATTTCAAAGACAGTCAGTGCAGAATTAAAAAAAAAAAAATCTGAATTGCACACCCCCGCACTGCCGCACCTACAAGCTTAGAGGAGTGTATTTTTTCCATTATCTGTGCCCCTTTCTGATGATCACGTGCTGGTTGGAGTGAAGGTACTCAGGCAGAACAGCGGTCTGCCTATGTAGAGAAGGCAGATCGCCGTTCTGTCAGTATGGAAGACATTGATCCTGTGTTCCTGCAAAGCAGGGACAGGAATCTATGCCTTCTCTTAGTAAAAGCACTTCCCCACAGTGAGAAAACACTTGTTAGGCACACATTTAACCCTTTGCTTGCCTTAGATGTTAACCCCTTCCCAGCCAGTTTCATTAGTACAGTAGCAGTGTATATTTTTAGCACTGATCACTATATTAGTGTCACTAGTTCTCACAAAGTGTCACTTAGTGTCTGGTTTGTCCGCCGCAATGTCGCAGTCCTGCTGTAAGTCGCTGATTGCCGCCATTACTAGTAAAAAAAAAAAATGTCCCCGGATTTCATTTTTAAAATCTGGTCATCTTATCCTAGTGCAGTGAAAGAACTTGTATTAAGACAATGCAAAGACAGTTCACAAATAACTTGGTGGGAAGCCAAACTGACAGTGTCTGTAGAAAGGGGCAGAATGTGGCTTAGCCATCTTGCGCCCAAGCATGCAGATGTCCAGAGAAGTAGAAAACCCTACACGTTCCCTCCTCATCAGGAACCTTTCCCTGCTGCTAGTTCTGTCCCTACCAGTCGGGGTACCTGTCCCTACTCTACCAACTTACAAATGAGTGCCAAAACCTGGGAGCCAGGGCCTTAAAAAGCTTCTGCCTGACCCAAGATGGCTGCAGGAGTCACATGGGGAAGCAACAACCAATGGGATAGCTTCCCCAGTGACCCAGGAAACCATAGGAGGCATGTTCTTCTTGACTTCCTCTCCAACTGCAGTGCCTGCAGTGGAGAAAGTAGACTGCACCTGCCTACAAGCTTTCACTGAAAAGATTATTCTCGGTTAGACACCAGCCAGGAAATTAACTACAATTTCTGCATGATAGTGGCGCAGAAACTGTTAGGTGGGGCATGCGCCACATTAACTAAGCAGATAGACCTGTTTCTAGTCTATCTGAGCCACACACACCAGTTTCTATTTCACAGTGAAATAGAAATGAGCACAGGTCTTCCCATATTTAAAATGGGGAATAAAGCAGGTTTCAGTATAAAAAAATGCCACAGATTTCTGCCAGGTGTGACCTGTCATACGGGACGTGAACTGTCTACTGACAGCTCACTTTCCATAGGACAGGTCACACCAGGCAGGAATCTTTGGCAGTTTTCTGTATTGAAAATGTCTGCATTCCCTCTGTTAATTAGTGCAGACCTGCACTGGTTTGTATTTCACTCTGAAATAGATAGTGTAGCGCCCTCTACCATAGGTAGGTGCTTAGGAGTACATTTTTGTTGAGAGTAGCCAAATTTAGTCAGGCCTGATTGTTTTGATTCTGGGCAGGGAAGTGGCCCAGTGAGGACTGGAGACTGCAGGAAGCAGCACCCCTTGGTTAACCCTCCCCTCTTCTTCAGAAAGTTCTGGAAAACAGGATGGGAAGAGGAGGTGAGGCTTTCTGATGTATGTTAACCACTTCAGCCCCGGAAGTTTTTCCAGCTTTAGGACCAGAGCAAAATGGTAATTGCGCAGTCATGCAATGCAGTACCCAAACAAAATTTGCATCCTTTTTTTCCCACAAATAGAGCTTTCTTTTGGTGGTATTTGTTCATCGCTGCGCTTTTTATTTTTTGTGATATAAACAAAAAAAGGATGAAAATTTTGAAACAAATTATATTTTCAACTTTATGTTATTAGAAAAATACAATAAACTAAATTTTAGTCATACATTTTTGCCAAAATGCATTCAGCCACATGTCTTGGGTAAAAAAAAGTTAATTACCGTATATTTATTGGTTTGCGCAAAAGTTATAGCATCTACAAACTAGTGTACATTTTCTTGAATTTATGCAGCTTTTATTTTATGACTGCCTATCTCATTTCTTGAGGTGCTAAAATGGAGGGGCAGTACAACCCCCCCCCCCCAAATGACCCCATTTTGGAAAGTAGAGACCCCAAGGAATTTGCTGAGAGGCATGTTGTGCCCATTGAATATTTTTTTTTTTGTCATAAGTGATTGAAAGATGACCAAAAAAAAAAAAAATTACACAAAGTTGTTACTGAAATGATATATTGCTCACACATGCCATGGGTATATGTGCAATTACACCCCAAAAATACATTCTGCTGCTTCTCCTGAGCACGGGGATACCCCATGTGTGAAACTTTTTGGGAGTCTATCTGCATACAGGACCCCAAAATCCAATCGCCGCCTTCAGTATTTCTAAGGGCAAAGATGTATGCATTCACCCCACACTACCTATCTCAGTTGCGGAGGCCATGAAATGCCC
>BLSH010007218.1:848622-863660 GCA_018402905.1 Glandirana rugosa
TCCAGATCCGCGGGATCTACACGGTTTAGGTAAGATTAGTTTGTGTCTACACGACCACCGTACCCCATGTGACTAGAGTGTCTAATGACGGCTCGCTGAGTTAGTACTGAGGCTCGGCAGTAATCTGTGAGATCAGTGTACCCCATGCCACCAGCACATCTGTGTTTGATTAGAATGGATTTGGCACATCTAGGGCGCCTAGACCTCCACACATATGACTTCAGCCTTAGGTCTAGAGTTTTCAAGTATTTGTTTTTGATTGGTACAGACAATGTACGAAACACATACAATATCTGTGGCAATATAAGCATTTTAAAGGAGGCCAGCCGTCCCAGCCAAGAAAGCTCAACCTTAGAGCATCTATCCATTTCCTTGGAAACTCTTTCGATTAGAGGGGGAAGGTTGGCATCCACCAGAGCTGCAGGGTCTTCTGTTACTTGGATACCCAGGTATGGGATAGAATTGGACGCCCATGAGTAGGGGAATGCTGTTTTGATGTGTCGCCTAAGATGGGGGGGAACACCTATGCCCAAAATTAAAGATTTAGTGAAATTGACCTTATAGTATGATATCTGACTGAATGCTTCCAATGTATTGTGAACGTAGGGTAATGATTTTCCTGGGGCAGAAATAAACATAATAATGTCATCTGCGAACAAGTTAATATGGTGGGATGTGCCCCTCCCTATTTCAATGCCGGAAATGAGAGGATGAGTTCCGATCGCTTCAGCAAGGGGCTCAATGAGAAGATTGAAGATCGAAGGCGGAAGGGGACAACCCTGTCGGGTACCGTTGGAAATTTTGGAATTTTTGGATAGAGCATTGGACGTAAACACCTGAGCACTGGGCGAAGCGTATAGGGCTAAGACAGCCGACAGGATATGTCCCTGGAAACCGTATTTCATCAGGGTCTGTTTCATATACCCCCAGTGTATCCTGTCAAACGCCTTCTCCGCATCCAAGGAGAGGAGCAGAGAAGGCGTCCGACAAGCCCACATGTGTTGGGAGACAGCCAAAACCCTCCTGGTGGCATCCGATGGCTGCCTTCCCGTAGTAAAGCCAGATTGGTCTGGGTTGATAATGGTAGGCATGATGGGAATGAGTCTACGTGCTAAGATTTTTGCATATAGTTTAACATCTGAGTTGAGTAGTGAAATCGGTCTATAGTTTGAGGGTCTTTACCAGGATTGGGGATGGTGACAATATAAGCTTTCAGCATCTCTGGAGGAAATGACTCTGAATGAACAGCATAAGAAAAAGCATCGGCCAGTCCGGGGGCCAAGGCATCCCGAAAGGTCCGATAATACTCATTAGGCAGTCCATCAGGGCCAGGAGATTTCCCTAGTGGTAATGAAGCGATCGCTTTAAAAATTTCCAAAGAGGTTATAGGGGCATTTAATTCCTTCAGTTGGGTATCAGATAGCATGGGGAGATTAACCCGCTCTAGGAAATTTCGTATAAGCTCGTCTGAGGGCTGTTTGGTGTCTTGGTCCTCCTTGAGGTTGTAAAGAGAGGAGTAGTAGTCAGCAAAGGTGTCAGCTATTCCATCTGGGTCCAGTATTTTGGAGTTGTCAGAAGGTCTAGTCAAGTAGGGGATTCTAGATTTGATATTCTTATTTTTCAGTTTGGTGGCTAGTAGCTTACCCGCACGGTTCCCGGAGGAGTAATGGGAGAGTCTTAGTTTGTCTATATATTTACTATACCTCTCCAGGAGCAAATTCCTAAGGTCTATACGTAATTTTGTCAGTTTATTGGCTAGAGCTATTGAGGGATGGGTCTTATTCTAGGTTTCTGAGATTTTGATTTCAGCCAGTAGGGTGTTCAATTTGTGCTCCCTTTTTTTTTTCTCTTTAGCACTAATTTGGAGGAGGATCCCCCTAACAAAGGCCTTGTGGGCACACCAAAGAACTCCCGGGTCACTTACCGAACCCGCATTATTCTCAAAAAATTCTTTAAGGTGTGACCTTATCACATTAACAGTTTCAGGTGCCTGGAACAGGCGCGGATTGACTCGCCACACTTGGGGGCGAGTTGAGGTGTGTCCCTCCGCCATTGTAATCGACACTGGGGCATGGTCCGACCAGGTTATGTCGTGTATGGCGAGGAAGACACCTTTGATAAAACATTCCTGTCAACAATTACCATGTCAATACGCAAGTATGTATTGTGCCTGGAGGAGCGGTGTGTGTATTCTCTTACACCTGGGTGTTGACACCTCCAAACATCATACAACTCTTCATAATGTAGTAGATTATGCAAAGAAGGTGGAGGACGGGTTGGGGTAGCAGAGGAGTCCACGTGGTGGTCGCTTGTAATGTTGTAGTCCCCACAGATAATTAATCCGCCTTCTTTGTTATTATTGATTTTCTTGAGGAGTCTCTTCAGAAATCTCAGTTGGTGAGAGTTGGGGGTATATAGGTTGACTATGGTGAGGAGAGTGTTGTTAAAGGAGCCAATGAGTATAAGATATCTGCCAGAGTGGTCTGTAATAATTCCTTTCATTTGGAAAGAGACAGTATCTCTGACTGCGACAAGGACCCCAGCCTGTTTTTTTGGTGCTGATGCGTGGAAGATATGTGGGAAGTTACGGTGGGTGCATTTGGGTGGGTTATCAGATGAGAGGTGAGTTTCCTGGATGCACAGCACATCCGCCTGTAATTTTTTTGCTTCTGCCCACATAGACGCTCTCTTGGCTGGGTGGTTTAGACCGTTCACATTAAGCGAAAGTACTTTAAGCGCCATAGTGAAATGTAGGAGTGTGGTTGATGAGGTGAGATGTCTCGCGGTGTTCGCTTACCTCTGCATTCCTGGGCCTAAGTGAAGACATGCGTGGCATCTTCTGGGTTGAGTAGATAGGGATCCGGCTGGTCCATTTTATGAGGTGGTTGTCAAGTAGCACTGGTGAATTTTGATAGTAGAGAAGTAAGGTGAAGTTAAACATTTTGTGCAACAGGCACATTAAAAAGGTAGGAATCATCGTGTTCCTGTAGGCAGGTTCCTGCACAACAAACTAAAGGGGGGTAGCAGTGGAAGTGCATATCCACAGCACTGAACTTAAGTTGGATTGTGTTGCGATTTGTTCCCGGCAGATTGGGAGTTGTGTTTCTTATTTGATTTTTTACGTGCCACTAAGTGCCATTCTTCCTGAAGGTGTGGTGTGGGTTTAGGCTGCGATGTGGTATCTGGACCTCCTGGAAGTATGTCCCACTTACGCAAAAGGGCTAAGCCTTCATCCAAGGATGAAATTGTAGTGGTCTCACCGTCTTTAGTAATGGTTAGTTTAGAAGGATATCCCCATCTATATGTGATGTTGTGATTCCGTAATGCTTTCGTGACAGATATCAGCGTTTTACGTTGCTGCATCGTATATTGTGAGAGATCCGCGTATAGTTGAAGGTTTGAGTACTGTTCTGTAGGGCATGTGTTTTTACAAAAGGCTAGTAGGAATTTTTCTTTAATGTGGTAAAAATGAACTCGCATAAGTACATCCTTTGGTATATTGTCCGGTAAGTGGGAGGGTTTAGGTAGGCGATGGATTCTATCAATGATAAGTTCCGCTTGTGAGGAATCAGGAAGATAGTGGTGCATCATTTCTTTAACGTATTGTGAGAGTTGGTTAGGTAAGATAGCTTCGGGAAGGCCTCTAATCTTAACATTGTTCCTGCGTGACCTGTCCTCGAGGTCAGCGACCTTTGCCCTCAACCAAGCTACCTCATCAGTTTGTTCGTTGTGGGAATCAACCAGGGAGTTGTATGATGTAGCAAATTCCCCCATTTTCTTATCCTATCTCCTGGATTTCTCCCTTGAAGCCCCTCATACATTCCATCATGTCCGCATGTAGTGACCCCCTCAGAGAGACTAGCATGTCTTTGAGCATCGTGTCAGATACAGGACGATTGGATGTGGGGAAAGTGTCAATAGTCTCTGCAAATTCTCTAGTGTCGTCCATAGATAATTGGCTAGGAGTCAGCTCACATGTTACCTGCTCATCTGATAGCCGGGGTTTGGACTTCACAGGACTGCGGGAGGTTGGGGTAGATATTGCCGGAGAATTGTGGGTTTTCCCCCCCTGGGAGATAGGACTTGGAGTACCTGTTGCAGAGGAAGAGGAGGCTGTAGGGCTGTTGTTTTTGGTTTTTGATAGGGGGCTTTTGTTGGTTGGGGTGAAAAAGTCATTCAGCTTTTTAGGGTGGGAAGCGTCCTTCCTTTTGCGGGTCATGCTTGTGCAGGGTATGATGGGAGGTGAGGATGAAGCGGTGAGCACTTATGGCAATATAATAAGCCGGTTGACTGATAGTTCAGTGCTGTGGTTTATAGTCATCACATAAGCATGATCATTATTAGTATGAGCATATATATGCTGGATTGGCCATCATAGGGGCCGGCATTGTGTTTGATAAATATGACTCTTTCCTGATCACCACAAGTAAGAATTGACGGTGTAGGGCTGCAGCTTGGGTGTAGCAAGATGGCCGCCAAGCGCTACTGTGTAGGCCGCAATCAGACAGCGGGCTCGCTTGGGGTCTCCAGGCCCGGGTATCTTAGAGTCAGTGGCTGGCTTTGAGGGTAACCGGGTCTGTCTATGGGTCCTGGGGCCGTGTGGGATCGCTCAGACGGGCCGCGTGTGGGGGATCCCCGGTGGCCACTCCGATGCGCCTCTGGGCTGAGTCCCTCTTACTGATTGTGTCCGCCTGTGCTGCTTGGGGTAGCGGGTATGTGAGTTGGGGTGCAGTGAGCCCTCAAGTTCCCCGCTTACCCGTTCTTGCAGTTCCGTGAAGAGGGATGGCGCGAGATAGGCCTCAAAGATGGCGCCGGGTCCTTCCCCAGCGCGGGGTGAAGTGTCGGGAAGCCTCTTTCACGACCGCGGAGCCGGTTTAGAGTGGGTCTGGAGTGCGGCTGGAGGTGCAGGCAGGGTATGCCTCTGTCTGTGCCGGGTGGTCGGGTGGTATGCTGCGATGGTTCGGAGGAAAGGACAGGAGTGCTCTGGAGCTCTCTCAAGACGCGTCCTTCTTCTCCGCCGTCCGGCCACGCCCCCCGCCTCCCGTTTATAAAAATGTAATTAAATAAAAGGGATTACAAAGACTCACTTGTAAATATGAATAAAAAGAGCTCTAGAATAATATCAATGCGACAGAAGGTAATAGGAAACTGGCGCGTTTCGGCTCCAAAGCCGTACCCCATACCCCAGATGACGGCTTTGGAGCCGAAACGCGCCAGATTCCTATTACCTTCTGTCGCATTGATATTATTCTAGAGCTCTTTTTATTCATATTTACAAGTGAATGTTTGTAATCCCTTTTATTTAATTACATTTTTATAAATGGTATTACATGATTGTGGTCTCTTCTGTTTCCTACCATCCATGGTGAATGTCGGAGAGGCTTCTGTCATCCTGATTGGTGAGATTTGAGAGGATCTATCCAGAAGGAGGTTTTTTCCCATAGCCGTGTGTACCCACACTGTGACTACAGGAGCTGGAGTGGAGACATTGCCTAGAGGATCTGCTTCTTGCGTTCAAATTACCAGAATCTGGTAAGCACACATCTTTTCTCAGTTAGAGGATATGCTGAACATCTTTCTATGTACCAGTCCTGGAAGTTAAGATATTGACTCTGTGCATTGGTTTGGAGGACTTTTACGCACTCAGAGGAATGTGCTCTATTTGTTTATAGTTTTCCTCTTTTGACATTTTTTCATCTTTGGCGCTGTATTTATGGAAAAAAGTTTTTGGACAATCTGATCTGTTGTTTATGCGAGCTGCCAAGTAATCATCTATTGGACTCTGTTTTTAATATTTTATGATTTGAGAAGTGAGCGCGGGATTCGCACTGTGTTTTTATGGCAGAAATTTGTCACCCCTCCTCCTTCCCTGCTGCCAGGCCATTCAGAAAGCGCAGTGCCCTTTGTGCATGCGCAGTAGGGAATCGGCAATGGAGGCGACAGCACCTGAGAGCCAATGGAAACATGGGCTGGGATGCCAAAATCACTAGCTTCCAGGACAGTGTCCTAATAATTAAAGTCAGCAGTTGCAGGATGTGTAGCTGCTGACTTGTACATTTTCTGTGGTGGTGGTGGTGGGGGGGGGGGGGGGTTGCTGAGGCAACACTTTAATATCAGCTTGGTTACCTAGATTGGTGAGCTGGGATTGAGCCCCAGGTATCACATGGTACTTGGGCTTATCTCAACAACCTGTACCATGTGAATAGCTTCAGCTAATCACAGATCAGTAGTAATCCCAGCTGACATAAATATCAAACAATTCTGGCTGTTCAAAGTTTGGCTGGTACCATGATTTGTATGGTATCAGCAAGCCTACATGATACATTTAAACAAGGCTATCTAACTCACAGAGTAGTTCAATGGTATGGATGGTAAGCTCTGAAAGCTTGCATTGTACTCAGCATTAAATGCTGAAAATATGCAAACGCATGTTCGCCAATTAGCCAATGCACATCAGTTTGATTGCTTCCATACTATGAATTCTTTAAATGCATGCAATGGTATGTACATATTCAATGATATTATGATGTGGAATTGGAATAATCACACACTAGTTAACGTGCCGGCAGTTAGTTTGTAGAGAATTAACAGAATCCAAGATTAGTAAATGTATTTTCTGTGGCTGGTTGTAGTCAACTCCATAGTGTAGTGGTTTCTTCTAATACCTTCAAAGCTTAAAGCTTACAGGTTTGGATCCTACCGGTGTCATCACTACACCTTGCATTGTACTTGGCATTATATTCTGAAAATATGTGAAGGCATATTCACCAATGCCCATCAGTTTGAATGCTTCCATACTATGATCTTTTGCAATGGTATGTACATATTCAATAATATTATAGTGTAGAATTGGAACAATCACACACTAGTTAAAGTGCCGGCAGTTAGTTTGTAGAGAATTAACAGAATCCAAGATTAGTAAATGTATTTTCTATGGTTGGTTGTGCTCAAGTGGATAGTGTAGTGGTTCCTTCTGATACCTTCAAAGCTTACAGCTACAGGTTCGGATCCTACCGGTGTTCATATATGCCCATGGTTTCAATTTTGCTGCGGTAGTTCCCATACACTTTTTCAAGCAAATCGTGTTCATACAAGCCTTCAATTGATTCTGCAGGTTCAAGCCCAATTGACATCAGCTATTCCCACATATGCCGATTAAGAAGGCATATTCGCGGCAATAACGCGATTTTGCATTCGCATGATCGCCCAGTAGATATGCTAATTGACTTGAATGGACAGTATTTTAAGCCGTTGCGCGAACGCATATTCGCGATATAGTGAATTAGCCCCAATATGTCAACTCCTTACCGCCTTTTTTTAACACCTACTGTAAAAGCCTGCAGCACCACGCCACAACCACATGCACTGCATGCAGTTGTGGCTCAGCCCCATTTACTTGAATGGGTCGCATTCAGCAGGTGGTACCTGACAAGCATGACAGGGGTATAATCCTTACCCTGTTGTGAAGCAAAGGATCATGGCTGTGGCAAGTTTATAAGCCTCTCCAGCTGCCTTTGCAGTTTAAGTGTAAACTTAAACTAACAACCAAGCAGTATCGCCAACTGGGACATCCCAAAGCAGTGCCACAATGGGGTGGGCAAGTACATGGAATATAAAATCAGACAAACTGTCTTAGGCCTCTTGCACACTGCAGCTTGAAAAAGCTCAGTACAGCTTTTTTTTTTTTACTAAGCTAAAATACAGCCCAGTAATTGTAATGTGCCTATGCACACAGGCACGTAAACAAGTGTCGTGCATTCTTCAGTAAAAAGAAATAATAGAAAAATCATTTATTTACGCCTCATGCTCATTTACATATTGTGCAGATGAGAACGAGAGAATAAGTTTGCGTGCATTTCCGCGAAAATGCGTGCTTGCACATGAAAATGTGCGAATGCACTTACGCAAAGATGCACATAAATAAGCTCAAATACATACCACAAAAAAAAAATTCATAAGTAGATGCTCAGGAGTATCGCGTTCAAGAGGCCTTAAAGAAATATACTACAAGCCAGTCAAACTGCCACCTGCAAAACTTTACGCCTCAAACTGGCATTAACTGACACTGCCAAATCCACCTTTTTAATTATAGGGCAATTTTAAATAGACAAACAGTTAGCTGCTTTACACCTAAACCTTCGAAATTGAGGCCCGATGTCAGAAGGCCCGAAATGCACTTACCGCCCTGGTAGAGTGTGCTGCTCCTGGAAACAGTGGTTCTTGGTGTTTGATGGCATGTTTGTTCAACGGTTCATGGAAACCAGCATGAGATGTTAGCATTTGACTCTATAAGGCCCTTATTTGGTCCCTCTTTAACCTCCTGGGACAATGCCAGCAGTGGGATCTCTCTTTTGAAGCCTGTGTAGCGCACCCCCTAAGGAGCCTCTAGTAAACTGGGATCCCCCACCCTGCACAGCCAGGCACACCAAATTTTCACAGGCACTTTTGAGACAGAGAACAGTCCGTGACTTTATTTTTGTTATTTATTGAGGGTAATAACTTGGATGGGGATGGGAGGTTATGGGATTCCCATTTGACTTCAGCAACTTCAGGGACAACTTCCTATATACAGTCTCTATATACAGCTCCTCTTCTTCCTCCAGCACATAATTCCTTGCAGAACCTAGCTGGGACACTGTGAATATATGACAGTCACTCAGTCAGATGAATCAATAACCCATTATAGGCAGGAATCCAAGGTCCTTAGTTGTGTAGCAGAATTTCAGTGTCCAGCTTGCATCACTCCTGTTGCTACTGATCATAGGTGTGCGCAGCCTATAGCATTAGGGTGTGCACCCCAACGCTCAAACACACATGCCTTTCTCTGCAGCCTCAGCTACACGGGACGGTGAATGAATGGAAAGTGCTCTGTGCTGTGGCTTCCTGTTCATTCACAAACTGAAACATAGCAAACAAAATTTACTATTCTTCAGTTATGAATGGACACAGTGAGTGAGTGTGTTCATTAAGAAAAGGAACTATTTACTAGCCCCATCCCCCGCTCTCTATCCTGAAACATCCCCCGCAGCAGCTGGAGGGAGAGGAGAGTAGGGAAGCTGGCAGTGCTGCAGGGTGGGGGGCAACAAAGGGGGGGGGGAGCCCAGGAAGTAGGGGGAATCAGCAATACACATAGTGATTAGAGTGTGCCCAGGCACACCCCTGCGCATACCTATGCTACTGATCCCATCACCACCTCTTCAGGTACTGCCAACCCACCTGGCTGCAGCTGCTCCTTTCACTAGCCCTCCAGCCTAAGGGTGGGGAGCACATGGAATCTGTTCATCACATGCTCAGCAATGCACTTTCCAGAAGCCACAACGTTAGCCATGGTCCTGCAGACCACCACCATCCAAAGCATAGGTGCTGCAGGTCCGTACAGAAGATACTGTGACAAACCAGCAATTTGGACAGTCATATGTGCTCCCTAGGGCACACCTCCCAACTTTTTGAGATGAGAACGAGGGACACCTATTAGCAAAAGTATGTAGGTATAGGACACACCCCACCCCCTTAAAGGAGAATTATACAAAAAAAGTGATTGGTTAAACACATAAGTGCTTTTTTTTTTTACCACTGCTATTCCTTTATTCTGTTTTTTGAAATTTACAGATGCAGTAGTTTAGAAATTGTATGAAAGGGTTTAGCACTGGGAAACATTTTTTTAAGGATAAAAAGTGCATTTTATATACAGATCAGACAAAAATGAGGGACAAATGAGGAATAAAAAGAGGGTCAGAGGGACTTTGTTCCAAATCAGGGACAGTCCCTCGAAATTAGGGACAGTTAGGAGCTATGCCCTTATGGTACAGCCCCACATGTTGCCCAATAGAAAATTAAAGCAGAATTAAACCCAAAAGCAAACATTTATTATATTGCAGCTTGCCAATTCTTAGATGTGATGGCTGTGTTAGTTTTCTTTTTTAGGCTTTCTTTCATCTGGTGATCCAGCCAGCAAGTCTGTTGTTTTACAGTACAAACTCTCTAGCAGAATGTACCACTTTACATGGATGGCCATTTAGCACTGGTAGGGGTGATTAAAATGATCAGCTTTTATTTATTCATGCAAAATCTTTATCCCAAAAGAAAAAAAAATGTTTGCTGTAACTGATTTTAAAGTACTAGCTGAAGTTTGACACATTTAACACTACCCTACCCCCACTAATACAGTAGGTGTGTTACTAGCCAGATCACCAGATGAAAGCAGAGGGAAAAGTCCAAAGAAAAGCAAACTGATGCAGCCACCACATCTAATTACTGTTAAGTGGCAATATATTACATGTTTGCTTTTGGGTTTATTACCACTTTAAGCTGTCACAGCCAAACCTGCATTGAGCAATGAACTGCTACGCTCGATGGCTGCAAATACAGTAAGCGGCAGAGGTGTGGTCTCTGAAGGAGAGACTCCTGAGGCGGGGATATTCTCACAAGTGCCTCAAACGGGCCTTTAAACGAGCAAAGGATAAAAAACGTGACGAGTTGCTTTTTTCCAAAAATAAAAAAACAGAAAACCCACAGATCACCCGAATATTCACACGATATAATGACCATCACCAAATAGTCAGGCGGATTATAGAAAAACACTGGCATCTTTTATTGGTAGATCCCTCTTTAAAGTCTTGTATTTCACATACCCCGGCCATCACTTATCGTAGAGCAAAATCTCTAAAAGATGAACTAGTCTCTAGCGAATTCACCGGTTCTTTCAGAACAGATCCATGTAGACCCCACGGTACGTTCATGTGTGGGGGATGCCCCTATTGCCAATACATGGACACTCAGAAAATTGTATATCTTCCGAATGGCCATAGATATAATCCCAAACATTATGCCAATTGCAAAACGGCTGGGGTGGTGTACTTACTGACCTGTCAATGTGACAGCTTCTATGTAGGCAAGACCAAGCTGGAGTTCTGGAAGAGGGCCTACCGCCATATTCACAGTATGATGTCGGCCAATCCAGAACTCCCGCTTGGCAGACATGTTAGGTACCATCATGCTGAACGGTATCCTGACATGCAATTCCTCATTCTGGATCGGATTTATCCCAATGCCAGAGGAGGTGATTGGAATAAACAACTTCTGCAACATGAGACTCGGTGGATTGAGAAATTGGGGGCCACTAGGCCCCCAGGCTTGAACACCCAACTTAGTTTTCGTACATTTTTGGAGGGGTTTGCCTCCGGGGGTTATGAAAAAGAACGATTCTGTAGAACAATGTAAATACAGGGTCAAGAGTAGCTACATTAGAGACTGACATCTGCTCGGTCTGTAATTGTATATATGTTCCCCTTGCCTCATAATGTCAATTGTTGCCAACTTATGGTCATTTTTGGGTTATCCGTGAAATTTTCTGCTTAAGTAACTGTGGTTTGATTTGTGACACGTTGGGGTTAAGTCCCAATTCATAACTATATGTGTATTATATATGTTTGATTATGTATGCACCTGCAATGATTCTATGCTGTTGTTAGCTGTTCCCTCTCTGACGTCTCCTTTGACATTTGATGTGCAATTTACATATACGCTAATTACAAATTGTGATTTCCCTGTGTCCTATCTGTGCATTTCCAGCCCCCACCCGGCGCACAAAGCCCCCCGATCCCCCGGGAGGCAGCCCTACGGTGAAGGCGGGAGTGGATGTGGGTATGGGACCTTATACTGGTCTGTGCCCCGTCCCCTCCACATTGCTGCCGTTTTGTGCATCGCTGGAGTGGGCGTGCATGACCATCCTGCATATTCACATGCGGTGTGGCTGTGCACGCCCACTTTGGGATCCTCCATTGGCTGACCTCTTCGGCAGGCCTCTTCCTCCGCCTCTCTGCTCAGAATCGCAACAGCAGGCTTCATGACGCATGACGCGTACAATGACTCCATCACGCCACCGATCCCAATGCGCATGCGCTGGCGTCCTTTATAATGGCGGCGGTTGCGTTCTTACCATCACGCCGCCATTGGACACACGCCGCTGTCATGTCTACCCCTTCTCCTCAGTAAAGGTAAAACACTGTCTGGTTTTGAGCTTTTATCATCCTTTGATTTCTCTGACTGTCACTTCATTCATAGATTATTGGCACCTCTCTAGTACATAGTAGTACTTTACAATATGATAATATTTTTAAAATGCCTTCCGTCTGCCTCTTGTTTGGATTGGCAGCAACACGGTACTATACCGGTGTCATCTCTTTACTTGGATTGAAGTTATCTGACTCCTTAACAAATATCTATGGTAGATGCATACTCTAGGACAATGTATACTCATGTGTCCATTACTACAGTTTCCTTTGCAATGAAATATTCACTATCTGACTAAGACCTTATGGGGGAGATGGGCTACCTCCCCTTTAGGGTTCTTTGTATATATTGATGCCTATACATATTTAGATGCCTAGGCTGTGATTAGTCCTTGGTATTAACCTTCATATGATCTATCAGAATTCCATTTTTAGAATGGAAGGATGAGGGAGCTTATTTGGAGGCTTGCATTATGCTAATTGTCAATCATTTGAATTTATACCAATACATACCTGTCCTTTACTAGTATTAATTCAAATATCAGGTTGCCCCTTGACCATATGGGGGGCTTGTGCTCGAATCTTTCTTTATATACATATTTATTCTTTTCTTCCACTGTTAGACATTTTAGCCTTCTCAATATCCGCAACCAGGGGATCAGCGCCAAGCAACTCCCCTTCTTCTCAGCTATTCGGGAGTTGGGGCTGTGGACGTTGGGTCGGCTAAAAGTTTGGAGGATCAGTGGAGACTGGTGAGGCAAGGTGGCAGCGGTGGCCCCTGTGGACCGCCATTTCACAGGCTGTTCCCAAAAATCACCCTATGTAAGGCTGGTGTAATGCACGTGAATCACCTATGGTGTTTGCCATTTAAAGGTACCTATGTGATATGTTCTGATGGTTCTCTCATGCTTAATATGCTTTCAAAAAATGTCTAAACTTTTAATGTATTTATATTGTATTGTAGAATATACTTCTCTCTGTTACTGTCCCTGAAGAAAGGACAAAATCCTGAAACGCGTCAGTCTTTGAGAAGTCTACACATCCAATTGTCAATATTTGCATGTATATTTTGCTTTTATGTACAATTTGGGTGTTATGGTCACACCCATCATTTTGTTTTTAATGTACAAATAAAATGTATTTCAATTTTAATTTGGTGTAATATAGTCAGTCTGCCTGCAAAAGTCCCATTCTCTTTGGGTGTATTTGTTCTCATACTTACACTTATAGTTCAGGGACGATGGCAGTAGGGTTTTTACCCGGGTGATACAATCTTTATGATGACTGCAAATAGGGATGATACCAGTATCTATATTATACAGCCTGTCTCTCAAACACTTTCTTGAAGAAGCCAAAGGATCTCAGGATTTCCAGGAGAAAGCAAATGAGGAACGAGGAAGGTGAGAGGCTGCGTCCTGAACTGTTCAAGGAGTTTTTCTTATACCTGTCTTCACCTTGGCTATGCAACTGTATAACAGAAGTCCAGGTCTTTGCCTAAAGTCTAAGTGTTACACATTTCAATTTTGGTGCCACCTAGTGTTAACAGTCAGTTACAGATAGGAAAATACAGAACATGCAATTGTGGGCATTAGTTGTTGAACAATGTAGGTAAAAAAAAAAAATTATACACAAACACACACACATATATATATATAGAGAGAGAGAGAGAGAGAGGTGTTATGAAAGGCAAGGTGATCAATGCGTTCACTTGCAGGAAACTAAGGTGGAGTCTGGTCCAGGTTTTACCAGCCATCTTGGCAGGGTTGCTTCCGGACCAGATTTTGCGGTCCACTTGTGTCCAGCAACAGGTGGTATAAAGGAAGCAGGTCTGGATCAGGTTTGCATTATCTTTTTTTTTTGGTGACTGGGAGAAGCCCTTCACCTCTGATTTAGGAAAACTGGATATATTTAGTTAGTGCCTGGATGTCAAGGATTTATTTCCTGTTTTGTTTATTTGATTTTTACATGCAACCTTGTAAATAAACCTGGCTACAAGTTAAGAAAACCTGCCGTTTGGACTACCTTTTTCCAAGGAAGGTGATCCCCATTGAGCTAACCCCTCACAATACACACACACACACGCACACACACACACACATATATAGCCTAAGAACTTTTTTTTTGAATAAAGAAAATCAAACCAACCCAAACCTTTGCCATATTGAGCTGTTAATTTTAAGTGAACTTGTCAGCCATTTGAAACAATTAAATGGCCTGCCTAAAGCTTGGTTCACACCTATACATGTTACTGTGGATGCACAGTGGGTGCACCCGCAATCACACACAGTGCAAACGTGCTGCTGTGTGAAAATACACGGGGCTGCCATTCATTCTAAATGGCACCCCAATGTATGTAAAGTCGCAGTGCATGTGCATGTATGTGCAGGAGCCGCAGGGAAATCACATGGTCAAAATGACCATGCGATTTCCCTGTGTACCGCATTTTGAAAAAGGTCCATGCACCTTTTTCTGCGGGAAATGAATGAGCTGCCATGCCCATGCAAACACGCTCCACATAAATGCTATAGTGTAAACCTATGGTAATTCTGGTATTACCACCTACAATTTCTAAACCTACCACCAAAACTGAAACTATCAAAACTGTTGGTGGTATGACGCAATAATGCATTTAGTCATTTTAGAAGCCTAAAATTTGTTAAAAGTAGTCAAAATTGCCTAAAATGTGCATGTACATGGCCAATGTAAGAATAGAAAATATAAGTTTTCTATTTTTACCTTTCTTAGCCAGAACATGAACAAAATGATTATATAGCATACTTTTATAAAACACTTGGTGGTATTTTGGCTAATATTTGGCATACTTACATATTTGTGCAGAATGCAGCATGGTTAATTGAACAAATGTAAACAGCTGGTCATGATCAGCCTCATAGTGTGTCACACTTTTAGCTTTACTCAGATACAAAATAAAGTGTGACTTCACATTAACCATAGTATCCTGCCTATGCCGGCCACTGTTAGTCAGAAAACAAAGAGATCAACTGAAGTAAATTCTGTTCTATGTAT
>BLSH010007218.1:901170-928693 GCA_018402905.1 Glandirana rugosa
TCCTTGTGTACTCCCCCAAGGGTCAAGACGTAAAGGGGGTAAGGCCACTATGACCCTAGGTTTAAAGTATTTGAGAGTCTTGACAATAACTTATAAATAAAGGGAAAAGGACTGAATGACATATAAGTACCGTCGTATGTGTACCCATTCCCAATCAGAGCAGGTCGACCGGTGTAGGAACATGATCAACGATGAGAAAGAACTAGACTCTAAGTATTAAGTCTTCAACGAACTTACATCCAGACGTCATAAAGGAGGTGTAGGTCGACTACGCATGATGTGGTCTGTTATACGTACTTGATATCTTCCTGTATTCAGTTTATCCCTGCTACCACTGTATGTACACTCTGTATGCAATAACTTGGCTCAATAAAGAGAATTTAAATAAAAAAAACCAAGAACTGATGTTACCCATGTTCAAGGACACAGAAATGCAAATGACGCATCAGCTGGATGTGGAGGAAATACTGCAGACCTACATTCAAGCAACTTCTGAATTATGAATCTCAGATCAAGAAAGAGTAGCAACTAGTACAAGGATGTGGCCAGCTGGACGAGACTAACCCTTACCCATGTGTATGCTGCCATGAATATACAGTAAGTCAGGAAAAGGGAAATAAATATTCAATAACAGTTCTGAGAGTTTATGAAATTTGGATCCCAGTATCACCGGAATGGGGGAAATGCAGAACTGGGAACCCCCTCATGTGTTCCTGCAGGAGGGCATAGAAGTGCTGGTTATATTTATTTTTCATCCTGGAATATCCTGTTAACAAGGAAGGAATGTTGACATAATCCTATCATTCTCATCTACTCAGGCATGTAATGCAATGTTGTAACTTTTTCTTCATAATTTTAACATGAATAATTCCAACATGAAATTATACAATTGCTGATTTTACAAATTTATATAATAATAGAGCAAATACACAGCAGCATGCACACATAAACTTTTGGAAATATGAGAGATTATTACCTCCGTGTTGACAGCATCACTTGGTTCAATGCCAGCATACTAAGAGAGATAAATGAATAGCCTGTTAACTTTTGGGGTTCTCATTTTATGCTAGGGAAGGCACTACACATGATATTTAAAATTTAGTAATTAGTGGAGCTCATAGTCAAACAACGTATCCATATAATAATATCAATCACATAAATAAGTGAAATCCTCCTAAATACCCACTTGAACAGCAGGCCTTTTCTGACATTTTTTGTTTACAGTTAAAAAATCTGTTTTTTTTTTTCTAGAAACCCTAAACATTATGTATTTTTTAAGCAGGGGCCCTAGAAAATAAAATGGGGGGTTTTGAAATGTATTATGTCACATTGCATTTGTGTAGCAGTTTTTCAAATGCAATGTTTTTTTGAAAAAAATACAGTTTTATTTCACACAAACACAATATAATACCCAATTTGTTTGTAAAATATAAAAGATACCTAACATGTCATGCTTTAAAGTTGTGGCAAACTATGGTATTTAAAAATCTCCACAGGTAAATGAAGCTTTGCCACTTTGGCATAACCCAATGTTTTCCCACTTGAAACAATTCACAGACTATAGGTTCTGGGAAAGTAGGGGAGTGGTTTCCCTAGATAATATATATGAAGGTAATACACTAACCTTCTCTGAAAACCTACAAAGAATATTTGAGTTGCCACGCACTGCCTTCTATACATTGCTGCAATTAAGACATCTATTGCAGGCTCAGTTTGGCACCCAGGGAACTCATTTTTCTGAGTACCCTTTAATAGGAGTGCTACGATCTCAGGGTCCTAAGGGTCTTATTTCCACCCTCTATCTATGGCTGTTGTCTGCCACTACCAGCGGGGTGCCTCTGGAAGCATGGGCTAAATGGCAACTTCTTATCCCTAATCTTGGAGATGAGGAGTGTGAGGAGGCCTGCTCGGCCCATTTATCGGTATCCCCCACAATCAATAACAAACTGATACACCTCTATATGCTCCACCAATCCTATGTAACCCCTATTAGGTTACATGCCATGCACCGAGTGCCCACCTCAGCATGTACCAGATGTATGGCTTCACGCGCCGACTTTATTCATATTATGTGGCTCTGCCCAATGATTGCAAAGTATTGGCAGCAGGTTTCAGATATTTTGTCCGCGGTGCTGTCAATTCCGGTCCCGTGCACCCCGCTGGTGTGTTTGCTGGGAGTCTTGGATGAGGAATTGTGGCCTAGACATACAAGGACTATGTTGTTAGAAACACTATTCATGGCTCGTAAAGCAGTAGCACTTAAGTGGATTCAGCCCACGCCTCCAACCGTAGCACAATGGCTGAGGCTCGTAAATAAAGTCCTACCGTATGAAAAAATTATCTATAAACACAGGGGTTGTCCGAACAAGTACAAAGTGTGGAATACCTGGTGTGCCTCCACCCTTACTACACCCAGTGGATGAATGAAAGTTTAATGGGGTTATAAATCCTTCTGGCATTGTCAAACTGAGGTCTTGCTAGACAAACTTTCTCTTGCCATGGCTGCTGTGCTAGATAAATTGAGTAATGTGATGTACCTGTACTCTAAAGTCTTTTGAACACCGTGACTGTACCCCTTTACCTGTGTTTTTGCGCTCGTGTTGAGCGTTCCAGATTTATGTAACTCTGTATGTATCTTATCAATAAAAAGAGTTTAAAAAAAATCTCCACCGGTGATGCTTTAAAAGCCTTTACAGGTTAGCATTTTAGAATTACACAGGAGGTCTGGTGCTAGAATTATTGGTCTCGCTCTGACATTCGTGGCAATACCCCACATATGTAGAGCCATGTATGTATGCATGTGGGACCTGCATATGCGTTCGCTTTTGCACTCGAGCACTTTTTATTTATTTTTTTTTTATATTTACACTGTCTCTCAGGAATGTAAACGTCCCTTGTGATAACAATAAGTAGTGACAGCTACTCTTTACTGAGACATCTGGGGTCAGATGTGATCAGATGCTTTCTGATCGTGATCAAGACACTGATCCATACAGACACTATACTAGTAACGGTGGTGATCACTGACTTAGAGTGTGGCTGTGATAGTGTGGTGGGCAATTTGGCGCTAACTGGCACTGATGTTGCTGGTGACACATAGAGTGATCACTGATAATACTATACACTGTACTAATGACACTGGCTGGATGACAGGAATGATCAGGAGCGCAATCAAAGGGTTAACCGTGTGCCTAACAAGTGTATGTGTGCTGCTTTTATTTACTGATCATCTGGCTGGAGTCTCTCCTTGATTTCAGTTCTGAACAGTAACTGAAAGCAGGGAGATCAGTGTGTTGTGTTTACCACCACACAGATCTCTGTGCTGTGATTGGCAGGTAAATAATCAAAATGATTGGCAGTAATCTGCTGACAAACTTGTGCTGTGTCCATTCATAGCACAGGTCAGCAGGGGGTGCGTGCATGCGTGCCTCTAAACCAGGAAGTTGTTGGAAAAGCAACAGCAAGTAACTTTTTATACTGTGAACAATATATATGCATGGTACCTTTCTATGCAGCAGGTGGTGCTGTAGTATTATAGTGCATAGTACATGTATTCTATGATATGAGGTAATCAGAGGAAGTACCATCCTTATTGTGTTATATGCACTTGTTTGTTGTTCAGTTCCTGTTCCATGATCAAGACATCCTGTAAGATATGTTCTGCTATTTCTCCATAAAAGCAAAGCTATTGCTGCAAACAAGAAGATTCCAGTGCATAATGCAATACCCTGCTAACAGGTTATGGGCCCAGGCAGGCACCCAGGCATTTGAGAAGATACCTCGAGCCCAGGTACTGGAAAAGTAATTATACAGTGAATCTGTGATTACTGTATACAAGCTGCTGAAAGATGGCAAGTGGTTCAGATGTGAAGTTTGCAATAGCAAAGCTGAACATTGCCAATTACCAGCTGTGGAATTTTAAACTAGAAATGCTTATCAGCAAGGAGAACTTGTGGCAAGTGCTGAATACAGACAGACCCACAAATGGAGAGACAGAGGCATGGGACAGAAATGATAGGTAGGCAAAAACGACTAAAAGCTTGCTAGTGGAAGGGGACCAGCTTATCCACATAAGAACAGAGAAAATGGCCAAAGGTATGTGGACTTCAGTACAAAAACCGCATGAGCATTCAAGCCTCAACAGCAAACTGTTTTTTCTATGAAAGCTGTATAAGATGAGACTAGAAGAAGGCCAGCAAATGTGTGACCACATGAAAGCTATGCTAGAAATCTTAGAGCAGCTGCATGCCATCAGAGAGGACATCAAAGATAACCATATTGTTGCCCTGTGCAGCCTTCCAGAGACATATACTGCTCTTAATAATGCTTTAGAAACCAGACCCAAGCATGAACTAACACTAGAATATGTCAAAGGAAAATTAATTGATGAATATGACAGAAGGAAAGAAAATACGAACCATGATGACAAAGCTCTTGAGATGTACAAAGTTACAAAGCACAATGAAGAAAGCAGAGCCTGTTTTCACTGTAAAAGGACCGGTCACTTAAAAAAGGACTGTTCTATCTGGAAAGCCAAGCAGCGAAAGATAGAGCTATCCACAAAAGAGAGAGTCAAAGAAGCCACCAAGGAAACTGCAGACATACCATGGAGTGGCACCTTTAAAGTTCCACAGAACGGAAAGCCACATGGATGGTGCATAGATTAGACACATGACTAGTGATGAAACCTTCTTCACAAACATTGATTACAGTGCAAAAGACAAAGTTTTCCTAGCAAACAGGAAAAGCATCACTGCAGAAGGTAAATGTCAGGGCTTCCTGAACTGGATTGCACGACAAGGCAAGCAGAGTATTCTTGTAAAGAAAGTGCTATATGTTCCAGAGCTAGAAGGCAGCCTTCTATCAGTGAATAGTCTTGCAAACAACGATCTCACACTTAAGTTCCAGGGTGATGAATGCCCAATTCACAAAAATAAGCAATTCCTCGCAAAAGGAAAACTGGTTGATCACCTATACAAGCTGGATGGCTGGGTGGGGGTGGATGGGTGGTGGGGGGTGCAGCCTGTCCCCCACTGTCACTTAGCAGCGCTGTTGGCATTACACATCGCCCACAACGCTGCAGCACGTCCTCTCTCCCCCTCTCTCCTCTCACACTTCACCGATCAGTGCGGAGAGGAGAGAGAAAAGCCGACGGAAGCGCTGGCTTGTTTACATGTGATTGCTCCATCATTTGATGGAGCGACCATGTGGTGAAAGGCCGCTCACGGCGGCCATTCATCGTGATCCGTGCAGGGGACCCGGCGGGAAGCGCGATTCTGGGAGGACGTCAATAGACATCCTCCCAGAGTTAAGCAACCGCCCTGTAGACGTCTTTTGTCTATGGGCCGGTTGTTAAGTGGTTAAAGGGTAAAGCCTTCCAGGGCTGAAGCGTTTAAACCTAAAAATAAAAATGTAATATATTACAATTTACCAATCCTTAGATGTGATGGCTGCATTTGTTTTCTTTTTTTAGGCCTTTTCCCCTTTATTTCACCTGGTGATTTAGCCAGTAACCTCTCCTGTATTCGTGTGTCTGCATTCTGGATGAAGTAAATCAGACATTTTTGGACAGCAGCACTGTCAGTCTGGGGAGAGGGTAGTGTTAGACTTGCAGATTTAGATGGACATAAATAACCATTTGAAGCTGAACTCCAGCTAATACTTTATATGCAGCTATTGCAACCAGTTTTTTTCCTTTTGGGATAAAGATTTTACATAAATTAAGAAAAGCTGTAAGCACCCCTGTCAGTGCTAAATGGTTTTTCTCAGCCCTCCAACTGCCACTTTTGCTAGACAGCCTAGTCTGTTAACCACTATAACCGGCCCATAGCCAAATGACAGCTACAGGGCGGTTGCTTAATTCTGGGAGGACGTACAGTGATGTCCTCCCAGAATCGCGCTCCCCACGCTCCCCCTGGGGCACGCACACAGGAACATCTGTGACCGCCGTCCAGGGGATCCGGCGCATCACAGATCGCGGTGAATGGCCGCTGTGAGCGACCTTTTACCACTTGATCACTTTTTTTGTCATTCAAAGTGTGAGAGCACTGAATGCTGAAAATTGGTCTGGGCAGGTAAGGGGTATAAATGTCCTGTATTGAAGTGGTTAACCCTCACGTATACCAAGTGAAGTGAACCACCTCAGATGATACACAGGGATGAAAAAAATCTCCCTACATAAGTTTTACATGTATATCTATATTATATACTGTTTAGAAAGTGCACATTCTGTTAGAATTTTCACTTCCTCATTCCCCTGCAGGAGTGAAGTATTGATAGACACTGTGAGACATTGTGAGACAGCTGATTGGAGGAAAGGCACACACACCCTCCCCACACATGTAAAACTTGTCTGTGAATCGTGCAGCAGTGTGCTCATCTATTTATAGCAACCTCCCCCGTCACACACTTCTATCTCCAGTCTCGGAGAGCTTGTCAGGCTGATAACAGAGGAACGGAGCAGGATAGAGCTACAGGACACAATGCTTTGAAGAGAGATAAGAGAACACTGCAGATAGATGTGCCCAGCTCAAATTTCATGAATCAGGTTTACATCCACTTTAACCACTTCAGCCCCAGAAGGATTTGCCCCCTTCCTGACCAGAGCACTTTTTGCGATTCGGCACTGTGTCACTTTAACTGACAATTGCGCAGTTGTGCATTTTGTACCCAAACAAAGCTGGCGTCCTTTTTTTTTTCACAAATAAAGCTTTCTTTTGGTGGTATTTGATCACCTCTGCAGTTTTTATATTTTGCGCTATAAACAAACAAAGAGCGACAATTTTGAAAAAGAAACAATATTTTTTACTTTTATAATACATACATATCCAAAAATTTGTTTGCGCAAAAGTTATCACTTCTACAATCTATGAGAATTGATTTATGGCGTTTTTTATTTTTACATTTTTTTTACTGGTAAAATACTGTGATTTTTATCAGGACTGCGATATTGCAGCTTACAGATTGGACACTTTTGACACTTTTTTGGCACCAATGACATTTATACAATGATCAGAGCTAAAAATAGCCACTGATTACTGTATAAATGTCACTGGCAGGGAAGGGGTTAAACTGTAGGGGGGCAATCAAGGGATTAAATGTGTTCCCTCATTGTGTTCTAACTGTAGGGGGGATGGGCTAGCAGGGAAATTACAGATCTAACTGTTCCCGATGACAGGGATCAGTAGATCACTGTCCTGTACCCTGTCAGAATGGGAAACCGCCGTGTTTACATCGGTGATTTCCTGTTCTGGCTCTGTAGTAGGCGATCACGGGTCGCCGGCGGACATCAAGACAAAACTCATGCAGTTTATATACACCGATTTGCGCAGTGGAGTCACTTTGCCGCCGTATATGTACGCGATACGGTCGGCAAGTGGTTAAGGTAAAAAATATTTTACCTTTAAAGAATATGTTACCCAAACATTTCATATTTCTGATATGTGCCTGTTGTACCATGTACTTGTGTTAAAAGGTATCCTATTCTCTTTATTCCTGGTGTTCCTGTCAGTTCCCCTGCTTTCCTAATTTAAACTGACCACACTAGGCATAGAACAACACCCATCTCAGCGTGGTCAGTTTTTTCGCTGAGCTGGGTGCACAGCCTGCCTGTTCTCTGATGGTCAGACTTGTGCTGATATGTCCCCCTGCTCTCAAATTCACTGGTAAGATCAGTGTATTGCTGTTTCTCCACCTCCACCTCTCTAAGCCCTTTATGCAGTTGAGTATATACAGTGCATCTGGAAAGTATTCACAGCGCTTCACTTTTTCCACATTTTGTTATGTTACAGCCTTATTCCAAAATTAATTAAATTCATTATTTTCCTCAAAATTCTACAAGCAATACCCCATAATGACAATGTGAAAGAAGTTTGTTTGAAATTTTTGCAATTTATTAAAAATAAAAAAACAAAAAAAATCACATGTACATAAGCATTCACAGCCTTTGCCATGACACTCAAAATTGAGCTCAGGTGCATCTTGTTTCCACTGATCATCCTTTCTGTTTCTACAACTTGATTGGAGTCCACTTGTGGTAAATCCAGTTGATTGGACATGATTTGGAAAGGCACACACCTGTCTATATAAGGTCCCACAGTTAACAGTGCATGTCAGAGCACAAACCAAGCCATGAAGTCCAAGGAATTGTTTGTAGACCTCTGAGACAGGATTGTATTGAGGCACAGATCTGGAGAAGGGTGCAGAAAAATTTCTGCAGCATTTAAGGTCCCAATGAGTACAGTGGCCTCCATCATCCATAAATGGAAGAAGTTTGGAACCACCAGGACTCTTCCTAGAGTGGGCCGCCCAGCCATACTGAGAGATTGGGGGTGAAGGGCCTTTGCCAGGGAGGTGACCAAGAACCCGTTCTTGGTCACTCTGACAGAGCTACAGCGTTTCTCTGTGGAGAGAGGAGAACCTTCCAGAAGAACAACCATCTCTGCAGCACTCCACCTATCAGGCCTGTATGGTAGAGTGACCAGAAGCCACTCCTTAGTAAAAGGCACCTGACAGCCCACCTGGGCACCTGAAAGACTCTCGGACCATGAGAAACAAAATTCTCTGGTCTGTTTAAACAAGCATTGAACTCTTTGGCCTGAATGACAAGCGCCATTTCTGGAGGAAACCAGACACCGCTCATCACCTGGCCAATACCATCCCTACAGCGAAGCATGATGGGGGCAGCATCATGCTGTAGGGCATGTTCTTCAACTGCAGGAACTGGGAGACTAGTCAGATTTGAGGGAAAGATGAATGCTGCAATGTACAGAAACATTCTTGACAAAACCTGCTCCAGAGCACTCTGGACCTCAGACTGGGGAGAAGGTTCATCTTCCAATAGGACAACTACCTTAAGCAAGCAGCCAAGATAAGAAAGGAGTGGCTACGGGACAACTCTGTCAATGTCCTTGAGTGGCCCAGCCAGAGCCTAGACTTGAACAGGGCTGGTGCAAGGATTTTTGACACCCTAGGCGAAACCTCATTTTGCCGCCCCCCCTTGGCTCCACCCCCTTTCCCCTGCCCAGCCTGATCAGCGCCAATGAATTGCAGCCTGATCAGCGCCAATCAAATGCAGCCTCACCTGTGCCCATCAAATACAGCTTCACCAGCGCCAATCAATACAGCCTCACCTGTGCCAATCATATACAGCTTCACCAGCACCAATCAATACAGCTTCACCTGTACCCACCAAATACAGCTTCATCTGTGCCCATCAAATACAGCCTCACGAGGGGTGGGGCAGAGGGGGGTATTTGGCAGATCAGTCACTATTTCTATATACATTTGCAAATGGGATGTGATAATACAATCTCGTTAACTCAGTCAGACAGTGTCAGTTTTTTACATGAATCAATGCAGAGCAGCCAGTGACAGATCAACAGTGGCCAGGCGCCCCTAGGTGGCAGTGCGCCCTAGGCGGCCGCCTACTTCGCCTAGTGGTAGAGCCGGCCCTGGACTTGAACCCGATTGAACATCCCTGGAGAGATCTGAAAATGGCTGTGTACCAACTCCCCAGTTTAACCTGATGGAGCCTGAGAGGTCCTGCAAAGAAGAATGGGAGAAACTGCCCAAAAATAGTGCTTCAAAAAAAGGCTAAAAACACAAACGCAAACTACTCATTAGGGGGAGAACCTCTGGGGGAATCAAGGATGGAGAAAGATCCGGGGGTCCTAGTAGAAGACAGACTCAGCAATAGAATGCAATCTCAGGCTGCAGCTACCAAAGCCGGCAGGATATTAGCATGCATAAAAAAGGGGATATACTCCAGAGATAAAACTATAATCCTGCCACTTTATAAAACTCTGATTAGGCCACATCTGGAGTATTCCATCCAGTTCTGGTCACCAGTCCTCAGAAGGGATGTGCTGGAGCTCGAGAGAGTCCAAAGAACTGCAATGAAATGAATACGGGGATTGTAGGACCTCAATTATGAGGAATGACTACAAGCACTAAATTTATTCTCGTTGGAGAAGAGATGCTTACGAGGGAATATGATAGTGATTTACAAATACCTCAATGTTGATCCCAGCATAGGAAAAAAAAACTATTCAGTCTCAGGGAGTTTTAGAGAACACAGGGCCACACAATGAGATTGGAGGAGAAGAGGTTTAACTTAAAGCTGTGTAGGGGGTTTTTCACTGTCAGGGTGATAAGCAGGTGGAACTCTCTTCCACAATTGGTGGTGTCCGCAGGGAGTATTGATATTTTTTAAAAAATTCCTGGACATGCATCTTAATGGACACAATATACAGGGATATGGGAAATTATTATCATATTATTATTATTATATGTACACCAACACAGGCTGAACTGAATGGACTATTGTCTTTATTCAACCTTACCTACTATGTAACTATGTAAAGTATTGAGCAAAGGCTGTGAATACTTATGTACATGTGATTTTTTTTTTTAGTACACCCCTCACAGTTTGTAAATATTTTATTATATCTTTTTATGTGACAACATTGAAGGAATGACACTTTGCTATAATGTAAAGTAGTGAGTGTACAGTATTCAGTTTAACCCATTCACTTCTGTGGTAGCGCAGGAGTACCCCAGACATTTTTGTGTTAAATGTGGTGTTTTCGCTCTCAAGCTCACATACTGGTCACTGGAAGTTCAACATAGCACCTCATGGCAAAGAACTCTCTGAGGATCTGAAAAAAAGAATTGTTGCTCTACATAAAGATGGCCTAGGCCCTGAAACTGAGCTGCAGCATGGTGGCTAAGACCATACAGCGGTTCCACTCAGAACAGGCCTCGACATGGTCGACCAAAGAAGTTGAGTGCACGTGCTCAGCGTCATATCCAGAGGTTGTCTTTGGGAAATAGACGTATGAGTGCTGCCAGCATTACTGCAGAGGTTGAAGGGGTGGGGTGTAAGCCTGTCAGTGCTCAGACCATACGCTGCACACTGCATCAAATTGGTCTCCTTGGCTGTCGTCCCAGAAGGAAGCCTCCATTAAAGATGATGCACAAGAAAGCCTGCAAACAGTTTGCTGAAGACAAGCAGACTAAGGACATGGATTACCGGAACCATGTCCAGTGGTCTGATGAGACCAAGATAAACTTTTTTGGTTCAGATGGTGTCAAGCATGTGTGGCGGCAACCAGGTGAGGAGTACACCTACAGTCAAGCATGGTGGTGGGAGTGTCATGGTCTGGGACTGCATGAGTGCTGCCGGCACTGGGGAGCTACAGTTCATTGAGGGAACCATGAATGCCAACATGTACTGTGACATACTGAAGCAGAGCATGATCCCCTCCCTTCGGAGACTAGGCCGCAGGGCAGTATTCCAGTGTAACTACCCCAAACACACCTCCAAGACGAACACTGCCTTGCTAAAGAAGCTGAGGGTAAAGGTGATGGACTGGCCAAGCATGTCTCCAAACCTAAACCCTATTGAGCATCTGTGGGGCATCCTCAAATGGAAGGTGGAGGAGCGCAAGGTCTCTAACATACACCAGCTCCGTGATGTGGTCATGGAGGAGTGGAAGAGGACTCCAGTAGCAACCTGTGAGGTTCTGGTGAACTTTATGCCCAAGAGGGTTAAGGCAGTGCTGGAAAATAATGGGGGCCACAAAAAATACTGACACTTCTGCTACCAATTTTCACTTAGGGGTATACTCACTTTTGTTGCCAGTGGTTTAGGCATTAATGGCTGTGTGTTGAGTTATTTTTAGGGGACAGCAGATTTGCACTGTTCTACAAGCTGTACACTCACTACTTTACATTGTGGCAAATTGTAGGCTTGTGCAATTAGTTTAGTTCCGAATTTAGTTTTTACCAAATTTTGCAAAATTCAGCAATTCGGACGAATTCCAAATTTTAAATTTTCGAATTTTTCCGAATTACAGCAATTTCCGAATTACCGCGATTCGGAAAAACGAAAATTCGGAAAAATTCGGAAATTGAAAATTCGAAATTCGTCCGAATTGCTGAATTTTGCAAACTTCGGTAAAAACGAAATTCGCGATAATTCGGCAATTGGGGTAATTTGGAAATCCGGAAATTTGCGGTAATTCTGAAATTCGCGGTAATTCGGCAATTGCGGTAATTCGGAAATTCGACAATCGGAACAGCCGAAAATCCGAAATTCATAAATTCGGAAATCCGAAAATTGGAAAAAATGAAGAATATTTGAAATAATAACTAACTAATAACTATTAAATTATAGGTATTGGAATTTCCTTGAAAGTTTGGCTGTTAGTGTACTTAAATATGAAATTTATCACTAATAGTCATACTTTCAAGAAAATTTCTGAAATTCGGAAATAAGGAAGAACATTTGAAATAATAAGTTATAAATTTATTATTTTAACTTATTATAAATTATAATAAGCTATTATTATTTCAAATTTTCTTCCTTATTTCCGTCTTTTGCAGTGTGTGACTGTATATATGCATACTGTATGTATGTATGTATGTGTGTGTGTATACTGAGTGTGTATATATAGTATACATACAATATACATACAATATACACACAGTATATGCACACCCAGTATACACACACACATACATACATACAGTATGCATATATACAGTCACACACTGCAAAAGTCGGAAATAAGGAAGAACATTTGAAATAATAATAATAGCTTATTACTATTTATAATAAGTTAAAATAATACATTTATAACTTATTATTTCAAATGTACTTCCTTATTTCCGAATTTCCGAAATTCGGAAATACGGAAATAAGAAAGAACATTTGAAATATTAAATTATAGGTATTGGGATTTTCTTGAAAATATGGCTATTAGAGATAAATTTCATATTTAAGTTCACTAACAGCCAAACTTTCAAGGAAATTGCAATGTCTATAATTTAATAGTTATTTATTATTATTTGCAACGTTCTTTCTTATTTCCGAATTTTGGAAATAAGGAAGAACATTTAAAATATTAAGTTATTAATTTATTATTTTAACTTATTATAAATTATAGTAAGCTCTTATTATTTCAAATGTTCTTTCTTATTTCCGAATTTCAGAAATAAGGAAGAACATTTGAAATAATAAGTTATTGATTTATTATTTAAATTATAATAAGCTATTATTATTTCAAATGTTCTTCCTTATTTCCGACTTTTACAGTGTTTGACTGTATATATTCATACTGTATGTATGTGTGTGTGTATACTGGGTGTGTATATACTGTGTGTATATTGTATGTATATTGTATGTATACACACAGTATACATACAATATACATACAATATACACACAGTATATACACACCCAGTATACACACACACATACATACAAATATACAGTATGCATATGTACAGTCACACACTGCAAAAGTTGGAAATAAGGAAGAACATATGAAATAAGAATAGCTTATTATAATTTATAATAAGTTAAAATAATAAATGAATAACTTATTATTTCAAATGTTCTTCCTTATTTCTGAATTTCCGAAATTCTGGAAATAAGAAAGAACATTTGAAATAATAATAGCTTATTATTATTTAAATAAGTTAAAATAATACATTAATAACTTATTATTTCAAATGATCTTCCTTATTTCCGAAATTCAGAAATAAGAAAAACATTTGAAATAATAATGAATACCTATTAAATCATAGGTATTGGAATATTCTGGAAAATATGGCTATTAGTGATAAATTTCATATTTAAGTTCACTAACGGCCAAACTTTCAAGGAAATTATAATACCTATAATTTAATAGTTATTAGTTAGTTATTATTTCAAATGTTCTTAGTTATTTTCAAATTTTCGGATTTCCGAATGTCTGAATTTCTGAATTTCGGATTTTCAGCTGTTCCGATTGCCGAATTTCCGATTTACCGCAATGGCCGAATTACCGCGAATTTCCGAATTACCACAATTGCCAAATTACCGCGAATTTCCGAATTACCGCAAATCTCCAAATTTCGGATTTTTCAAAATTTTTTAATTTCCGAATTTTTTGAATTTCCGAAAAACGAAAAAAAAAAACGAATTTTTTTAGCCATGCACAAGTCTAGCAAATTGTCATTTATTCAGTGTTGTCACATAAAAAGACATAATAAAATATTTATTTACAAAAATGTGAGGGGTGTACTCACTTCTGTGAGATGCTTTGTGTATATACAGTCAGGTCCATAAATATTGGGACATCAACACAATTCTAATGTTTTTGGCTCTATATACCACCACAATGGATTTGAAATGAAACGTACAAGATGTGCTTTAACTGCAGACTTTCAGCTTTAATTTGAGGATATTTACATCCGAATCAGGTGAACGGTGTAGGAATTACAACAGTTTGTATATGTGCCTTCCACTTTTTAAGGGACCAAAAGTAATGGTACAAATTAACAATCATAAATCAAACTTTCACTTTTTAATACTTGGTTGCAAATCCTTTGCAGTCAATTACAGCCTGAAGTCTGGAATGCATAGACATCACCAGAAGCTGGGTTTCATCCCTGGTGATGCTCTGCCAGGCCTCTACTGCAACTGTCTTCAGTTCCTGCTTGTTCTTGGGGCATTTTCCCTTCAGTTTTGTGTTCAGCAAGTGAAATGCATGCTCAATCGGATTCAGGTCAGATGATTGACTTGGCCATTGCATAACATTCCACTTCTTTCCCTTAAAAAACTCTTTGGTTGCTTTCGCAGTATGCTTCAGATCATTGTCCATCTGCACTGTGAAGCGCCGTCCAATTAGTTCTGAAGCATTTGGCTGAATATGAGCAGATAATATTGCCCAAAACACTTCAGAATTCATCCTGCTGCTTTTTTCAGCAGTCACATCATCAATAAATACAAGAGAACCAGTTCCATTGGCAGCCATACATGCCCACGCCATGACACTACCACCACCATGCTTCACTGATGAGGTGGTATGCTTTAGATCATGAGCAGTTCCTTTCCTTCTCCATACTCTTCTCTTCCCATCACTCTGGTACAAGTTGATCTTGGTCTCATCTGTCCATTGGATGTTGTTCCAGAACTGTGAAGGCTTTTTTTAGATCTGGCCTTCCTGTTTTTGAGGCTCACCAGTGGTGTACATCTTGTGGTGAACCCTCTGTATTCACTCTGGTGAAGTCTTCTCTTGATTGTTGACTTTGACACACATACACCTACCTCCTGGAGAGTGTTCTTGATCTGGCCAACTGTTGCGAGGGGTGTTTTCTTCACCAGGGAAAGAATTCTTCGGTCATCCACCACAGTTGTTTTCCGTGGTCTTCTGGGTCTTTTGGTGTTGCTGAGCTCACCGGTGCATTCTTTCTTTTTAAGGATGTTCCAAACAGTTGATTTGGCCACACCTAATGTTTTTGCTATCTCTCTGATGGGTTTGTTTTGTTTTTTTCAGCCTAATGATGGCTTGCTTCACTGATAGTGACAGCTCTTTGGATCTCATGTTGAGAGTTGACAGCAACAGATTCCAAATGCAAATAGCACACTTGAAATTAACTGTGGACCTTTTATCTGCTCCTTGTAAATGGGATAATGAGGTAATAACACACACCTGGCCATGGAACAGCTGAGCAGCCAATTGTCCCATTACTTTTGGTCCCTTAAAAAGTGGAAGGCACATAAATACCCTCAAATTAAAGCTGAAAGTCAGCAGTTAAAGCACATCTTGTTCGTTTCATTTCAAATCCATTGTGGTGGTGTATAGAGCCAAAAACATTAGAATTGTGTCGATGTCCCAATATTTATGGACCTGACTGTATATACAGTCATGGCCGAAATTGTTGGCATCCCAGACAATTTTCCAGAAAATCAAGTATTTCTCACAGAAAAGTATTGCAGTAACACATGTTTTGCTATACACATGTTTATTCCCTTTGTGTGTATTGGAACAAAACAAAAAAAGGAAGGAAAAAAGCAAATTGGACATAATGTCACACAAAACTTCATAAATGGGCTAGACAAAATTATTGGCACCCTTAACTTAATATTTGGTTGCACACCCTTGGGAAAAAATAACTGAAATCAGTCGCTTCCTATAACCATCAATAAGCTTCTTACACATCTCTAATTCGGAATTTTGGACCACTCTTCCTTTGCAAACTGCTCCAGGTCTCTCTTATTGGAAGGGCGCCTTTTCTCAACGGCAATTTTAAGATCTCTCCACAGGTGTTTAATGGGATTTAGATCTGGACTCATTGCTGGCCACTTCAGAACTCTCCAGGGCTTTGTTGCCATCCATTTCTGGGTGCTTTTTGATATATGTTTGGGGTCATTGTCCTGCTGGAAGACCCAAGATCTCGGACGCAAACCCAGCTTTCTGAAACTGGGCTCTACAGTGCGACCCAAAATCCTTTGGTAATCCTCAGATTTCATGATGCCTTGCACACATTCAAGGCACCCAGTGCCAGAGGCAGCAAAACAACCCCAAAACATCATTGAACCTCCATCATATTTCACTGTAGGTACTGTGTTCTTTTCTTTGTAGGCCTCATTCCGTTTTCGGTAAACAGTAGAATGATGTGCTTTACCAAAAAGCTCTATCTTGGCCTCGTCTGTCCACAAGACGTTTTCCCAGAAGGATTTTGCTTACTCAAGTACATTTTGGCAAACTGTAGTCTTGCTTTTTTATGTCTCTGTGTCAGCAGTGGGGTCCTCCTGGGTCTCCTGCGATAGCGTTTCATTTCATTTAAATGTCGACGGACGCTGACACTGATGCTCCCTGAGCCTGCAGGACAGCTTGAATTTCTTTGGAACTTGTTTGGGGCTGCTTATCCACCATCCGGACTATCCTGCGTTGCAACCTTTCATCAATTTTTCTCTTCCATCCATGCCCATAGAGATTAGCTACAGTGCCATGGGTTGCAAACTTCTTGATAATGTTGCGCACTGTGGACAAAGGCAAATCTAGATCTCTGGAGATGGACTTGTAACATTGAGATTGATGATATTTTTCCACAATTTTGGTTCTCAAGTCCTCAGACAGTTCTCTCCTCCTCTTTCTGTTGTCCATGCTTAAACACACAATGCAAAGACTAAAGCCTCGTACACACGGGACGACGATCGTACGTACGATCGTCGCAAATCGTATGTTGCATAATGTAACTTGCATACTGACTGCACTACACTATCGTACGAGCACAGAAGAACGTTCAGGTGCATGTAATTAGCATCTGGCCGTTCCTGACTTCTGAGCATGCGTGTTTTGCATAATACAACTTGTTGTACCAACTGCTCTGTACACACGATACAACGGCCGTATGAGCGCTTGTTGATAAGGCCAAGTTTTCTAGTCTGCTCATACAACTCCCTTGTACGACCGTCGTATGTTCGATTGTTCTAATCGCGCATACGAACAATCGATATCGCATACAACGGTCGTTAGTACGACCTGTTGTATATGATCGTCGTCCCGTGTGTACGAGGCTTAAGTGAGCTTCTCTCCTTTTTATCTGCTTTCAGGTGTGATTTTTATATTGCCCACACCTGTTACTTGCCCCAGGTGAGTTTAACCTCCCCGGCGGTATGATTATTTCAGATTTTTGGTGCTGAAAGCGGTACCATTATTTTGCATGGAAATTTGGCATTTTATATTGTAGCCCTGTAATTCTTAGGAATAACTCACTTAAATCTGTCCAAACAAGAGTCTAGTAGACATCTCGGGTAAAAAATAACTATAAATAATAACAAATAATAATATAATAATAATACTTTTTATTCAATAAATTTTAGTAAATAATATAATCAAAAACACTGAGATTTTTTTTGGCCAAACAAAGATGCAATATTAGTAGTCATATTGCTTCAGTAAATGTCCCGGGTATGGAAAATTTTAAAATATGGTACAGCACAAAGTCCGACGTCACAATCGGGACAATAGAACCGGGTTTCTTTTCGGATTTTCCTTCCAGTGTTGTCACGCTTAGACAGTGTAAAGTAAATAGGAAGACTGCGCTAACCCTATTGTATACTATATCCCTGTGTACACAGCTGCAACAATAAGGTGTGATCCCTACACCTAAAATACAAAATAAAACCAAATAAAGCTGCGCTTGTGAAGGGACATAAAACAAAGGTGATAGAAAAGAAGTGTAGAAGGTATCCGTAGAATATACACAAAATGAAGTAAAATGAAACAACTTATACACTCCTAATCATATATATATATATATATAAATGCAAGTGACAGTGGTCAAACTTAGATCCAAATGTGGAAAACAGAAAAAAATGTCCTTAATCAAATCCTCCAAAGAAGTGAGTCAGCATGCATCACACAAGTCCAACAGTGAACGAGACCTCCACCACGAATAGTTGTGCCCTTACCGGATCACTTGGACCTCTTGTTATAGGAGGTCAAACACACATGTGTGGATTAGGCCTCCACAAGGCCACCTCGATCTTTAATTCACGGGACACCCAATTTAATCAGTTGGATCCTCTCCTGTCCTGGGTGGGGGGTATTAGAAACTGCTTCCAAGGGTAGTTAATCAATGAAGATATTGCAAGACGCAAATCCAACCAATTCCACTATTTTAATCAGATCTGGTCACATGACCCCACAGCTATTCTTTTAGAGAGCTGCTGCTGCAGGAGAAAGGAGGGAGTGCCAACAATGACTTGGCCATGGAGTCCTAGGGCTCCTGGAATTCACAGCTGTTGTCAAGCGTTGCCCTACACAGGGGATCCGGAGATGGCGATGATGGTCTCTCAGGCCTGGTTTCACAGTGCAGCAGTGGTGGGTGGGTGGAGGGCGGCGGAGGCGGAGGCAGAAGAAGGAAGTGGAAGCAGGAGCACCAGGCAGACCATGAATTCCAGGAGCCCTAGGACTCCATGGCCAAGTCATTGTTGGCACTCCCTCCTTTCTCCTGCAGGAGCAGCTCTCTAAAAGAATAGCTGTGGGGTCATGTGACCAGATCTGATTAAAATAGTGGAATTGGTTGGATTTCCGTCTTGCAATATCTTCATTGATTAACTACCCTTGGAAGCAGTTTCTAATACCCCCCACCCAGGACAGGAGAGGATCCAACTGATTAAATTGGGTGTCCCGTGAATTAAAGATCGAGGTGGCCTTGTGGAGGCCTAATCCACACATGTGTGTTGGACCTCCTATAACAAGAGGTCCAAGTGATCCGGTAAGGGCACAACTATTCGTGGTGGAGGTCTCGTTCACTGTTGGACTTGTGTGATGCATGCTGACTCACTTCTTTGGAGGATTTGATTAAGGACATTTTTTTCTGTTTTCCACATTTGGATCTAAGTTTGACCACTGTCACTTGTATTTATATATATATATATGATTAGGAGTGTATAAGTTGTTTCATTTTACTTCATTTTGTGTATATTCTACGGATACCTTCTACACTTATTTTCTATCACCTTTGTTTTATGTCCCTTCACAAGCGCAGCTTTATTTGGTTTTATTTTGTCACGCTTAGAGCAGCAAACCACACACATCCTTGTGGGTGCAGACTTCTTTTCCATTGGTGGAATGTGGTCCATAAAGTGCCGACCAGTCAGGCGTTCTGAGTTCACAACACCAGCAGCACGACGTCCAGATCTATTTAAAGTCGTTGGTGTTTGGTGCTTGAGAAATATAAGTTCGGCAACTTTCCAAACAAAGTCCGCATGAACCACCGGCTTGTCACTCTTTTTGTTTTAGCAGAATGAATGCGTTCCACAAACACTGTTCAAGAAGATGCCTGAATATTTTTTTGTATTTTTTGTTGTTGTTTTCTCATCGCTAGATAGAATGTTATGGCCTGGTCAGATCTGTCCACACCTCCCATTGTGTTGTTGTAATCCATCACGACTTGTGGTTTCATTACGTCTTTTCCACCTTTTGTGTGTACCTTGACAGTAGTGGTGTTGTGAATAGTACTCATAAGGCACACATCTTTTTTGTCGCGCTATCTCAGTGCCATCATTTTGCCTTTTTGCCAGGCAACTATTTCTCCTGCCTTGAGCTTTTTATTGCCAAAGGTTGGCGGCATGTCACACCGGTTAGCCCGAACGGTCCCATAAGCATCCGTCTTGTTGTGTAGAAGGAACTCATAGAGTTCTGGAGAAGTGTAAAAAGTGTCTGTGGTTACACAGTAGCCCTGATTCAGCAATGGCTCAATCAAAGTAAGAAGCGGTAGCCATTCCATAATTACTGAATCGTTCGTTGAATTTGGTTCCTTTCCCGGTGTATAGGACCGAATTCCATATGTAACCAGAGCTTGATTCACATAGCATGAATGATTTTATTCCAAATCGTGCTCTCTTTGACGCCATATACTGTATCCAGCTGAGTCTTCCTTTGTAGGCCTTTAGACTTTCGTCAATACTAATGTCTCTATCGGGCACATAGGTCTGCTGGAAATTTTTCAGAATAATTTGATAAATCTCCCAAATCTTTTTGAGTTTTGGCGCTGCTAGTAATTTGTTGGTTGTCCAGTACCACTTCTGCAGGGGTTTCCCCACCACTCCCTGAAGAATGATTAGGCCAAGAAACTTCCAGATGTCCTCTTTGGTCACGGGTTCCCACTTTCTGCTCCTTGAAAACCTCTGATGCATAGCAGCTTGTTGCTCCTGGTACCTATTTGTCTCCGTAACAATTTTTTCAATAACCTCATCGGTCAAAAAGAGTTGGAGGTATGCCAAGGGGTTGTCATCCTCAACATCCACTTTGATGCCAGGTGCTCCAGTAAAGGGGAATCTTGGGGGTGATACGTGCTCCGTATCGCAGTCAATCGAGCACCAAGTCTGCACATCGCTGGGCACAGTCACAGGATCATCGCTGAAATCGCTTTCTGTGTCTGATGACGAACTTCCCCACGAATTGCTATCACTCAATTCTGCAAGCGATTCTGTATCGCTGTCGCTGTTTTCCAGCAGGTCATATACCGCTTTTGAGGTGGAGGCGCGCTTTTTTGATGCCATGGCCGTTTTGCAGTTTCCAGACACAAAATACAGTAAAACTGCAGGCAAGGGCACTGGAGAAAGCACTGGGGGGCAAACCAAGGTCAATTTATTTTATTTAGTAATGTAATCCAATAGGATTACAATGTATCAGTGTGTTTGTGCTTTATACTTTTTGAATTTGCCGCCGGTTCCGCCCCCCTGTGTCGCTCGCAGGGAATGGAAGCCAGGGCACACAGAGCATCGGGAGGAAGATTCGGCCGCCGTACACTGCGGGAATACATTGCGGGATCCCGGGGACAAGGTAAGTAACCTCTTCCAGGATCCAGCGATGCAATCCCGAGTGTAGCTTGGGGTTACCGCTAATGGTACTGAAATTCCACCCCGAGCCACACTCGGGAATACCGCCAGGGAGGTTAAAGGCGCATCACATGCTTGAAACAATCTTATTTATCCACAATTTTGAAAGGGTGCCAATAATTTTGTCCAGCCCATTTTTGGAGTTTTGTGTGACATTATGTCCAATTTGCTTTTGTTCCTCTTTTTTTTGTTTTGTTCCAATACACACAAAGGGAATAAACATGTGTATAGCAAAACATATGTTACTGCAATACTTTCTGTGAGAAATACTTGATTTTCTGGAAAAATGTCTGGGGTGCCAACAATTTCGGCCATGACTGTATATATATATATAAATATATATATATATATATATATATATATATATATATATACTCTGTACACATGCAGAAACATTTTGCTTTTGTCAGGAACCATGAATTAGACTGAGACAAAAGTGCAGTAAAAATTACACTATTTAATAAAAATGGTTAAATAGAACAAACAGAGCAAACAAAGTCAAAACATAGCCAAAGCCAAGGTTCAGTAGCCAGAGCGGATGGTTGGTGCAAGCCAGCAAACAGGGATCCAGAGATCAGCGAGGTCAAATAAACAGCATGCAAGGTCAGGAGCCAGAAGGGGGTCTTTAATCCAGATACCAGAAGCAACATCAAACAGGCAAAAGACTTTCACAGGAAAACGCAGCAGAGATTATCCAGAGATGTTGACCAGGCGAAGGCGTCTGAGATTTTATCCAGGCAGATAATATAGTTAGGAGAGCTGGCTAATGAGCAGGATATGGACATCAGGTGAGACAAAGTGGAAGCTGAGACTGGCAATTAACCCTCAGCTGAGCAGCTTGCTCTGAGAAGGGAGGGCTGAGCCCAGCACTGACAGTACCCCCTCCTCAATGACCCCCCCACCAGGTTTGAGGGAAAAACGTCTATATAAAGCATGGAGGAGAACAGGAGCATGTACGTCTGAGGATGAGACCCAAGAACACTCCTCCAAACCGTACCCTTTCCAATGCACCAGGTACTGTATGCGCCCACTCATACTCAACCTGAACAGGATGAGGATGTGGTAACGGGGTGGTGAAGCGGTTGCATACCAAAGGTTTTAACAAGGAGACATGGAATACATTAGAAATTTGCATACTAGAAGGCAGGTCTAAAGCATAAGCCACTGGGTTGATCTTGCAGAGAATACAGAAAGGCCCAATAAACCATGGTGCCAGCTTCAGTGAGGGAACATGGAGTCAGAGGTTGCGAGAGGACAGCCAGACCCTCTTCCCAACTTGGTAAGAAGGCACAGGTAGGCGTCTGCGGTCAGCATGGTGTCTGTACCTATCATTGGCACGTCGCAAAGACTCCCGGACCTAAACCCAAGTGGAATGAAGACCACGGAAAAGCTCCTCCAATGCAGGAATTCTCTGAGGAACAAATGAGTCAGGCAACTTGGCTGGTTGGAAACCATAATTTGCCATAAACGCAGACAATTGGGAAGCGGTATTGACAGCACTATTGTGAGCAAACTCCGCCCAAGGTTGTTAACAGGTCAGACCAGTTGTTATGGTGGTCAGAAATTTAGCAGCGTAAAAACTGTTCCAAGGACAGGTTGGCTCGTTTTGCGGCCCCATTGGACTGCGGGTGATACACAGAAGAGAAGGAAATCTGAATTCCCAACTGTGCACAAAAGGCTTGCCAAAACCTGGACACAAACTGTATACCCATGTTGGGAAGCCCATGTAAGCGAAAGATTTCCCGGGCAAAAATGGATGCCAGTTCCTTGGTCAACTTTATAAGTGGAATACAATGGGACATCTTTGAGAATCGGTCAACTAGCATATGGATAACTGTGTTACCCTGAGAGTGAGGTAACCACAATAAAATTCATAGACAGGTGGGTCCAAGGCCGCTCTCCATTGGGTATGGGTTGTAGAAGACCCACTGGAAGATGACATGGTGTTTTGTTCTGAGCACACACAGAACAGGCTGCTACGAAAACGGCTACATCAGCGCGGAGACTAAGCCACCAGAACTGTTGGGAAATAGCCCAAATGAGTTGATTCTTCCCTGGTTGACCAGCAGCCTTGGGAGAATGATAAGTCTGGAGCACAGCAGTATGGAGACTCTCAGGGACAAAGCAGCGGTCACAAGGTTTCTCAGGAGGTGCATGGATCTGAGCAGCAAGGATCTTGTCAACCAAAGGTGAAGTGAGACCGGTACGAACGGTAGCCAAAATACGATCAGGAGGTATCACAGGAACAAGAACCCACTCCATCTTGGAAGCGGAGGAAAACTGTTTCGGCAATGCATCGGCCCTTACATTCTTAATACCGGGTAAGAATTAGACTTAATAATTGAAGCTTGACATGAACAGAGCCCATCGCACCCTCCTGGGGGAGAGGCGTTTAGCCTCAGACAAGAATGTGAGATTCTTGTGGTCAGTCAAAATGAAAACCAGAACAGTGGTACCCTCGAGGAGATGCCTCCATTCTTTAAGGTCTAAAATGATCGCTAACAACTGTCTCCGATGAGGTGAGAAGATGTTAGTTCCATGCAGATGGTAGGTGTGCGTATGGTGGGTGGGTAGATGGAACTGCAGCCCCTACTGTTACCTTCCCAAAAGGGGGGTATAAACAATGTCCAAAAGATAGATATAGTAGGTGTGGCGCTGTTCAGAAACGTGGGATGATATGTGACTACCATATGTGTTAAAGTGCTGGTGCTAGAGGGTACTCAATTTTACCATACAATCTAGGGTACATGATTCCAAAACACATATGAAACTCAAATAGATGATTCCAATCAAAAGCAAATATGAAAATCAATATTAGGAAATATATAACTTTTGAACTCTCTGTCCCCAATCCCGTAATTGCATTCCTGCAGGAGACAACTTCTTGGAAAAGTAGCCACAAGGATGCCTAGCACTCTCGGAGGTGGGACATTGAGACAGAAGGGCACCAGCTCCAGTCTAAGATGCATCAACCTCAAGGATGAAGGGTAACATAGGATCAGGATGTGCCAACACAGGAGCAGAAACAAAGGCAGCCTTGAGAGTTTCAAAGGCCTTAATGGACCCTGGAGACCAATTGTGTGGGTTACCGTCCTTTCTGGTCATATTAGTCAGGGATTTGGCCAGAGACGAGAAGTTAAGAATAAACTTCCAATAATAATTGGCAAAGCCAAGAAAACATTGTAGTCGACGTAAACCCATGGGTCGGGGGCCACTGTAAAATTGCCGATAGCTTTTCTGGGTCCATGGAAAAACCAGCAGTGGAAATGACATAACCCAGGAATTTAACCTGTTATCTCTCAGCCTCTAAAGCACACGGCAGACATCTGTGTGGTGGCTCTCTAGGGACTTGGAATATATGAGGATATTGTCGAGATAAACCACTACAGATTGCTGCAACAAATCTCGAAGGGCATCGTTGACGAACTCCTGAAAGACTGCCGGAGTGTTTTCCACTCATCGCCTTCCTTTATCCTCACTAGATTATATGCCCCTCTCAGATCAAGCTTTGTGAAAACCATTGCTTCCTTGAGGCGGTCAAATAACTCTGTAATCAACGGAATTGGATAAGCATTCTTAATCCTGAAGCAATTAAGTCCCCTGTAATCAATACAAGGTCTCAGTTCGCCACTTTTTCACAAAGAAGCCGGCACCAGCAGGAGACGAGGATTTGCGGATGAACCCTCGAGAAAGTGCGTCTGCAACATACTCCTCCATGGCTTTATCCTCCGAGACAGACAAAGGGTAAACCTGGCCACGGGGGGGGGTGGGGTCACCAGGTTGAAGGTCAATGGCGGCACAATCATACAACCGGTGTGGAGGCAAACTAACGGCTTGACCTTTATCAAAGACGTTGCCAAAATTTGTGGTGCTCCTTCGGCAGGAAGGAGAGTGATGTGGTACACAAGACCTTTCTGAAAACATGTCTTACTGCATTGTGGCGACAAGGAAAGAACCTCAGTACGAAGCCAATCAAAAGAGGGTTTGTGCCTCTGTAACCCAGGATAACCAATAACCACCAGAAAATGAGAGGAAATTTGTTGGAATTGGATTATCTCATGGTGAAGAGCCCCTACGGCCACAGTCAACAGAGCAGTCTCATGAGTCACCCTAGCAGGCTGTAGAGGTCTCCAATCAATAACCTCAATGGCAAGTGGAGTGGTCAAAAAGCTGCAGCGGAATTGAGTCCTTAGACACAAAGGCACGATCTATAAACAGGCCTGCAGTCCCAGAGTTGATTAGAGCCTGTATCTCGATGGACGACTCAGACCAAGAAAGGTTAACCGGAACCAGGGGCTTATCCTTACAGATGAATGGGGACGTAACAACGCTACCTCTAGTCTGTCCCCTACAGGACCTCAGGTGCAAGCGTCCCCCCGGACGGGTAGGACAAGACTTCAAAAAGTGACCTGCCTGGCCACAATAAAGGCACAATCTCTCCCTCTTCCTAAAGGCTCTCTCATCCGCAGGGAGACATGTGAAGCCCAACTGCATGGGTTCTACCTCACTGGCAGGCTCGGTACCAGGAGGTATGGGAAGTGAGGGAGGCACGGGTGGGACTACAAAGCTCGGAGCCAAACATACAGGAGGCTTCTGCAAGCGCTCCTTAATGGAAGATCTCTCTCGGAGTATGGAGTCAATGAGAATGGCAAACATGATCAACTTCTCCAGCTCAGTGGGTATGTCTCCGGCTGCTATCTCATCTTTGCTGTTATCTGAGAGACCATAAGAAAAAGCAGCCATGAGTGCCTCATTGTTCCAAGCAACCTCTGCTGCCAGAGTACGTAATTCAATGGCATAATTGGCAACAGTGGGAATGTCCAATACCCTTTTAAAGGAGGCCATAAACTCTGGGTAACTCTGGACAATGGGTTTTTGCATCTCTCATAGAGGGTTTGCCCAGGCCAAGGCTCTGTCAGAAAACAAAGAAATCACAAAGCCTACTTTGCTTCTATCCTTGGAAAACGCGCAGGGCAGCATCTCAAAGTATATCCCAACCTGGTTGAGAAACCCTCTGCATTGAACTGGATCGCCCCCCAAATCGCTGGGGAAGTGGAGCGGAACCAGACATATATCCTATAGAGGTAATATTTGTGGTGGGTGCCTACACAGAGACTTGAGCATCAGCAGGTACGGCCTGCAACACAGGTTGTGCCAGAACAGCCACCATAGGAGGAACCAGGTGAGCAGTGCGATTCAGGAACGTCTGTAACACTATGGAAAACTGATCCATGCGCTGATCCTGCTCCTCCAATCTGGAAAAATATATTACCAGCAAGTGAATTGACTGCGTCTTCTGAATTCATGGCCTTTGCCTACTGTCAGGAACTATGAATCAGACTGAGATAGAAGTGCAGTAAAAATCACGCTGTTTAATAAAAATGGTAAAATAGAACAAATAGAGCAAACAAAGTCAAAACCTAGCCAAGGTTTCAGTAGCCAGAGCGGATGGTTGAAGCAAGCCAGCAAACAGGGATCCAGAGATCAGCGAGGTCAAACAAACAGCATGCAGGGTCAGGAGCCAGAAGGGAAGTTAGCCAAGCAGTCTTTAATCCAGAAACCAGAAGGAACATCAAAAAGGCAAAAGTCTTTCACATGAAAACACAGCAGAGATTATCCAGAGATGTTGACAAGGCAAAGGCATCTGAGATCGGATCCAGGCAGTTTATATTGTTAGGAGAGCTGGCTAATGAGCAGGATATGGACATCAGGTGAGACAAAGTGGAAGCTGAGACTGGCAATTAACCCTCAGCTGAGCAGCTTGCTCTGAGAAGGGAGGGCTGACCCCAGCCCTGACAGCCTTTCATTCCTATTTTAACTAGTTCCCAACCAGCCACCACAGTTTTACTGTGGCAGGTTGGCACGGCTGTGCGAATCGCCATCATTGTACGTCGGTGGCATGCACAGGGCGAGGGGGCACGCGCCCCCGCTGTCCCTGTGGTGATCGGATTCATTCCAGAACCGATCAGTCTCCAGGCCCAGGCCAATGAGTTCTGGCCTTGACCTGCTGATCCGTTCTGGCGAATGAAGAGCCTCCTCTGCCTGTGAAAAAGAGAGGCAGAGGAAGTGAGAGCCCTTTTAGATTCTAGCTCGAGAGGAGAAGACATCCATAGTGAGTACATCAAGCACTACACTAACACCAGTGTACACATAGGCACATTTTTAACCCCTTGATCACCTCCTGATTGCCCCCCCAGTTAACCCTTTCACTCCCTGGCACTGTGTCACCAAGTGCAGTTTTCAGATTTTTCACCAATCACTGTACTGGAAACACTTGTGACACTAAATAGCATTAGGGTAGTTAGTGGTAGGCCCAGGTAGGTTTAGGGTACCCCC
>BLSH010007218.1:928703-952457 GCA_018402905.1 Glandirana rugosa
TGAAAGTTAAAATAGTTTAATTCGTCCGGGCACATGATGTATCAATTTCCATTTAGATTTCTTTTAACCGGTCGGGTTACGTCGCTTATCTTTTATCTAGACGTGTGATATGATCACTGTGACCACTACCCCACTTTACCAATTGACCCCCCGTTAGTCTCCCAATTTGGAAATAATCCCCGATTACCCCCAATTAACCCCTAATAAAGGTTTAACCCTCTGATTGCCCCCCAGTTAACCATTTCACCCCATCACCAGTGTCACTAGTATAGTGTGCAGATCTATTTTCTATTCGCTGCATTGGGCTGGCCAATTTTCTTTAGATTTACCTTTAACTATGTAGTACACGGGCCTGCTTAATTTGATAAAATTGAAAGTGTTGTTTAGTTTTGACCTCATATTATATGGTTTATGGTAAATCTAAAGAAAATTGGGCAGAAAATCTAACATGTATGGCCAGCCTTAGTGTCATGGGTGACACTAGTTAGCTAGTTAGTTTCAGTCTTTTATAGCATCAGGGTACCCCCATATATTTCCTATTAATAAAGGTTTAACCCCCTGATCGCCCCCTGATCACCCCCCCCCAATTAACCCTTTCACCCCCTGTCACTGTGTCACTAGTATAGTGTACAGATCTATTTTCTGATCACCGTATTAGTGTCACGAGTGACATCAGTTAGGTTTTAGCGTGAGTTAGTGATAGCGTCAATACCAGGCAGCGTCAGATTAGTGCCAGGTACTCTAACAAGCACACACACACTATATAGGTCCATTACTAGTATAGGGTCTGAACGGATCAATATCTTTGATCTGATCAGAACTATATTAGCATCACCAGTAGTTTAGTGTTCCCAAAAATACAGCGTTAGTAGGATCAGCCCAGACACCTGCTAGCACCTGCGTTTAGCCCCTCCGCCCAGCCCAGCCCACCCAAGTGCAGTATCAATAGATCACTGTCACTTACAAAACATAGCACACATAACTGCAGCATTAGCAGTGTCACGCCTGATCCCTGCGAACGCTAACAGTTAATTTTTTTTGAAGCAGGCTCTGACAACCAGGTGCTCTTTTACCTGTGAGTCACACTAGTTGTACCTATAAATTTAGAGGCCAAAATGTCCAAGCAGAGGTACACCAGTGAAGAGGCCTACACGTTGCTGAGCATGGCAGATGAGAGTGATAGGGAAGCCTCACTGTCAGAATCAGGCTCAGATAGCTCTGATGACGAAGTAGTGGTCCCTGCTAAGGTCAGGCGTACCCGACCCCGTTTCTCGTATGGAGCAGAGAGCTAGTACTAGTGCCGCTCAACCTTCTGGTGACCTGGCAAGCACCAGTGGCCTAGTACATCCTGGTCCTAGACAAACCAGCACTGCAGTATCACTTTGAAATGTGGCGAGTCCCATTAGTGTAGTTCAATCTGGTGCGGTGGCTAGCACAAGTAGTGTCCCGCAACCCCCAAGAAGACAAAGATAGGCCCGTAGAGCCCATAGTGCGGTTCCTGATGCACTTGCAAACCCTGTTTGGCAGCCCACCGCTTCTGCAGCACCCATACTTCCCCCATTCACTAGTCAACCCGGAATTCAGGTGGAAACTGTTGATTTTACTTCCTTCGCTGTTTTTCATGGAAGATCTCTACAGATCTATTGCGGACCAAAGCAATTTATATGCTGGCCAATTTATCGCCGTAAATCCCTATTTGCCGGGAAACCTATTACGGTTCCAGAATTTAAGACCTTTCTGGGCCTATCCCTCCTCATGGACATAGCTAAAAAAAGTGAGTTGCAGTCATATTGGTCCACTGACCCAATTCACCATATGTCCGTGTTCTCTGCTCCATGACCAGGACACAATAATAGCAGATCTTGTGGTTCATGCATTTCAATGACAATGAACTCTGCCGTCCTCAGGGTGACCCTGAATACGATCGGCTCCACAAAATTTGGCTCCACTTTAACCAGCAATTCATAGCCTTATTTATTCCGGATCAAGTTGTCTGAGTTGATGAGTCCCTGATTAAATTTTCTGTCTGCCTTGATTTCAAACAGTATCTCCCCAGCAAGCGTGTATAAGCTCTGTGACAAGGCCACAGGCTATACATATAGTTTTATGGTTTATGAGGAAAAAGATAGTCACGTGGAGCCCCCTAACTGCCCAGACTACATAGGGAGCGCTTGCAAGATTGTTTGGTACTTGGCGTCACCCTTATTCGGAAAGGGGTACCACTAGTACATGGACAATTATTACTAGGGTTGTCCCAATACCACTTTTTCAAGACCGAGTACAAGTACCGATACTTTTTTCAAGTACTCACCGATACCGATTACCGATACTTTTTTTTAATCACTTCCGGGGCCTCTTTTTAGTGGAATTCCGTTGTTATGGTAGCAGATAGCTATCATAACCCCAGTATTTCTTTTTTCAGCAGGCGATTCCGCGTCTGATAAAAGTGGTCTCAGTGGCGGATTCGCTGCAAGATCACTTTTATCAGTGGTGGCAGAGGTGCCCCCTCCCGCCGTTTTCCCACCATCTCTGCTGCTTACCGGACCCGCCGGTAGCAGCGGAGATGATTGGGTCTGCTCCCCCCCTGCACTGGAAGCCGAGTGAGCGGAAGATGCCGCCCACTCGGCTCCATAGCATTGCAGTGCGGAAGCGACATCACAAGTCACTTCCGCCCATAGCTCATAAAGGGGACATTTTTTTTTCACTGACACTTTTTTTTTTATTGCATTTAAGTGTAAATATGAGATTTGAGGTATTTTTGATTTAAGAGGTCCTGGTATGCTTTTTACATTTACATTTCTTGTAATAAGAATAAAAGTGATCATATTTTCTTTTTTATAAAGGACAGTGTAAAAATAAAAAATAAAAAGTAAAATAAATTATTAAAAGAAAAAATGTAAAGCACCCGTCCTTGCATGCTCGCACGAACACAGAAGCGAACGCATACCTAAGTCCCACCCACATATGAAAACGGTGTTCAAACCACACATGTGTGGTATTGCCGCGATTGTTAGAGCAAGAGCAATCATTTTAGCACTAGACCTCCTCTGTAACTCAAGACTGATAACCTGTAGAAATTTTTAAATGTCGACAATGGAGATTTTTAAGTTGCAAAGTTTGCCGCCATTCCGCGAGCGGGCATAATTTTTTAAGCATGACATGTTGGGTATTAATTTACTCAGTGTAACATTATCTTTTAGAATATGGAAAAAAATGGTCTAACTTTATGGTTGTCTTATTTTTTAACTCAAAAAAGTGAATTTTTTTTAAAAAATTGCGCTGTAAGACCGCTGCGCAAATACGGTGTGACGTAAAGTTTTGCAACAACTACCATTTTATTCTCTACGGTGTTAGAAAAAAAATGTATAATGTTTGGGGGTTCTAAGTAATTTTCTAGAAAAACCTGGTTTTAACTTGTAAACACCGTACTCCAAAAAGAAGCTCGGTCCTTAAATCGATAGTAAACCCATCCATTTAACAGTGTAAAAACCAGTTCAATTTCCGGCACGTGCCGGAAATGTAACACTCCCATTGGTTGTGCTCTAAACCAAACAGTCAAACCATCCAATGGATGGTGTCATAGCTGATCACATGTGCAGCATCATGGCAGTTGTAGATTAAAAAGAGGCCAAGGTGGCGGCTTCCTTGGCTGAAAATGATAGGAGGGTTTATACCACCTTAACCACTCCAATACTGGGCACTTAAACCCCCTTCCTTCCCGGACCAATTTTCAGCTTTCAGCGCTGTTGCAGTTTGAATGACAATTGCGCGGTCATGTGACACTGTACCCATATGAAATTTTTATCATTTTTTTCACACAAATAGAGCTTTCTTTTGGTGGTATTTAATCACCCTTGGGTTTTTTATTTTTTGCACTATAAATTAAAAAGACTGAAAATTTTCAAAAACAATGCATTTTTCTTTGTTTCTGTTATGAAATTTTGCAAATAAGTAAATTCATAAATTCATAAATTTTGATCAAAAATGATACTGCTACATTTCTTTGGTAAAAATAACCCAAATCGGAGTTTATTTGGTGTTGGCGGACAGACAGATGTTTTGGGGACTGTGACAGATGTGACGGGACGGACAGATGTTTTGTGTATGGTGACAGATGTGACGGGGACATACAGATGTTTTGGGGACTGTGACAGATGTTTTGTGTATGGTGACAGATGTGATGGGGGACATACAGATGTTTTGGGGGCTGTTTTATGGGGACACTGATGTGTATGGGGACAGGGGTATCAGTGGTGCTTGGTGCACTGTGTGGGGGGCGATCTGTGAGAGCTCTTTGCATGAAATCATCATCATGCAGAGAGCTGTAACATAGTTGCAGATTCCCCCCTTCCCCCCCGCACTGAGCTCTCACTGAGCTTGGCGGGGGGAGAACTGGTACAGAGACGTTCGTTGATTGGACACAGCAGTCACATGATCGGGAGGGCCAATCACTGCGCCCATATCCCGTTCTCTGCTCAGCTGGATCCTGTGATCATAATGATCACAGGATCCAGCTGCAGCACGCCGCGTGGCCGTGCTGCGAGCTCCCGTTCTGCAGGACGTAAATACACGTCCTGTCAGAACGGGGAAGCTCCCACCCGGCTGTATATATACAGTGGCTGGGTGGGAGGTGGTTAATGTCATGTGACAGTGGCACTAATATGCAGCACTGATGGGCATTGATAGGTGGCACTGATGAGGCATGGACTGTCAGTAATTTTTAAATGTTACTTTATTTTCTTTCACAATTTTATTTTTACAATTTTATTATTTTTTACAATTTTTTTTATTTATTTATTTTTTCACAATGCTTTCTTTTTTTTTTGGGGGGGGGGGGGGGGTGGAGTGGACGGTCAGTGGCAGTGTTTTTTTATTTTATTATTTTATTATTTTTTTAATCAACCCTATTGGGGTGCTTTGGTGAAATGTCAGGGGTCCTCAAACCCCCCCTTTGAGACAGGGAAAGGGACTGAGGATAGAGATTCCCCAGTCCCTTTCTCAGCAGCCTCAGCTGCACTGAAGATGAATGAAGAGGAGACAGCGGCTCCTCTCCATTCATTAACTGAGACATCGCAAACACACTTTACAATGCTCAGTTATGAATGGACAGAGTCAGCCACTCTGTCCATTCAGAAAAGTAAGCATCCGACTCCTTCCCCCACTCTCCATCCTGAATGATCCCAGGCCTGCACAAGGGGAGAGCCAGAGGAGCACGGAGCGGGGGGGGGGGACTGGAGGAGGACAGAAGGGGAACTGAAGCAGCAGGAGGAGCTCAGAGCAGGACACAGAGAGAAGGATACAGGGGACACTCGGGGGTGATCCGTGCGGTGGTGGGGGGAGTTACAATCACCAATCTCCCTGTACAGCTTTCAATGATCACCAATCTCCCTGTACGTGGACAATTACCACACAAGCCACTTTTTAGTACCCTTCTTGATCATGGAATATGCGCATGTGGCACCGTGTGATCTAATTGCTGGGCTTCCCCCAGTGGCTTGTAGATTCCCGACTTAGATGGGGGGAGAGAGCCTGCTTGAGATGTAGTAATTTGCTTGCAGTGAAGTGGAGAGACACAGAATCTTTTCGTTCTGTCCTCCATTCATGCAGACACGGCAGTCCAAATTCCAATGGCAACTGGTGTTGTTGAGAAGCCCCTCTCTGTCCACAAATACTATCTTAATATGGGAGGGGTGGACTTACCAGGTGATGGCACCACGCTTAGTTGCCTAAGGGCTTAGGAGAGATCTAGAGTCTAATAGACCCAAAATTTTCAAAAAAGAGTACCTGTCACATACTACTATGATAGGGGATATTTAAATTCCCTGTGATAAAATAGAAAGCAAAATGAATAGTTAAAAGAAAATAAAAAAAATTAAAGCACCCCTGTCCCCCCCGTGCACGCGCGGTAAAGGTGAACGCAAGCGTTGGTCTCATGTTGTATGTAAACAGCAATTGCACCATGCATGTAAAGTATCACTGCGAACGTCGGTTCGAGGGCAGTTATTCTAGCAGTAGACCTCTTCTGTAAATCTAAAGTGGTAACCTGTAAAGGCTTTTAAAAAATGTATATAGTTTGTGGCCGCTGCACGGGTGTGCGTAATTTTAAAGCATGTCATGTTTGATGTACTCAGCATAAGATCATCTTTTATATTTCGCCAAACATTTGGGCAATATAGTGTTTTTGTGCATTAAAATTAAAAAAAGTGTTTTTCTCCCAAATACTTTGTGAAAAAAAAATGCACCACCCACCATTTTATTCTGTAGGGCCTCTGCTATAAAAAATATATACTGTTTGGGGGTTCAAGGTAATTTTCTAGCAAAAAAAAAATATTTTTTCATGTAAATAAAAAGTGCCAGAAAGGACTTGGTGGTTCAAGTGGTTCGAAGAGTGGGTGATGTGTGGCATAAAATGCCAGGACAGTTCAAAACCCCCCCAAATGACCCCTTTTTGGAAAGTAGACACCCCTAGCTATTTGCTCAGAGGCATGTTGAGTCTATGGAATATTTTATATTTTGCCACAAGTTTCGGGAAAATTCTTTTTTTTTACACAAAGTTGTCACTAAATGATATATTGCTTGAACATGCCATGGATATATGTGGAATTACATCCCTAAATATACTTTTCTGCTTCTCCTGCAGAGGCAGCTGGTGCATAAGGGGTGCTTGGACGCCGCCTCCCCGCCGCTGACAAGTCAAAAAAAAAGTCAGCCCAGCCCCCCTACAGGTGGTGCCGGTACCATGACTTATCTTCTTTTTTTTTTTTTCCTTGGCTCCTTGCTGTAGCTGACAGCAAGTAGTGAGCCGATTGGTCAGCCATTGAAGTCTATATGTGTGCGCTGAACAAGCGCACACACATAGTCTGATTGGCTGCCCCCTGAGCTCTGTCATGACTATGGCTGCTGTGGGCGGGGGGCGGGACTTTGGCAGACGTGGTGCCTGTGTGATTATTCACACAGGCGCAGCACTCTGCAGGGTTTCAGTCCCGAGCTGCTCAGCATGCTGATCACAAGCCAAACTCTGCATAGACCTGGTCTGCCTGCTATTAGATGGGGTAAGTGCGGGACTTGTCCCAAGTTTGGGGGGGGTGCCACTCTGTATGCCCTACCTGATGCCCTGTATGCCCTATCTGATGCTCTGTATGCTCTATCTGATGCCCTGTATGCCCTATCTGATGATCTGTATGCCCTATCTGATGCCCTGTATGCCCTATCTGATGCCATGTATGCCCTACCTGATGCCCTGTATGCTCTATCTGATGCTCTGTATGCTCTATCTGATGCCCTGTATGCCCTATCTGATGCTCTGTATGCCCTATCTGATGCCATGTATGCCCTATCTGATGCCCTGTACGCCCTATCTGATGCTCTGTATGCCCTGTCTGATGCTCTGTATGCCCTATCTGATGCCCTGTATGCCCTATCTGATGCTCTGTATGCCCTGTCTGATGCCCTGTTTGCCCTCTCTGATGCTCTGTATGCCCTATCTGATGCTCTGTATGCCCTATCTGATGCCCTGTATACCCTATCTGGTGCCCCGTATGCCCTATCTGGTGCCCTGTATGCCCTATCCGGTGCTCTGTATGCCCTATCTGGTGCCCTGTACGCCCTATCTGATGCCCTGCATGCCCTATCTGGTGCTCTGTATGCCCTATCTGGGACCCTGTATGCCCTATCTGGTGCTCTCTATACCCTATCTGGGGCTTTGTATACTGCTATATGGTGATTCTGTATACTGCTATCTGGTGTTGCTGTATACCCTATCTGGTGATGCTGGGCTGTATATTCCTGACACAAGGGGTGGAAACTATGAGGGGTGGGGTTTATGAGAAGTGGGAGGGGCCAAAAAGGAAGGGTGGGATCTGGCACCCCCATCCTAAAATTTCACCAGCCGTCACTGTTCTCCTGAGTATGGGGATACCACATGTGTGAGATTTTTTGGGAGCCTAGCTGCGTACAGGACCCCAAAACCAAGCACCGCCTTCAGGATTGCTAAGGGCGAAAAATTTCACTTCCACACTACCTATCACAGTTTCAGAGACCCTAAAATGTCAAGATAGCACAAAATCCCACCAAAATAACCCCATATTGGAAAGTAGACACCCCAAGCTATTTCCTGAGAGGCATGTTGAGTCCATGGAATATTTTATACTTTGTCAAGTTTCGGGAAAATTACAATTTTTTTTTCACAAAGTTGTCACTAAATGTTTTTTTTCTTTTTTCAATTTTCAAAACTTTGTGACAAAAAGCGAGATCTGCAAAATACGCAACATGCCTCTCAGCAAGTAGCTTCGGGTGTCTACTTTCCAAAATGGTGTCATTTGGAGGGGTTTTGTGCTATCTGGGCATTACATGGCCTCCGAAACTGTGATAGGTAGTGAGGAGTGAAATATATATATACTGCATATATTGCTGGAGTGCAGTGTGTATGATATCTTCATTACAAAGTTATATATGCCATTTTTTCCCAGTTCCAGGGGAATTTCTAACAGTGTGATGTGTAGGAAATTAGCATTCACTACAACTACTTTATTTTATATTTAGTACAGCACACAATTGTTACAAGTTACAATTTTTTTATGCCTTGTTTTCTGTAACCTTTTTTGCAATAATTGTAATAACAACAAACTAAAAATTAACATGTAACAATAGAATACAGTGTGAAATAAATAAAATACAGAAAGTACTTGTGAAAAATATATTTGTTTTACTTATTTTTTATTTAGCATTAAATATAAAAATAAAACAAAATCAGCAGATTCTGAAATCTCTGTAATTAGGTGTGATTTTTTTAAAAGGATTTATTTATTGATTTGGGATATATTTTGTCATATGATTTTTTTTTTTAATTGAACTAATCAATAATTAAACACAGCTACTTTTATATAATCATTTACTCCACTAACGTAAATCAAGCTTGGTTAACCCTAATTAATAATTCCAGCATTCATGTGGCTTTGTATAGGCTTGGTCTATAATTTGCTTTTTAGGGCCAGTTCACATCTGTGTGGTATGATTTAGGTTCGTTGAGCTTTTAGGTACGTTTTACATGCATTTTAAGTGCATTACCATTGGACTGTATGTAACGTGCATTTTGATCAAAGATGCAGCAAACAGGATTTTTTTTTAATGCGCCACACCTAAAACACACACAAAGCACACAGGGGTGAACATGGCCTAAATGCGCTAAATTAAAAGTCGGTGGAGTAAATGAACACATAAAGGCTGCTACCCTCCCAAGTTTATTTCCGTCTATGATTTGCTCCCTGCTTGAAAACAGCTTTTGCCATGGACTTAATTGCTTCTTTTGATATACAGAGGAAGTACAATTGGTAGATGTTACTGCTTCCTTGGACTGGTGTTCTCCACCCACCAGCTCAGACATCCTTGTTTCCAGGTGGTCATGAGGTTATAAGACTGGGGAAACTTCCTCTACTATTTAAAGAGAAGAGCATACGGGGTTTAGGTACACTTCACACTTTCTGTTAAGATATTATTTAACATTTGATCAACTTTGCTAAATAACTAAAGCATGCATAGGAGTAGGTGTACTGGGACATATGCCTCTATCTTTAGGTTACTTTCTTCACAAGAGGAAAATGTCTAGGATAATATCGTTTTTAGAGTCCTTTAAACAGGGAGCCAGGCTGTCAAGGTACAGGTCATCAAAAGATAGGTGATATAACATTTGATGTTATCTTGTCTACAAAAAAAACGAATAAAATTTGTAAAGTACATTGAGAATATCTAATGTATCAGAAAATTTGGAAAATCTGAAAAGAGATTGTAATGCCCCATTTGATGATCCAGACCATAAACTGAGCAAATATGTGTTTCTAACAAACAGTACAGTGTATGAGAGTAACACATGATAAAATGCACATTGCGGTGTGGAGTAGTGCTATTTATTTTGTATTGCACCCCAATAGACTATTATATCAGTGGCCATCACATAGTGCAATGTGCATCTTGTCAAACTGCATGCAATGTAGTACACTGTGCAAAAAATAAATACATTGAGAGTCAGGCCTGTTTTTTCATGTTAAGGTGCACAGCCAGACCTTCCAAAATGAATAAGCTGCCTTAAAGCGGTAGTAAACCCATCCATTTAACAGTTTAAAAGCCAGTTCCATTTCCGGCACGTGCCGGAAATGTAACACTCCCATTGGTTGTGCTCTAAATCAAACTCTCAAACCATCCAATGGCTGGTGTCATAGCTGATCACATGTGCAGCATCATGGCAGTTGTAGATTAAACAGAGGCCAAGATGGCAGCTTCCTTGGCTGAAAATGATAGGAGGGTTTACTACCACTTTAATATGCAGTATCAAAATATGGAACACATAAGCTCCTTTCATATGGGCAGCAATTTCTATGGCCCTCTGAAAAGTGATCCGTGGTGAACCACTTTTAAGGGTGTGGCAGAGCAGGGGCTTCCAGGTATTCATGGGGCAATCCTTCCACCCACTGCATGGGTTTTTTGATCATGATGTCAACTGGATGGCAATATATAAGCCTTCACAGGTCCTTTCCAAATCAGCTTGAGAATGGAGTGCGCATCCTTTGGGTTCTTCCTACTGTGCATGCTCCGAAACACGTTGCAACCTAGTGACATCATCTGTGGTGGACGCTGTGTTCCAGCCCTCGCTTTGAGCCCTTCCCTCTCAATACCATCTAGTCATCCGGGACAGCCTTTGCAAGTGGCGGACTGCTGCAGCGCGGGCTTACGAAGCCCTACACCCACTGACGTCTTTTTGGATGTACTTTTCCTGTGACATGCCTTTTTCTAATTATCACCATGTGAGTTATATTCCTACTTGTTTTTATTAAATTGCATTACAGCCTGCACTCAGAGGCGCCTGTTCCCTTTCTCTCCTTGCATGGATTCTTTGGCTATTTTTTTTTCTTTTCAGTCCCAAAAGGGATTTTGTATTGAAATACTGTGCCGACCCATTGATCTCAAGCTTAACAAGCTGAATGAAGTTTACCCTGGCTGCGAAGCAAAGCATCATGGACGCGGCATGTGTGACACTCTCTCCAACCACCATTATAGACTTTAGGTTGAAGGCTTGTTTTTACTGCCTAATTGCCGCCTGTGTGAAAGGGGCCAAAGAATGAATGTGCCATGAATGTTTCTGTCAGGTAACAATGCTGCCTATCAGGAAATATGGAAGTCCTGAATTGTAATGAATTGCAAATCTTTTAACCATAACCACAGATATAAATATATGTACAGTGGAACCTCGGATTGTGAGTAACGTGGTATAGGAGCGTTTCGCAATATTTTTAAAAAAAATCCTGACTTGGTTTGTGAGCGCTGTTTTGCAAGACGAGCAGGATTCAAGCCTCTGGTGTATGCAATACCGCATGTGGCTAGAGGTCTGGGTGTTCCCAGTGCTTCGTGGACAACTCCCAGCTAGGTGGGGCGGGCGTAACATGCGTCAGAGCACCCGAAAGTGTCAACAGTTCCCGAGTGTCTCCGATCGTCTTTCGAGCCTCACCAGCGGCCCCACACCTCTGGCTACATACAGTACTGCATACACCAGCAGTGGTTGTGGAACGAATCATCTGAGTTTCCATTGTTTCTTATGGGGAAACTTGCTTTGATATATGAGTGCTTTGGATTACAAGCATGCTTCTGGAACAAATTATGCTCGTAATCCAAGGTATTAGTGTATAAACAAAATGCCCTTGTATGAACAGATTGCCTTATACCAAAAGCAGTTTATAATTGTATGGCTTGGAGTATAGCTGGTTGCTAGTTTATTGGCATAGACAAATTTTCAACTTTTATAATAGGATCACATCATTTTTGGAGCTCCCTTTCTCAAAGTATTTATGATTTTTTCAGTATATATCTGTTTTCGTTATTGAGTACCAAGCAAGGCAGACATTGGGGTTAATTTACCAAAACTGGAGAGTGCAACATCTGGTGCAGCTCTGCATAGAAACCAATCAGCTTCCAATCTTTTTTGTCTAAGCTTAATTGAACAAGCTTAAAGTGGTTCTAAAAGCAGAAGGTTTTCTATCTTAATGCATCCTATTCATTAAGATAAAAAACCTTCAGTGTGCAGCAGTCCCCCTCAGCCCCTCCTAATACTTACCTGAGCCCCCTGTCGATCCAGCAATGTGCATGAGTGCCTAGGCCATCCATGACTCTCCCTCCTGATTGGCTGAGACACAGCAGCTGCGCCATTGGCTCCCACTGCTGTCAATTAAAGTCAGTAGCCAATGAGGAGAGAGAGGGGACAGGGGACAGGGCCGAACCGCGGCTCCGTGGCTTAATGGACACACAGAGTTGCAGCTCAGCTTGGGTGCCCCCATAGCAAGCTGCTTGCTCCTGGGGCACTAGACAGGAGGGAGGAGCCAGGAGAGGTAGTGAGGGACCAGAGAAGAAGAGAATCCAAGCTGCTCTGTGCAAAACCACTGCACAGAGCAGGTAAGTTAGTTATTTTTTAAGAAAAAAAAACAAGACTTTAGTATAACTTTAAGTTTAAAGCTGATTGCCTACCATGTACAGCTGCACAAGATTTTGAACTCTTCAGTTTTAGTAATTCAACCCCATTATATTTTTACTTTACATATGGAATTCATCAAATTGTGTTAGTTATCTTTGGACACAATGTGGAAGAGTCAAAATGTCTGTCCATTTGGTTTTTATAGCTTCCTGTGTCCCTGCTGGGAAGACAACCTTCCTACTGGTCCTCATAAGGGACACAGGCAAAAAAAAAATCTGACAAGGGTCCTAAACATTTCCCACTCTAGCCAAAACCATAATAAAAATTTTTGACACTAAATACACTTTAGAGTCCAATGATAGGTCCAGCTTTATGCCCCCAATTGCCCTCCACTCCCCCCTAAAAGTCTCCTCTGCATATGTATATTTTATTCTGTTCTCTTATACTTACCTGATGTGTTCTGCACATTCATGTGATATGCTGCATCTTCTACCTCTTTGCCTATCAGTCCCAGGGAGGTACTCTGATGTTCACCTATATAAGAACTGTCAAACTGCAAGGTACTCTGATGATGCAAATAGCAGTGCTAACGCAATGACGTAATGCTAACACCTGCAATACACAGAATGAAGGGTGCTTTGACACCACTTATGAAGCCAGGCCATGACACCCATTCATAATAAGTTCTTAATGTTCTGGGTTGAATGATGCTGAGCTTAAAAAGGACTGCAAGGGACTGTTACACATTGAATTTGAGTATTGAATCTTGAGCTGCTTTTATATTGTACACCCTAAATTTAAAAAATGCCCAGAGTTGGACTTGCGCCTTGCGTAAAAAGACTGTCTGATCCTGTCTTTTTTTTTTTGGGAGGGTGCATGTGATCAGCACAGGGCCAATCAGCACTGTCCAAACAGAGGGTCAGGGGTCATGCAGCCTCAATGAACAGTCAGAGTTGAGTAAATTCTCCTTCTAAAAGCTTTAACCAGTACTTGACCGGACACTGATAGAAGTTACAAGACTGCTATATACTGCCGAAAAGGTATTTAGCTGTTTATATTTATTAAAATAATTGCATTTCCATGTTTTGTGTACTGTGGGAGACCAAATATAGCTAATGCAGGGTCCTGGGCTTAGTAACACTTTAAGACAATAGTCTACTAGGGAATTATTGCAGATAAAGGAACTACTTACCCAGTTTTCCTGTCTTTTCAAGCTGCCTGATTCAGACTCAGCAAAACCTATTTTGGGGTATATTCTTGGTGTAAACATTTGTACATTTGGCGTGTAGGAAGGTATAGGGCTGGATGAACTGCTTTTCCTAGATGCAGAAGACCATGTTCTTGAACCATCTAAGAGATAAACATTACATTTTTATTACATTATGAAAACACGATTCATCTAAAAATGTCCATCTCTGTAAATCAAACTCTTAAAACATTTGACGTGCAGAAATATTTCTTTAATATATTATAAATAAAGACTAAAAGCTGCTGTTAAGTACACTGAGCAAAATTATAAATGCAACACTTTTGTGTTTGCCCCTATTTATAATGAGCTGTACACAAAGATCTACGACTTTTTCTATGTACACAAAAGGCCTATTTCTCTCAAATATTGTTCACAAATCTGTCTAAATCTGTGTTAGTGAGCACTTCTCCTTTGCCGAGATAATCCATCCACCTCATAGGTGTGGCATATCAAGATGCTGATTAGACAGCATGATTATTGCATAGGTGTGCCTTAGGCTGGCCACAATAAAAGGCCACTCTAAAATGTGCAGTATTAGTGTATTGGGGGGTCCAGGGGGCCCGAAAACCAGTTGGTATCTGGTGTAACCACCATTTGCCTCATGCAGTGCAGCACATCTCCTTTGCATAGTTGATAAAGTTGTTGATACGGCCGTGAGCTGGGACACTGCAATCCGCAGCCCGGATCTCCTACAAGCCAGACCGCTTCCACACAGGATGATGCCGATGCTGTCGGTGAAGAGTGGTGAGCTTGACTGGTTGTGACCCGTAGCCCTCATTGCTCCTATACTGCGGTACTCTGTATCGGCTTCAACATATGGGAGATGAATGGCATGTGACTCACCTAATGACTTAACCTGCATTTATTATACAGTGGAAATAATTGTCACGGGCTAGATCACTTTGGGCACGGGCTGAGTCTCCAATGACCTGAGTGGGAGCCTGCACAGTGGGGTATACTGATCCCTGTATCACTATACTGACTTTGGGGTTATTTTCTCTCTAGGTGGTTCCCAACGTCACCACCCGAGAACTAGTTACTTCCCATATATTTTCAGAGAGTGAATGCAGGGTATGTGGTGGTACATGGTGTGATTCAGCTGGCTGACCTTGTCCCTTTGCATATTGACAACGTTGTCATTTTTATGATGCATCAATGGTAACTGTCTCTCCTATTTTAAATTCCTTCCATTTTTGATCAATAAACTTTAATATTTTAATGCCCTGAGTGTCCCACCTACGGGCTCTTTTGTGTGATTACACAAGTTGTTTTGTATTGGCCTTTTGCCCTAGGGACCCCATCCTCAAACTGGATGAGTGGCTAATATTGGGTGAATGTGACCTCACCATTCCCCTTGTACAATACTGTTTATAAGAACCCGACGGGGGTGCTATCTTAGTCTTTTCCTCGTACCGTAAGGTTGTTAATTGTAGCCTGTGGAATGTTGGTCCATTCCTCTTCAATGGCCGTGCGAAGTTGCTGGATATTGGTAGGAACTGGAATACGCTGTTGTATATGCCGATCCAGAGCATCCCAAACATGCTCAATGGGTTACATGTCCAGTGAGTATGCTGGCCATGCAAGAACTGGGATGTTTTCAGCTTCCAGGAATTGTGTACAGATCCTTGCAACATGGGGCCGTGAATTATCATGCTGCAACATGAGGTGATGGTCGTGGATGAATGGCACAACAATGGGCCTCAGGATCCCGTCACGGTATCTCTGTGCATTCAAAATGCCATCAATAAAATGCACCTGTGTTCATTGTCCATAGCATACGCTTGCCCATACCATAACCCCACCGCCACAACGTTGACATCAGCAAACCACTCACCCACATGACACCATACACGCTGTCTGCCATCTGTCCTGTACAGTGAAAACCGGGATTCAACCATAAAGAGAACACCTCTCTAAAGTGACAGACTCCATTGAATGTGAGCATTTGCCCACTTAAGTTGGTTACGATGACGAACTGCAGTCAGGTCGAGACCTCGATGAGGACGACAAGCATGCAGATGAGCTTTCTCTGAGACAGTTTCTGAAAGTTTGTGCAGAAATTCTTTGGTAATGCAAACCGATTGTTGCAGCAGCTGTCCAGGTGGCTGGTCTCGAACGATCTTGGAGGGGAAGATGCTGGATGTGGAGGTCCTGGGCTGGTGTGGTTACACGTTGTCTGTGGTTGTGAGGCCGGTTGGCTGTAATGCCGAATTCTCTGAAACGCCTCTGGAGATGGCTTTTGGTAGAGAAATTAACATTCAATTCAAGGACAACAGCTCTGCTGGACATTCCTGCAGTCAGCATGCCAATTGCACACTCCCTCAAAACTTGTGACATCTGTGGCATTGTGCAGTGTGTGATAAAACTGCACATTTTAGAGTGGCCTTTTATTGTGGCTAGCCTAAGGCACACCTGTGCAATAATCATGCTGTCTAATCAGCATCTTGATATGCCACACCTGTGAGGTGTATGGATTATCTCGGCAAAGGAGAAGTGCTCACTAACACAGATTTAGACAGATTTGTGAACAATATTTGAGAGAAATAGGCTTTTTGTGTACATAGAAAAAGTTGTAGATCTTTAAGTTCAGCTCATGATAAATAGGGGCAAACACAAAAGTGTTGCGTTTATAATTTTGCTCAGTGTATGTTGTAGTAAGGAAAATGTCATTAATATATACATATATACTGTATATTATGACTAGCAGTTGCTCAGAGGCTGTTTACCTGATGTTAGCGATGGCCTTCCATACTGATTATATTCATAATGATCTTCTTTGGATGTGACAACAGGAGTAAGTTCACTATTTCTTCTTTGTTCTTGTAATTCCCGATCTCTCTCTAATGTTTTGCGGATTTCTTCCTCAATCACAATGGAACGTGAAGGCCTCAGCCTCATATTGTATCTCAAACTACCATTAGCAGATTCTGGTGTTTTCTCCATTTTATCATCCTTTTCCTCTTCAGCCTGACCTTCTTGTACCTGTATGCTGAACTTCAAAGGCTGAACTTGGAAATTCTGTTTTTGAACAAATGTTTCCTCTGATGTTTCCTGGGCTGTAGGGGTTTCAGTAGGTGTCCATACATCTAGAATATTATCAATACTTAGCCTTCTGGTTCTGTAGGGGTTGAGTGGTGTTGGTTTCCACTTAGTTCTTACACTGTAGGGTAAAGGAGCATCAACAACTGTCAAATTAGTTGTCTCATTTTCCTCCCCTGAGTCTTTCTGGTTTGTACTAGCTTGGATGTCAGCTATGATTTCCATGGAGGTAGTTTTGGTTGTTGTTTGCTGTGGCTGAACCGGTATTTCATCTGGCAGCTCAAACAACTTTCTGCGTTCATCTAATTCTTGGGCATTTCCTTTATCATAAAGCCCAGCCACTTTTCCTTCATTTTTTAGATCCGCTTCCCTTTGCTCTTCTCTTTGAATTTCTCTTTGAAGGAAGAAGGCAGTGCGAGCTTTGTCTTTGTTTTTTTTGGACACCTGATTTTCTGGGGATATAGACAGCACTGGATTTTTTTGTATTTCTACTATTTCTTTCGATTCCACTGAATGCTGAATTCCCCTTTCTCTCCTTAAATTTTCCTCTCTTTGCAACGCAAGACGGATCTCTCTTTCGATAGGAGTCTCATCACTGGGGTTTGGAATGTTGTCTTTCTCTTCTGATATCAACTGAGAAGTCTCCCCTCTGTAAACTTCAGTTGACTCTTCCTGCTCTCCACTATCTACAGAATCTAAAGAAAAATCCCTTAAGAACTGTTTACGAAGTAAACTGGCACTTCTTTCCCTACCGTTTGTTTCTTGGGTTACTGTACCTTTATTCTTATATGCTTTCATGTCCTGCTCCACTATGGAAGACTCTTTCGGCTTGGTAACATCTGAATAACTGTCATTTTCATATAGAGACTGAGAAAAGAACCTAGGTGGTCTGTGCTGGAGTCGAGGGGTTATAGGCAGGCTGTTCCTCTTCTTTTCTAACATTACAAACTGCTGCCGGGCAGCTTCAAAATTGATCTGTTCCTTGTCTACTTCTGCTGTAGCTTGACCACCAGATGGTCCATTCACTTCTTTGTTTGTAAATGGGGAATCATTGCTGTCTTGTATGTTGATCAAATCTTCTGTGTCCAAACTTTTACGCTGACCTTGCTTTTTGATAATGTCTCTTCTTTCCTGTTCAAGCTCCCATACCTTCTCTGGGGTAAACTGACGTGAACCTACCCTAGCTTTTCCACCATCTTCATCATCACTGTCAACAAAGAGCTTGCTTGGGCTAGTTTCTGGACGATGTGAACGTAGTTCAAAACGTTCCTCCTCCCTCAACACTTTCAACTTACTATTTCGGTCTGGTGGGGGAATCCACACATTCTTCCTCTTATCTGACACTTGGCTTTCTTCAGGTGTGGAATTAGTCAGATCTTCCCAGGAACGATCTATACTTCTGGATGAGGAGAGGGAAAAAATTGGGCTTCTGGTCACTCTGTCCATGGTTACGTCTGCAGCAGCAGTGTTTGCCTCTGTGTTAGTGGTATTTTGCCTTCGCTCTTCGGAAATATAAGTTATTTCTTCATCCGCATGAATGTTTGTTGTATGCACATTCAATTCCCTTTTAGTTTGTGTTTCAGATGTTAGTTGTGTTAATTTGAATGGATTCTGTATATCTTCATTGTTTTTTTGTAAATCGTCTGTATTTGAGCCAGTATTCGATGAACCAATAATTTGATACTGTGTTGAGCTTTCTGCTATAGTCTGAGAAGAGTGTGTTTTGTAATACTGATTTCCGTAATCTTCGGTTAACTCAGATTCTGGTTGGTTCGAGCTTTCTTCTTCACCACTAACTGACACCTAATGTAGAAAAACAAAGGGAAATACACTGGTAAAATAAATATTTTTTTTTGCAATTTTATTGTTTTTTTTTAAATATTTATTTATTTTGAAATAATAGCAAACAATGCAATTGCCAATAGCAAATGGCAGCATAACAAACAACATCTAGATCAGTGTATCTCAAACTTTTTTCTTGTGGCGCACCAAAAAGATCTAAAAATTTTCACAGCGCACCTGAAAAGATTTAATGATTTTTGTGGTGAAGATATTTAGTTTTACAATTAGTGTGAAGGATGTGCCTGCTTTCGAGAGCAAATCAGAGTGAAGCAATTGTAATCTTCTTTGTACTTTCGCTTGTTTCCTTGCTTCTCAAGTATTTCTCCATCGCTAAACAATGAACAAACTTTATTTATAAGCATTAAAGTTGGGATGGAACGGTCTCTATTATTATAATATAATTAGAGCGATCAAGTTCTCCCGAGATCTCACACAAGTCTCCCGTTACGAAAGGAATGACAGACTGACAGAGATAAAGTTTTATATATGCTACCTTTTTAACTTTTGCAACATTGATTTACCATTTAATTTTTCAATATGTTCAAGGTTTCAAAACGCTAGCAATTTTAAATATTTTTCAAAACTCCCACAGCACACCTGCAATTCTCACGCGGCCACGGCACACAGTTTGAGAATCACTGATCTAGATGCCGATGATGCATACATTTCAAGACAGTAGATAATAATGTAGACATTATGCAATGCATGCAGTAAAGTTGTTGGAACAAGAGAAGTGTCTAAAGTATTTTAATATACTGTACATGTATAAGTATGGTACATACTAAGATGGTGTATTCTAAAGGTGAATGGACTATATGTTGCAGTTGACTACTCCTTGGTGTGGTGGCTGCATTTGTTTTGTTTCACCAAGCTTCTTTTGCTTTTTTCACCTAGTAACTGCAAATAACACACTTTCTGGCCCTGGGTGGTGTATCTCTGGAAGAAATCATGGTTGTCATTAGGCTGCTCTCCTTATATGGACAACAAACACATCTCTATCTCTTCATCTCTATGACATGGGGGGCAGAACAATAAGTAGGGATGAGCCGAACACTCCCCGGTTCGGTTCGCACCAGAACATGCGAACATGCAAAAAGTTTGCGCGAACATTCGAACACCATTAAAGTCTATGGGACCTGAACATGAAAAATCAAAAGTGCTTATTTTAAAGGCTTATATGCAATGTTATTGCCCTAAAAAGTGTATGGGGACCCGGGACCTGCCCTAGGGGACATGTATCAATGAAAAATAAAAGGTTTTAAATCAATCGTTTTTTCAGGAGCAGTGGTTTTAATAATGCTTAAAGTGAAAAAAAAAGAAAAATTTCTTTAAATATCGTGCCTGGGGGGTGTCCTTAGTCTGTCTATAAATGGGTGCACCTCTGTGATATTTAGAACATAGCCAGAGCAAAATGACATTTCCAAAGGAAAAATTGTCATTTATTATTGCGGGTGTAATGTATTGCCGGGTCCACCCCACACCCCCCCCCCCTCCAGTCCTTACCAGGCCCCTCAGGTCTGATATGGATATTAAGGGGAACCCCGCTCTGGATTAAAAAAAAAATTGCGTAGGGTTCCCCCGCAAAGTCCGTAGCAAACCCTTCAGGTCTGGTATGTATTTTAAGGGGAACACCGCCCAAAATAAATAAAAATTGCGTAGGGGTCCCCCCCAAAGTCCGAACCAGGCCCTTCAGGTCTGGTATGGATTTTAAGGGGAACCCCATGCCAAAATGTTTTAAAAAAATGGCGTGGGGTCCCCCCCAAAACCAAACCAGACCCTTATCCGAACATGCAGCCCTGGCATGGCCTGCAGGAGGGGATGGGGACAAGCAAGCATCGCCCCTCCGAATCATACCAGGCCACATTCCCTCAACATGGGGAGGATGCTTTGAGGTTGCCCCCAAACCACCTTGTCCCCATGTTTATGGGGAGAAGGGCCTCATCCCTACAATTCTTGCCGGTGGTTGTGGGGGTCTGCGGGCGTGGGGCTTATTGGAATCTGGAAGCCCCCTTTAATAAGGGGGTCCCCAAATCCTGACCCCCCCATGTGAATAGTTATGGGGTACATTGTACCCCTACCCATTCACCAAAAAAGGAGTAAAGTATTAAAAAAAACAAGAGGCAGTTTTTGACAAGACCTTTATTGTATAAAATAGCTCTTCTTCTTTCTTTCTCCATCTTCTTCTGCCCCGGTCCTTCTTCCGTTCTTCTGCTTATTCTTTTGGTCTTCTTGCTTCCTCTCTTCATCTTCAATCTTCATCTTCTTCTTCCTTCTTCTTTCAACGCCGCCGCTCTCCTGCTGCCGCAGCCGTGCCGTCCACTCCAGAGGCATCTCCCAGAATGGGAGGTCTTCAGTTCGACATTTCTTTTATAAGAAGGGGTGGCGCCACCCGGTGATGTAAATGGGTGACTCGCCCCCTCTGATGGCATGTGACGTCAAAAGGGGGCGGGTCACTCGTTTACGTCACTGGGTGGCCCTGCCCTTACCTATAAAATAACCGTCAGACTGCAGACCGCCCATTCTGAGAGATGCCTCCGGACGGCACAGCTGCGGTAGCGGGGGTGGTGAAACAAGAAGGAAGAAGATGAAGACTGAAGATGAAGAGAGGAAGCAAGAAGGCTGAAAGAAGAAGTCCTTGTGGAAGCCGGAATCGGCTTCAATCGGGACTCCTTCGTACATTTCCGTCTTTGGCAATCTGAATACTGTCTTTTAGACCCCCATCTCTCCATAAAGAGTACCTGTCATCATATATTACTATCACAAGGGATGTTTACATTCCTTATGATAGCAATAAAGTGATCAGATTTTTTTTTTAAACAGTGTTAAAAAAAAAAGTAAAAAAAAAAAAATTTAAAGCACTACCGTCCCCGCGAGCACGCTCAGCAAAGAAAACACATACGTAAGTCATGCCCGCATATGAAAACGGTGTTCAAACCACACTGCGCCTCTAACCCGGTAACCGTTAAAAATGTTTAAAGCAAATGATCTACCTGCCCCGCTTCCTATATGTGTTCTGGCATGCCCCTATATATGTCCCCAAAAATGTTTTTATAGAGATCAATTCAATAATTCGGTTATTTCTATGGGGGGCCAGATCACCCAGGATCTCCCTCAAAACGCTACAATTACCTAAGCAAGCCGGGTGGCTGGCTCTCCCAAACCTTCAATGCTATTACCTTGCCTCTCAGCTGACTCACATCCACTGGTGTTTTTTTCCCAATGTCAAAATAGCGTCGGTAGCCACTCAGGCGGCGGTGATAGGGTCCTATGAGGCCCTGATCAATGTCTTGTACAGAAATGGCCCATATGCCATAGGGGGGCAGACCTGATTAAACTGGCTTATAGGATCTTCCACATCTGTAATAATAAGACGGGAGGCTCATCACTTAATACATCCCCCAATACCCCTCTTTGGTGTAACTCCCAGTTAAGTGAAATATATAAAAAAATTGAAAACATTTAATATCAGCTACTGCCAAAGTCAGTACCACATCCCTAAAGAAACTAGAGAAAAAATCTTACTCCTGGAGGGGGAGGCACCCCTTCGAAGAGCATGACACAAAAAAGATGGGATTTTGCTGGTACTGAGAAACCCTCTCTGAATGATCAGACATAAGCATAGAATATTCTATGTATAAAAAAGTTTAATGAATTAGTAACATGTACATCATAAAATCACCTATAAAAGGCGAAAAAACAAACATATAAATATAAATCATAATAGACCGAATTTGACAAAACATGACCCAGCGGGTCTAAAATACTCCCAGTCAGTAGAGAGGACGTGATGTGGCTCAGATGACTGGTTGTTGAAAGTAGAGGATATGTGTTTCTTTTCCCTACGCGTTTCGCCAATTAGGCTTCTTCAGGGGAAGCATAGATACACAGCCCATAAGGGTATATATATCCTAAATAGATAGAAAATAGTCCGGTAAAACGTAGAAAATATACATAATGGCAGATATTATACAAGTGAAGTCCCGCTTCCGGGATAAATTACCAATTTATGTAAATCTGATCATTACGTCTAGTTAAATAAACATACTATCCAACCAAACATTAAGGTGGAATAGAAAAATAATAACAAAGAGAGAATAATATACATACACATTGCATATATCGAATCTAGCAACAAAAGTTGCAATTACCTTGGAAGTTAGAAATTAGAAAGAAACACTCCATATAATGATATGTCTTACCTGTGCTTATTTCTGAAATTGTGTAAGTATTTAAAGGGAGACTCAAGATTAACTTTTCATGGCTAGTCCCTACTATCAACTCAAGAGAGAAAAGCGAAAAAGATTATAGAGAATTATAAAGATGTAATCCTTCTGGGATGGACCGAAGAGCGTCCTATGAGGCGTATCCAGGTGAAGCCATACAACAACATATAGGTGCACTGGGGAAACGGATGGTACGACTACCCGTAGGCGACATCTAATGGTCATAAAAAAAGGAAATTAATATTTGTATCTCATATATCTGTCTTATAAAACCCAAAAGCAAGAGAGGGACGTATGAAATAGGGTGGATAGACCCAAGTAGGAGAATAATAAAAAAAAATTTTAAATTTGTAGTATATTGGCGGTAAACAACACACAAAAATAAAAATAAAAAAAATATATAAAAAATATATATATAATATAAATGGTATGTCACCTACCCATTGTAGGGAAACGCATAAATGTAATAGAAGATGGAACATCACAAATAATACGTTGAAAATAGAGTGCTGAAGTCTACGCAATGTATCGCTGAGATGGGCACATCTACAGGGAAAACAAAGGCTGATAAAGATATGATCAATGGCAGCCTATAACAAACAACCCATCAAACTGTGCTTGGGAAGTCATCTAGGTAGTCCAAAATTACCTTAAAGGCCTCTGATGTAGAGCGTCCCCTCTCCTCACTAGGCATACTTGCTATGTGCATTTGTGTATAGGGTTTAAATAGTCTGTGTTTTTCCTTTTCCCTTCCCTTTCCCTTCTTCCTTCTTCCCCTTTCCCTCTTTCCTTCCCTTTCTTTCCCCCCTTTTTTTCCCCTTCCCCTGCATGCATAATAGCACTAATGCGGGGATAGTCAGTCAGTCCTTGCCTCTGCCGTAAAACCCGTGCACCAGGCGTTATTAGGCAGACCCCGTAAACCCCTATTATCCTATGGGAAGGGGTCA
>BLSH010007218.1:977835-992152 GCA_018402905.1 Glandirana rugosa
ACGAGAAGTCTCCCGTGGCGTACACATTTTCTAGGGATAAACAGGACAAATACTAGTAGTCTCACTTTCACTTTCTTTTAAGGTCTAAAACCCAACAGTCATATTGTCCTTATCTCCCCTTTAGAGGGTTACCCCTGTGGTCAATACCACTGTTGTTCCCTAAGAGAGAAAAACGTCCCTAAAGAGGAGTGAATCAAAAACCGATACCTTATCCTAAACTTTAGAGGAGTTACCCTGTCTCTACCGTTTATTTTTTTTTGACTCCCCAATATTGGTAGGAGAGAATCCCTTGTTGTCACCATAACTGGTGTCCCCATTGGGAGATTTCCCCTCTATTCCTGTTATACTGACAACCCAAAATCTGGAATTTTCTTTCACTTTCACTCTGATGATCATAAACAGGACAAATAGGGATCTTTTACACATGCGGTGCCCTCTGAAGAGCAATTAGTGTTTAGATTGCTTTTCCAAGGGCATTTGACAGGCAGTGAGGAGATGTTTTATTGCCTCCTCACCCCCTAATTTGACTCTGTAAATGTAATTGCATGTATTTCTTATGGCTGCTTGGAGACCCAACCCCATTGCTGTGAATGGACAAGTTTACATGGTGGTGCCTCCTGTGAAACTCTGCAGCCCAAGTTAAATATGCCACATTATGTGAATATCCCTGTTGGGCTGTAATGTTAAAATTTGCTCAGCTGCCTGAGAATCTAGAAAAAAAAATTTAGCCTTTAGGTAAAGTTCTTTTTTTAGTGTAGTGCAGTTCAAAACTCCCACCGTCACTGCCTCTGCCCTCTGGAATCTGCAATGACACAATTTAGCCTTTTCAAAATTTGTGTTCCAAGCCATTCTCCTGACCCTAAAACCACTTGCATTCTATTACTTGATTTTAAAATATGTATGTCCCTTTCTTCAGCTTTCTCTCACCTTGTAGTCCTGGGTCACTCCGGCACTGTGCTCATGCTCAAAATTCTGAACCTAAAAGATTTGCATGATTAGGTACTTTAGGGCTAGGCAAAGTCCAGGGATGATAATATGGTCACACCCAAAGCAGAGGAGGGACTTGGAGATGGTGTAAAACTGTGTAGACTGTGAACTTCTTACATGCTGTTATACAGCAGGGTCAGAGCACTAATAATGTGGGTGTGCCAAGCGTCGCCAGCATCGCCTGTGATAGTGATTGTGGATTCGTTTTTGCAACATTTGGGTGTGTACATAACTGTATTTGAAAAGACATGAATCTAATGTCATGTGGCTTCTAAGGGATCATTCACACTATGTGCAGTGACCTGCGTTTTTACGCACTGAATAAACACAGCTTACCATTAGCGCACAAAGAAAACAATTGTTTTCCATGTGCCCCATTCATATGCAACACAGGTGTGATGGGCAGTGTGGAAAAATGCAGCATGTCTCTATTTTTCCACACTGCAGGGGATGGAACCACATGAATGAAGTGTCACTATGAAAAAAAAACAGCAAAAATAAGCAATGCTGGAGCTAACTTTTGCCCTATCCTGCACAGCAAAATGCTGTATTTTACAGTGCAAGCTTGTGGGCAGGACCAATAAGGTAGTACCCAAGTTAAAGTGATTTTAAAGTCTTTTTTTTTTTGTTGTTTTTTTTTTTTTTTTTAACCACTTCAGCCCCGGAAGGATTTCACACTTTAGGACCGGAGCCCTTTTTGCGATTCGGCACTGCGTCGCTTTAACTGAAAATTGCGCGGTCGTGCGACGTTGTACCCAAACTAAATTTGCGTCCTTTTTTTCCCACAAATAGAGCTTTCTTTTGGTGGTATTTGATCACTGCTGCGTCATTTCTGATCGCCGCTATAAACAAAAGAAGAGCAACAATTTTGCAAAAAAAAAAAAACAAATTTCTTACTTTTTGCTAAAATACAAATCCAAAAAAAAAATATAAAAAATTATTTTTTTCATCGGTTTTGGCTGATTTATATTCTTCCTCATATTTGTGATAAAAAAAATCGCAATTGGCGTTCATTGATTGGTTTGCGCAAAAGTGGTCGTGTTTACGGATGATGAGAAATCCTTTCTGGGGTTTTTATTTTTTTTTATTTTTTACTAGTAATGGCAGCGATCTGCGATTTTTAGCGGTACTGCAATATTTCAGCGGACATGTCGGAACATTTTGACACTTTTTTGGGACCATTGGCATTTATACAGCGATCAGTGCTATAAAAATGTAAATACCATTGGCAGTGAAGGGGTTAACCTGCAGGGGGTTCTCTAAGGGTTAACTGTGTTCCCTGGGCGTGTTCTAACTGTGTGGGGACTGCCCTAGCTGGGGAAGGGAAGTTATCACAGCCTCCATGTAGTGGAAGGCTGTGATCACAGCCCTTCCCCCCTCACAGAACGGAGGTCCGTGTTTACTTACACGGACCTCCGTTCTTTCACTCCGGAGATCAAATCCGCCGCACCCGCTCCCTGGCCCTCCCCGGACACAGTGAGCGCGCGGGCGCGCCTCTGGCGGCGCGTGCGCGCTCACTGTGCGCGATCTGGCAGCCGCCGTCATATGACGGCGTTTTGCCTTACAGAGCCACTCTGTCGCCGTCAATTGCCGACCAGCAGTCAGCAAGCGGTTAAATAACAAACATGTTATACTTACCTCCCAGATCCTTCTCTTCCCCGGTCCCTTTTTACACTTTTTGTCCCCTCCATTCTATCAAGTGCCCCCTCAGCCAGCAGCTCTCTATGGGGGCACCCGAGCCGAATCAAAGCTCCGTGTATCCATTCAGACATGGAACCCTGCCCCGGCCCCGCCCCCCTCTCCCCTGATTGGCTGACTGTCTTTGATTGACAGCCATGGGAGCCAATGGCGTCGCTGCTGTGGCTCAGCCAATCAGGAGGCGTGTCCTGGGTGGCTTAGACACTCGTGGACATCGCTGGAGAGAGAAGGGGCTCAGGTAAATAATTAGGGGGTGCTGGGGAAGCTACTACACACAGAACTTTTTTTATCTTAATGCATAGAATGCATTAAGATAAAAAAAACCTTCTGCTTTTACAACCCGTTTAAGGAAACGGCACACAAAGTCTAGATATGGTTGACAGTTACTGTATTTATAAGGTGTGGGTATAAAAGATAACAAGGTAGGAAGCAATCTGCAATCACGTACAATAGTAATATGAGTGTAGCAACTGCGGCAGAGCACTTGAAATAACAGTTCCGGGCACTCTTGTAGTAACAAACACTTTTATAGGAACAGATACAGCAGTACTGGTGGTAACAGATGCAGTAATGCTGGTGGCAACAGGCACATTAACCCTGATGTACAGCGGTATATCTTCAGCATCACCAGGTATCACACAGGCATGGCCTATTTTACTGTGGCGCCATCTGCAGGAGGGGTGGCTGACTAGCAGGGTGGTGGCACTTGAAAAAGCTGACGTGGTAATATGAAATGGTTTCAGGGACCGGTGAGTAGTAAGGCATCCAGCGGTGTCATGAATCTCTCTCTACTTGCACAGGAACCTTTCCCTAAAGCTATCTCTTTGTCCCTGGCAAGAGTGTATCCTGTTCCCTTCACTGTCCACTTGCAAATGCATGCCATATCCAGGGGAGTACTAATATCTATTAAAGGAGACGTACAGCCAAAGCTTGTTTGGCTGTACTTCTCCTGTGGATTACAGGAGTGCAGTTCGTTCTGCACTCCTGTGACCCATTTTCAGCAGTCACCAGCTCTCTGCTCAGGGAGCTCTGTAAGACTGAGAACCAAGTAATCAAACACCACCAATCACTCGGTTCTCAGTCTTAGAACTGGTGGGGGACAGATACAGCATCAGACCTTTGCTGCATCCACCTAGGTACTGTAAGTATGATTTAGAAAAAAAAAAACATTCCCATACTTCTCTTTTAATGCTGCCCGTTCTAAAGATGGCCATGGAAGGTTGCTCAGTGCTGCAGTGTCCAGTTGGACAATTGCTCTCCTGTTGACTCCTAAGGAGTCTGCAGAGGAAAAATGTTCCTCTCAGGCTCCACTCTATCTGCACAGTGGCACAGCAACACAGCATCACATATGGGATGGTGGACAAACTGCACCTGTCTACAAGTTAGTGTGAACACAGCCGTAAATTTTCTTTCTGCAAGTATGACCAAAAAACTGCATTAATAATAAAAGCATACTTGCTTTTGCCTCATCAAACTTGCTGCTGTATGTAAAATATGCATGGCCACCTAGGTTGGAGTTACACTGTTCTGTGTTCATGCAGCACATCAGAGACGTGCGGTGAGGTCAGTGGCTAGTATCAGAGCCAGATACACACAGGTTACACACGAACGTTAGAGCAAAAGCAATAATTCTAGCACTAGACCTCCTCTGTAACATTTTATTTTATTTCTATGTAACCTGTAAAAATGTTTAAAGCCTCACATATGAAGATTTTTAAGTACAGATGTTTGGCGCCATTCCACAAATGTGCGCAATTTTAAAGCGTGACATGTTAGGTATCTATTTACTCACATTTTTTTTTTTTTTTTTTTTATGTGGTTTTATTTTTTTTTTTTTTAGACTCTGCCTCACCTGCCTCTCCTAACTGCACCTCCCTGCAGCACATATTGTATTGCCATTATGTAGGCATGAATGAGCCCATATTGTTTCTATTTCCAAAAACAATAAACTGCAGCACCAGTGTGAAGGGGCCTAGGGCGGAGGTACCCAATCAGAGAGATTTCACACACAGTCCTTGGAGTTGTATAATAGCCGTATAATGTATTGAGATAAGCAGTTCTCCAGGAACCACTACTCAGACAACAGAGTGCTGGTAATTCATACAACTTCCAGTATGACAGACAGTAATGGCACAGTATTACAGAGCAGTAGTATCACCAGTTTGGCCTGATGTACCAAAGGACAATTTCTGCTGGTGGGGCGGCGAACTACAGTGTATTGTAACACCACTCTATGCTGCTTAAAAAATCCTGTAATTTCCACTGTGAACAAGAGATGTCCCTGCACTGACCCTACGCATTAGGATCCTCTCCCTGCTCTGTTTACTCTCCCTGACAAATAGGGTCACTCACCTACCACAAGCTCCAGACGCACACTGAGAGTCCCGCACCAAGGTGGCCATCAGAGGTCTTCAGAAGTTGCAGTGTCCAATCAGCAGTTGCAACCACTGAGAGTCCTTAAAGATACACTAAACCTCTTAAAGTGGAGCTCCACCAAAAGGGGAAGCTCCGCTTGTTTGCTTCCTCCGCCCCTCTGCTGTCACATTTGGCACCTTTCGGGGGGGGGGGGGGTTATCTGTTTTTAACAGGTACCAATCCCCACTTCCAGCTAGTTATCCCCCCTCCTCCTTCCTCCTACGCCAAGCCATTCACAAAGCGCGTGCACAATAGGGAACCGGCTGTGAAGCCGCAAGGCTATAGTACACAAGGCTTCCAATACAAGGAATGGCGGCGGCAGCACCCGTAAGCCAATTGAACAATGGTGCCGACATTGTGGGCTCCCTGGACAGGTAAGTGTTCCTAATATTAAAAGTCAACAGCTACAGTATTTGTAGCTGCTAACTTTTAATATTTTGGAGGGGGGGCTGGAGCGCCTCTTTAAGACTCCACTCCAGGTGTACAGTGGGACAACACCATCTACTGGATGGAGGCTAAGTTACACCTGCCTACACCTATATAGGAACCAGTCTCATAGGAAAGGATGAGCGTTCTGTGTGAAATGCATTTTTCTGCAACAAAATGCATTTTTTTTAGCTGCATGAAAATGGACAAGTAAAACTATGCCCCTTTGGCTTTTTGTAATACCCAAGATTAAGTTGTGAAAGTGTATTTTGGTATATGATCCATTTATTTACAACAAAGTGTCTTCTATTTTGTTTATTAGAACACAACCTGCACATTATTAGGCCTCTTGCACATACACACATGTGAAAAAACTACATTTGTAGTGATGTAGGTTTATTTTTTTTGGAATGCAGAAATTTACGCACTTACATGCTTATACCCTAGTATATATGAGTGTATATGTGTAAATTGCAAACACTGGCAGCTAGAAGAGGATGAAGAATATTACGTGTGTAAACACATACGCACATTTACATGCCTAGATACGTGCATATTCGAGATCTTAACACAAATAAACTGTGTTTTTACTCCCAGTAAGATCCTGCATATAAACATCAGTAAATAATTTTGTGTGCAAGAGGCCATGTCATGAACACTGCTGCACTTGTTCTCTTATACAGAGCTAAAAATAGTAAAAGTATATCTAAACCTAAAACATTTTTTTACCTTGACACGGAATTGTGATTTGTTAAAACAAACAAAGCTTTTTTTTTGCTGTGTTCCATTGGGGAGAATTTATTTCACTTATTGTCTTGGAGGCACAACAGGAGGTAAAGGTAAATCCTCATTTAGACAGTTGTTTCTAATACTTTTGTAAGATTTCTCATCTATTCCTGTTTTGGTGACAACACAAAATGTTGGACTCCCTCATGTCCATTCTCATTGCACCAGGAAAAATAAAAAGGGTGATACTTCCTACTGGACATATAGACCCTTTCCTATGCTATCCTTTTCCTAAAGACAAACTCCCCGCTAGCATCTGAATCTGCAAGTGAGCAATGATTGTAGCCACATTATTGCACTTGCAACAAAAACAATTGAGTGTTTTCTGATACTTTTTTTTTATTTGCGTTAACATTCAAATTTTCAGGGCAAGCTTTAGAGGTGTCCCCCTTCTTCTAAGTTTCAAGTAGAGTACTTCTTGGGAGTAAACCCTGAAAGCTAGTCGTGCAAATAAAAATTAGTATCACAGACAGTGCTTAATCTGTAGTGAACTTTGGATACTGTTGTGTTTGCAGCTTAAGGTAGGTAACGCTACATTAAATTTATTATATAAAAGTTATTGGTTGTGTAGTGATACGTCGCCTGAAACTTCTCTGTCCCTTAGCAGTCACATTAGCTGATGTAACATGGTTACAATTACAGTACATATTTGCCATGCCTTTAATGCCCACGGTTATTCACCACACTCATCACAGCACTCTTTGCACTTACCTGCTCTCTCTTCTCCAAACTGCTGCACAGCACCTGCCACGGAGAGGGGTATTTAAACATCCTAGGCTTACACACACCACCGGGCAGCTGCCAGGTGTACCCGGATACTTGGCAGTTGGGAAAATCAGGAAACAACAGGAGCACTGACAGGGAGCTGTCCTAGTCCTACAGAACAGATCTCAGAGTGAAACAAAAAGGCGGAGAAACAGCAATGACCTTGTACATACTCACTGCAAATATATCTCTCACAAGTGCCCTTGCAATAAAAAGAGAAACTTTATGCAAACCAACTAACTATAAAATAACCGGTGACTGAATGTATTCCTTTTTTGGAAACTGCTTAATTCTTACCATAATATACATATCTATAATAATTATTATTTTAATAAAATCAACAACAACAACTTACTCATGCAAAAACATCATTTATTAAATCAATAAAGTTGCAGGATGGCGTACATACTGTATTATACTGTATGTCTTCTTGGTGAACTACTAATATGTGAAGCAATTCGCTGTAAAAAGGATGTTATTGTTTCACTTTCAAAGATTTTTTTTTTCAAACACAGTTATTACAAAGTACACATAATAATATAAAGAAGCAGGGTAATATGACCATTGCACAATTACAAGTCAAGGATATAGCCACCAATAACTCATTAATGTCATTTAAACATAAACCTTAAGAATAACTCTGTTGAGAAAAAACATTCCCCTCTGGGTGGTCTATGTACATTGCAAGGATTCTGACAAACTTTTTGCAGATTCCTAGTTTCCTTCTGAAGAAATCCCTGTGTGTTTATCTGTGCCCATGTGGTAAGTGAATCTAATGGGAGTGGTTTCATAATTTTCAAACAGCTGCTGCAGCTGTAGGGCTCTAATGAAGAAAACTGCTGGACCTGCATTTCTTTAGACGTGATTTCCTATTGGGAGTATTACACCAAAAATTAAATTTTTGTTGCAGGAGATTTCTGGAATTTGACTTGTACAGAACACCTCCAGATAACCATATTGCATTGCATTTCACAGAAAATTACAGAGCTGCAGATTGAAAAGGAAAGGTAATTTTTAATTACATTCAATTACAATATGAATATTTCGCAATTGTATATGCTGTATTATTATTTTTTTATGTGCTATTTTTTTCCCTACGAAAGTGGAGTTACCCTTTAAATAAGTGTAGTGCCCTCTGCCATAGGAAGGTGCTTAGGAGTAGATTTTTGTGGAGAGTAGGTAAAATTTAGTCAGGCTCAGTCAGGCCTGATTGTTTTGATTCTGGGCAGGGGAGTGGCCCAGGGAGGACTAAAGACTGCAGAAAGCAACACCCCTTGGTTACCCCTCCCCTCTTTTTCAGAAAGTTATGGAAAAGGGGATGGGAAGAGAGGCTTTCTGATGTATGTTAAGGAGCCCAGACCAATCCCCAACTTGGATTGGCTGGGGACAGGCCTCCTAGAAATACTGTGGTCTGCCCGGTGGTGGGAGGTGGAAGAGGAGCATGGAGACAGACCACTTGATTGGGATTCCTCCAGACTGCAAGCTGAGTTTGGTTCCCTTGAAAGACTTGTAGAATGGTCGTCCCCTGAGGAAAGTCCACATGAGGAAGAGTGGGAGACAGGAGGGTCCCATGGGCTGGAAACTCCATCAGAGACAAGAGAGGATCAGAGTCTGAGCTGGACACGGATGGGGCTGCAGGAACCCCTATCACCCATAGTCAGCTGTTCCTTAATAGGCCCTCCATGACCCAGACCAGGGCAAGTATCTTCTGACAACAGGTGATCAGATCCCCTGACACCCTTATCAGACCAGGGAGAGGGAAGCTTAAGTTACCTAGGCTCTCCCGGTCCCAATGGGAGGTACAACCCAAAGTTGCCTTGGAGTGGGGCCTAGACTTTCCATACATCCCTCCCCATATCATAGATGTCGTGGAGAGCTACAGAGGGGAGTGGGAGGATGAGATGATATGGAAATATTTGCACGTCCCCAAACCCCTGAGACGACAGGACTGGGATGTCTGGAACCGCTTTGTGGAGTTGAAGCAGGAGTGGGGCCTGGGGCGTGCCATTTATGGAGACAAGGTCCTTGTGGTGAAGCCAAACCAGACTGCAAGGAGCTACTCCATGTCCGTCTGGGAGAAGGGGAAGGCCGGAGGAGGCTGCTTGACCCATGCTTCTACATTTAAAGGGACTGTTGGAGGACTACAGCTTTTCTTGTAGAGGCCAGAGACGCAGAGGACTGTTGGGGTTGTGTTTTTGTTTCTTCCCTGACCCTGCCGGAACATGCCAGCCTGACACCCTGTGCCCAATGGCAGAGACTTGGCTCATTGAAAGGACGCTAGGGGGAGATGTGTTCAGGCCTATTCATCTCTAAAGAGCCTGTTGTTCGGGGAGTGGCCCCTCCCATCAGGGACTCTTAACCTCTTGCTTACTGGGCACTTAAACCCCCCTCCTGTCCAGACCCATTTTCGGCTTTCAGCGCTGTCGCATTTTGAATGACAATTGCGCGGTCGTGCGACGTTATACCCAAACAAAATTTTTATCATTTTTTTCCCACAAATAGAACTTTCTTTTGGTATTTGATCACCTCTGCGGTTTTTATTTTTGGGCTTGGCCGATATATTTTCTTCTACATATTTTTGGTAAAAAAAATTGCAATCTGCAAATATTGATTGGTTTGTGCAAAAGTTATCGCGTCTACAAACTATGGGAATTGATTTCTGGCATTTTTATTATTATTTTTTTTTTTACTAGTAATGGCGATCTGCGATTTTTATTGGGACTTTGATATTGGGGCGCACATGTCAGACATTTTTGACACTTTTTTGGGACCAATGACATTTATACAGCGATCAGAAATTTAAATAGCCACTGATTACTGCATAAATGTCATTGGCAGTGAAGGGGTTAACACTAAGGGGGCAGTGAAGGGGTTAACTGTGTTCCCTCATTGTGTTTCAACTGTATGGGGGCTGGGCTGGCCGGGACATAACAGATCTCACTGATGCCGATCACAGGGATCAGTAGATCTGTTATGTCCCCCTTCACAGAACAGAGAACTGATGTTTACGTTGGCGGTTCCCCGTTCTGCAGCTCTGACAGGCGATCGCGGGTCACGAGCGGACATCGAGTCCGCCCGACCCGCGGACATGCCCACGCAGTATTTGGTGGCCGCGCTGCCACCGCCTGTGAGTGCGTGCCAGGAGCGTGCACAGGGGATGACGTCCATGGACATCGTCCCGGAAATTCAGATCCGGGCTAGAGCTATTTTGGCAATAGCGCAGATCTGGAGTGGTTATAGAGACAAATTCCATTGTTTCCTTTTTCTCTTTTCCAGTGGGATCCTAACCCCTCACTGGCAGGGCAAGCAGGAAAAAGACTATTTATGTTGTTGCTCTACTGGGAGGTTTATAACCCCCTTCCAGTAGACGGTTACTATTGTCTAGTTTGTTTGTAATTAGTTGTTTGTCTTCTCTTAGGATCCCTGGGATTGGACGGCTGTCCATCCTCATCCTACGAGAGTCAACATCTTCTTCTACAACTATGTGGGCGTAGTGCTTTTCTCTCGGGAGAAGTGCTCTGGCTCAGGATATGTATATTTAATGTATTTACATGCTGTTAGTAGTTGGGACAGTAGTTAGGAATGTATATTACTGTGTACAGGTGTAAATAGCCACTGAAATTTGAATATATTTTTGTACTTATTTATTTGTACAGTCCCCATCCAAGTATGTTCCCCTTTTCTCTCCCTTTTATTTGTTCTGGGATGCCTTTGCTCCTAGGCCCAGGACCCATTTTTTTCAGCTTTCCTCAGTTGGGGACCAGCTGGGGGTTGGTGAGGGGGGGGGGGGGGTGTAGTGCCCTCAGCCATAGGTAGATATTTAGGAGTAGATTTTTGTGGAGAGTGGGTAAAATTTAGTCAGGCCCAGGCCTGATTGTTTTGATTCTGGGCAGGGGAGTGGCCCAGGGAGGACTGGAGACTGCAGGAAGCAACACCCCTTGGGGTCTGCTCAGTGGGGGGAGGAGAAGTGTGTGTGAAAGTAGTGTGGAGGCTGTCAGGGCCGGGGGGAGCCCCTAGTCTGAGGGGGTGACCTCGGCCCAGGAGAGCTCGGGTGCAGCCAGGAGGAGAGAGAGATCCTGGAGGAGAGGCACAAGGGTGAGTGGAAGAGGACAGCAGGAGTGAGAACACTATCAGAGAGATCTCCGGAAGGAACTGCAAGTAACAGTAAGTGACACAGCCCAGGGGAGTGAGATGCACAATGCAGATTGGGAAGAAGACAGTCTGGAAAAGGTGCAGGAGGAGGTTGGGGCCTGGTGTCATGGACAGTGTGTGTTGTAGGGAGTTGTAGTCCATTGTATCTAGCTAGCACCAACTAACTAACTTTGCTACACAAGGGATACCTCAACCCCATACCCACAAAGGGTGGTCTGGAGGCCTGATATATCTACATCAGGTCTCACATGTGCTAGCTAGGCCGTACAAGTCTGTTTGGAGGCCTGGTAAATTTCCTTCCAGGTCTCGCCAGTGAGAAGCAAGAAGTGTTCAGGAGGGAGGAACCAGGTGTTGTCAGAGAAGCAAGAAATGTGCTGGAGTGAAGTCAGAGAAGTGTATATACTGGAGAGTTTATATAGTGGTCCCCTGTATAGAACTGTTTGATCTTTTGGCATCCCATAACTACCCCAATCCCTATCCAAGTTCAATCCCCAAATAAAAACAACAAAAACAAAGAGCAAGCCTGTTTTCTGACTACGGATGCCAGTGGGAGTGTGATTGAGGGCAGTTGTGAGCAGGTGGACCACATCAACCAGCCACCCCTAAGGGAGCTATTGGCTACATAAGTAAGACATTAAAGCAGAGTTTTACCCAAATGTGGAAGCTCCGCTTATCTGCTTCCCATTTCCACATAAGGGCGCTGCGGCAACCTACGTCATCTCCTCCTCCTTCCCCCTGCTGCCTTTTGGGAGACACACACAGGTCTCAAAAGGCTGCGAGACCAATCAGAAAGCACCATGCGACTCATACATGCGCAGTAAGAAACAGGCTGTGAAGCCTGTTTCCAGGGCCGGCCCAAGACATTGTGCTGGCTGGGTCCAAGAATGAAATTCTGCCCCCCCCAAAAAATCACGCCCAGCTAGCAAAAAGACATTTCCATAGAGCAAAGAGACAGCCCAATCCAGCAAGGGACATCCCCATATATTCAACAAAGAGACAAATTCAGCAGAGACATTTCCATAAATTCAGTAGAGACATTTACATAAAGCAAAGAGACATCCCCATATAGTAAAGAGACAGCCAAATCCAGCAAAGAGACATCCCCATATATTCAGCAAAGTGACATGCCCGATCCAGCAAAGAGAGATGCCCCCTCCAGCAAAGAGACATGCCCCCTCCAGCAAAGAGACATGCCCCCTCCAGCAAAGAGACATGCCCCCTCCAGCAAAGAGACATGCCCCCTCCAGCAAAGAGACATGCCCCATCCAGCAAAGAGACTTGCCCGATCCAGCAAAGAGACATGCCTGATCCAGCAAAGAGATATCCCCCCTCCAGCAAAGAGATATCCCCCCTCCAGCAAAGAGATATGCCCGATCCAGCAAAGAGGCAAGCCTGATCCAGCAAAGCGACATGCCCTATCCAGCAAAGAGACATTCCCAAATCCAGCAAAGAGACATGCCCGATTGTCAGGAGACAACCACCAGCTCTAGATCTCGGGCCGGGAGACCTGTGCGCAGGCGCACGTAGTGTGTGTGCGCGCGCGTATGTGCCGGCACGGGCTTCCAGACGGCCATCTAAGCTGACAGCACCCTGCAATCGGTGGTGTCCAATCTACAGCGTTTGTGTATGTTCCTGAGCGACCTGAAACCCGATTACCTGTTCCTGTGACCCAGCCTGTCCTGACTTTGTTTGATTTCTGCCTGCACCAACCTCCGGCTTGCCTACGACCAATCTTCTGCCTGATCCTTGTGTACCTTGCTGCCTGCCTGTTGACGACCCTGCCTGTACCCAACCATCCGCTTGCCTGCTCCTCCTGTACCTCACCGCCAACCTGTTCATGACCCGGCCTGTACCACTACGCTTCTGTTTGCACGAGAGCTCCAGCGGACCTACTACTACCACCAGTGACCCAGTCAGACCCTCGTGCCATCCTGCACTCCTGAGCCACCTGTCTGCTTTACCAGGGGCTCCCGAGTCAGGGTAGTAAGAGAGGTTGCCCGCTGCATAAGTCAGACTTTACCATCAGGTACGTGACACCGATCCATCAAATAGGAGTTACATCCTTAGATATCAGGGCAGAGTCCATGCTGGGATTTGTAGTACTTCACTTTTGGGGGGGTCACATCTTCCAGCATGGACCCTGCCCTGATATCTAAGGATGTGTCCTGCTTCCTTCCCTCCCAGGGTGCCATTCCATCTGTCCTCTCCTCCTCCGCCTGTATATACATCTTCTCACCATCCTCTCTGCAGTCTGCACTGAGAGGCTTGCTAGTGGCTCCAGGCTGACACACACACACACACACACTCCCTGAGCTCTGCTGTGAAGAGCTGACAGTTCAGTGCAGAATGCTGGCTGCGGGGGAGACATCACTGATGATCTCAGCCTGATCTGTCATCTGTATGTAAGTGCTTTTATTTTTGTTTTTTTTTTCCTAAACTCAGAGGTTTGGCTCCAGCTCTCTCTCCCTCTGTGCACAGTCACAATGTTTCAGCTGCATGCCTCTGAGTAGAACATGTAGGGAGGGGGTGGGTGGAGCTAGCAGAGGAGGAGGAAGTTAAAATCCTCCTCTGCTCTTGTGTTGCGTTTTTTATTGTATTAAACTATTTTTCTAAAAGACTATCATAGAATAGAAATCAGGTTACTGCAGGTTTGTTTGAAGATGCTTCTCAAACAAATGCCTTGGTAACAAAGGCTGTCCTGAAACAATGGGACAGTTGGCAGTTGGTTGTTAAGGTAAATGAGTTTGTAACCATTGTCAACATAGATACTGTAAACAATTATATGTATGTGATGGCAGAGTGCCATCTTAAGGTAGAATTTGGGAATGCATCTCTCATAGAGATGCACTCAGAGATTTTTTTCTGTTAGTCGGTCATTATGGTAAACAAACTGAACTATAGAAATGTTGCCAGGCATAAGCTGGACAGCTCTCTCATCATGCCTTAAGACCGAAGAGGAACATATGCAACAGCGAACAAGGTGATGCCTGTTCTCAAGGAAAATTGTTGTCAAAATTGAGATCATGAACACAGTAGCCGCAGTTAAGTAACGTTTAACTGTATTTCTACTGTTACAGACCATAGTTTC
>BLSH010007219.1:5821-25277 GCA_018402905.1 Glandirana rugosa
TAGATCGGGCCCCGTCCAGGCAGTTGAGACCCCTAACCTATTTTTAGTGCAGTCTACGGTCAGAGGACGTACGCCTGAGACTACATCCCCCCGAAACACGTCTGAGACATTCCCCAGTACAGAGTCTGCACAAAGCCCCCCTACATCAGAGTCCGCATGCAGGAGACTGGCATCTGACGTGATTTTTATCCAATCCCCAGAGTTGACGGACCTGCCCCGGGCTAGATTCTTTTTCACCGACCACCAACGAAGATCGTTCTGGATAGATCGAGGGATATGTATCGTCTGATGCAGTGAGCCGTGGCGCCACTGACTGAGAAGACAAAATTGGAATCTGCTTGTATGCCACTGGGCCCAGGGTACCCAGAGACCCCAAAAATCTCACACCCTTGTGAACCGTGATAACAGGAGAAGCCACCATTTTCATTGCTTCCGCTGAAATGTGATTTATCTTATATTGGAGCATGTCGAAGGTCATGCCCAAGTAAACCAGTGTCCGGGACGGAGTGAGATTACTTTTTACCAGATGACTATTTATCATCCAACCGAACTGTACCAAGGTGGTCAGAACATGATCTCGGTGTTGCATTAACAGAGGTTCGGACCGTGCCAGTACTAGCACGTCGTCCAAGTAATGGAAGGCCCATATTCCCTGCTGACGAAGGTAGGCGATCACTGTCACCAGGACTTTTGTAAATGCTCTGGGAGCGGAGATGATCCCAAATGAAAGGCATTGGAACTGAAAATGCTTGCCTGCATATGCAAACCGCAGAAAGCGCTGATGAGCGCTGGTGATTGGAATATGGAAATGAGCATTCTCCAAGTCCACGGACATCATCTAGTTGCCCCGGCGGATTACTGCTGCGATGGTTTTTAGGGACTCTATCCGGAACGACTAAGGCTTTAGAAATCCAACACCGGACACCATCCGACTGATGACTTCTGGACGAGAAAAAGTGGGGAGTACACCCCTTGGCCCTGCTCCTTCATTGGGACCAGAATGATGGCTCGAAGATCCACTAACTCTTTTATGTATGACTCGAGAGATAAACGCTTCTCTGCCAAGGAGGGAATTTATGTTGCTACCAAGACTTTTCCTGGAGGGGATTCCTGAAACTGAAGATGGAGGCCATTTTGAATTACTCCCAAGACCTAGGAGCCTGAAATCCTTTATACCCAGATACTGCAAAAGGCAGTCAACTTGCCCCGCGGGGCCTTTGCCTTGGACCGATCGGAGTAGGCTCCACGGGGCCGCCATGTGAAGCGTTAATAATCCCTACCAGGCGATAGGATCTTGCCTCTTTATACTGATCCCGGGATCTTCTATTAGACCGAAAGGACTGTTGGTTACACTTCTGATCTTGGGGCAGGAGACCCGATTTCCCCCCTGTCACCCAATGGATAGCCTCTTCCAGTGTTTTACCAAAAAGAGTGCCTCTTGAAAAGGGAATAAAGCATAAAGCCTGCTTAGAAACCAAGTCCTCGGACCAGTGCTTCAGCCAAAGAGCCCGTCTAGCTGTGACCGAGTGTCCTGTGATGGGGTGCAGTAAATCTCACCAGATCGACAGCTGCTTCTGCCAGGAACTCTGCTGCCAACTCTAGGCATTGCACACTTGCTGAGAGAACATCTTCCTCCGATTGAGTAAGGGGATAATTTGTGTACTCTGTTTTGTAAAGCTGGCTTCAGGTCTGGCTTTGACCACTCTTCCTTCATGAGCTCCTTAATTTCTACAATAAAAGGGAACTTCGGGAGTTCTTTCTTTAAATTCGGATAGTACCTTTTTGGATCTTGAGGAACTGCAGAATGCTCCTCGCACACCATAGCCCGCTTTAGAGCGGTTATAAAAGATGGTACCAGGGAAAAATTGAAAGAATATGGCTCCAATGTATTCTGACCCCATTTCGATTCCACATCTGAATCCGAATCAATCGCACCCGGTTCCGGAGAATCATCCTCCCTAGACCTGTATCATGCAGGCCTAATAGGAACTGGCAGTAAGGCTCTCACTCCTTCCTCCACTGCCCTCTTAATATACCCTCTTATATCTTCAGTTGGTGAATGGCTTGATTGGCCTGCTTCCCTGAAGCAAAGTTCACAGAGGCGTTTAGAGGGTAATGGCCCCACAGGCCCAGCAAGTTTCGGAAACTCCCTCCACCGGAGGCGCCTGGCTGGCAGGCTGCCTACAAGATGGTCCTGGGGAGCCCGAGGAAGGACTGATCTGGACATGGTGGCGCTTGGACTTGGCCTTTGAGTGCGGAGCCTTGGGAGATGGAGAGCGATGGTCACGAGAGGAAGAAATTGTCCTCTTCCGATTCCTGAGTGAGGAACTTCTCCCCCTGTAATAAGGGAATAATAACGACCTGTCAACAGTGTATCCAAGCAAAACACATATGACAGAGAAGCTCAGGAGTCCCTTACCTTTCCACAGACTTCAGTGCCTCTTGACCTGGCGAGCTCATCCTGGGCTTGGGAGATATAATCAAAGTAAGGCTTACTTCCCCCCTGTCACTGCCTCCATAACCCCCTTATAGAGCACTTCCCAGCATGACACTCACTGGGTGAAGTACAAGATAAACCCCTTAAGCAGCAAGGTCCTATGGTGACTGTCAGCAGCGCTGCATGAATATCACAAAAAGAGCCTTAGCCATGTGACAGAAAAAACACCATTACTTACTTTTCCCTTTCCTCTGCTCCCCGTGTAGGCATCCACAAGCAACTGACAGCCACACTGAAGGCGGCTCTCTCCTAGGCTTTTAAAATCGCCCGCCCCTCCCGAACCGGCCAATCAGGCGTGGACATTCGGCGGCCAATCAGAGCTGTGCCCGCTTGGCCAATCGGGAGAGGCGCGATAACATCATGCACATGCGCCGCCTCCCCCTTCCTGATGGTGGAACGCAGGAACAGAAAGTTAGAGCCAGGAAGGAGATGAGTCTCCAGGGCATATTATGGGAAAATACAAGTGGGAATCGCAGAGTGACTACTCCCAAGGGAAAGACAAGGAAGAAGCTGGGAGGAAGACCCAGGACAGGAGACACATAAGCCCACCAAGCTCATCAGCCCAGGATGGCCGCAACCTCGCGCAACTGACGGCAATTATGCCTGCGCTCCTCTCTGGCACCAACAGAGTCCCTATCCGGGGGATTTACCGCCAACAAGGGACCTTCCGCCACAGGGACAGAACAGCAGGAACACAAGAACGTCCAGAGCAAGGACAGAATAAGAACACCATTACCATGTACTGCCTGCCTTTAATATGTCTAGTTCAGGGATGTCCTGTATGGGGTCAAGGGGCGGGGTTGACCCGAGGTCATGCTGTCATGGGGCTGAGCCAGGAAAGTAAGATATTTATAAATGATAAAAAAATGTAAACATTAGTTTTCTTGTATTGTAGAACACTATTACTGTGTCTAGACATTATTTGGGCCATCAGTGCAAACTGAGGCGGCTTATTTTATTATTTTGGGTGAGTTGTTTTAATTGTTTTTAATGTGTAAAGAAGCAACGTGTTTAAGATGAATTGTGCTGTCTAGAATTAGATATATTTTTATTGATGGTATAGCTGTTTTTGTTGTGTGTGTATATTTTTAAACAGGATTTTTAATTTGAACCATGGTTGCATTCCACAACATGTAATTCAAATTGTGCATGTTATAAACAATTGTTTTCTATTAAATATAATAACTTTTATAGCTACAGTATATTCCATGTGTATACTTTAACCCTTTTACACCTTATAGATGTGAATCATGTATCCTGCTATACAACAATACCTTCCACATAACAGCCTATAATCAAATAATAAAAATACACAAGGCATCTAACCTAGGTATAAGTGATAGATAACATTTAGATAAATATGGTATAGTACTGTATTGAATGATATTAGGGATACAAGTGTAAGCCTGTGCTATATACTGTATACTGTTAAAGGGAAAGGGTTGCAGGTGATGCCCGTAGACCGTGTCCAGTACTGTACTTTCTATCTTCTATGACATGAGATTCCAATATGTTCCACCAGCACCACACTGTACGTCTACTTTTTGCCTGTTTCATATTATTTTGAGCTGGGTGAAATTTTAATATCATGCTAGATCACACAATTTACAATTTTTATCAAACAAAAAAGTGTAAAACAAGAACCCTCTGGATGGATATAGTGTGGAATGGAGTCTATAGAGCTTATGTTTGGAAAGTAGGTTGTTATGAGAGTGGCAATCAAATGTAGCTGACAGTGAAACGGTAAACCAGGCATAGTGTAATAAGAGTGGTGGCATACTATATTGGTACTTGAAGTTTGTTACTTGGTTTAAATCAATCCACAGATCTATATCATCTAAACTGGAAGAGATTAATTACCATCTCCAAACCAGATGGCACCGAATAATCTACACTTTCTATTTCCTGATGTGTCTCCTCTGTGCTGGACTCACATCTGGTGCCATCATTTGCTGATTCTGGGAGATGGTATTGGCACTTATAGTGGTGATTCAGGGTACTAAAATTGAAGCAAACCCCTGGTCAGTCCTATTCCACTGTACAGGTGAGCCGATCAGTTGATACAAGTGATCCATTGTTCCGCACCTGCTAAATGCAGCTAAATCCCTAATACCATTACATCTGGTGGCACCGACCCCTTGTGACATCACCGACCAGTGCACTGGTGAGCCTTCCTCGCGGGTGGAGCGTTTTTTTTTCCTTTTATCAGGTCCTGGAGTCCAGCGATGTCGGCACCGCCACCGATCTTCAGATCGGTTGGTTGAGTGCTGCCGCCGCCATTGAGGGTAAGGGAACCCAGCAGTGGAGCCTTTCAGCTTCACGCCGGGCCCCTACTGTGCATGCGCAAGCCGCCACTGCACTTTCTCACTGGCACGGCAGCGGAGGAGGAGGGGCCCAGGCTCCCGGATGTGGGGAAAAGGACATCTGTCAAAGACAGGTATCCTCTCTCCCCTCCCCCTGAAAGGAGCCAAATGTGACACCGGGGGGTGGGGGGGGGGAGGAATCCGATGAGCGGAAGTTTCACTTTTGGGTGGACCTCCGCTTTAATAAAGGATTTGTCAAAAACTGTGTTTGTGTATTTTTCTCTTATTGACACTTTTTTGGTGAATAATTAGGGGTACAATGGGATACCCTATACTCATTCACATGGGGGGGGGGGATCTGGGGACCCCCTTGTTAAAGGGAGCTTTCAGATTTCAATAAGCCCCCTGCTCGCAGACCCCCACAACCACCACCCAGGGTGGTCGGGAAGAGGCCCTTGTCCCCATCAACATGACCTAAGGGTCTGGTATGGATTTCGGGGCGGGGGGGCCCACATCATTTTTTTAAAATTTGATGTGGTTTTTTAATTTTTTTTTAAACAATTTTTTTCATTTTTGATACTATCAATGCAAAACAAATTTTGTCAAAATATAATTTTTAAAGGAACAGTGACTTTAATGATGCTTAAAGTGGTTGTTAACTCACAGAGCTAGATTTACACTATTGTCTCGGTTGATTCATTTAATGTCCCCCTGTGACTGTGCTTTATAAAGAAAATGCAGCTATTTATCTGTTTACACCGATCACGTGACCCGCTTGCTCTCTCCTCTCTCGGCCTGACAGCTGCAGTGGGCGGGGCCGAGGATCACCCTCTGACGTCAGTCAGGAGGGGAGGAGGAGAGAGAGCTGGTGGGTCACGTGAGTGCTGATCAGTGCTCTGTAAACAGGTAAATAGCTGCATTTTTTATAAAGCACAGTCACAGGGGGTCATTACATGAATCAGCTGAGAGGATAGTGTAAATGTAGCCCAAATTTATGCAGCGAGGAGAGGGGGTGGGCACGGACATGGAGCTGACAGGCAGGGAGGGAGGAGGGAGAGAAGACAGAGGAGAGACAGGAGACACAGCGGATGGTGGAGGCACATAAGCTGACCATGGTGTCAGGGCTCAGCAGCCCTGATAAACCATGGTCAGCTTACAGGGGGAAGGGCAGAACCAGGCAGAATCAGCCAGGTATTTCAGGTGATACAAGCACTGCGCTGTATAAAATGCTTTAAAGGAACAGGGTATTTTTTCTTTTTAGGTTAACAAAATGAAAATTTCCTTTAAAAGGTTTAAAAGGTAACTCTCGTGGGGAAAAAATATAGCAAATAAAGAAAAAATAATATAGCGTATACAATTGTGACACAAGTCATATTGTATTTGAATGTTATTAAAAATCACCTTTCCTTTTCAATCTGCAGCCGCTGTAATTTTCTGAAAATGCACACAGAATATGTACTGAACACTCCCTAGAAACATAATTTCCTGCTTGTGTGATTGGCTCACCAATTTTCTCAGAAGTCGGCCTAAGAAACAAGTCAGATTTCTGGCATCTGGAGCAAAAATATAATCTTTAGTAAAATACTCCCAATAAGAACATGTCTAAAGGATGCAGGCCCTGAAGATTTCCTCATTAGTGCTCTGAGTGATAATTATGAAACCACTCCCATTAGACTCACTTAGCATAGGGGCACAGAGGAACAAACAGTGATTTCTTACGAATAATAAAAGGTATCTGCAACAAAGGTTGTTATAATTAATGCAATATACAGAGATCACCCAGAGGGGAATGTTTTTTTTCTCAATAAAAGTGGAGTTACACTTTAAATATAGTGCCTGGGGCGTTCCCTTAATCTGCTTGTAAAGTGGCGCATCTGTATATGTATAGAACCTGCTGCAGAAAACCAGCATTTCTGAAGGAAAAAAAATTAGATTTAAATACAAAAATGTGAAAAATACGGCGTGGGGGTCCCCCCAATCCATACCAGACCCTTATCCGAGCATGCATCCTTGCAGGTCAGGAAAGGGGGGAGATGAACGAGTACCCTCCTCCTGAACCATACTAGGCCCCATGCCCCCAACATAGGGGGGGTGCTTTGGCGCGGGGTGGCTCTGCCCCTTACCTATATAAGAATTGTAAAACGGCAGAGCATGCAGTAGGCGGTTAGCCTTCGTTGGCGGCGGAGTGTTTTTTTTTTTCTTTCTTCGGGTCCGGTGGTGGTGGCAGTGTCATGATTGACAATGGATGTAAATCGGGGGACACTGTTTTTTTATTTTTAATATGTTTAAATTGTGTGTGTGTGATTTTATTTCTTTTTGACGCTTTTTTGGTGAAAGGGTAGGTGTAAGCCCCCTGCTCCCACACTCCCACAACCACAGCCCAGGGTTGTCGGGAAGAAGCCCTTGTCCCCATCAACATGCAACCCCCATATTGAGGGCATGTGGCCTGGTATGGTTCAGGAGGAGGGTGGGCGCTTGCTCGACCCCCCTTTCCTGACCTGCCAGGCTGCATGCTCGGATTAGGGTCTGGTATGGATTTTAGGTGGGGGACACCACGCCATTTTATTCAGATTTTTCTTTTGCCAGCAATGGTATTGTATTGCTGGCAATTTAACCACTTCCTTAATGGGCACTTAAACCCCCCTCCTGCCCAGACCAATTTTTGGCTTTCAGCGCTGTCGCATTTTGAATGAGAATTGCGCGTTCATGCGACGTTGTACCCAAACTAAATTTATATCATTTTTTTCCCCACAAATAGAGTTTTTTTTTGGTGGTATTTGATCCCCTCTGCGTCAATTCTGATCACCGCTATAAACAAACAAAGAGAGATGATTTTGAAAAAAACCCAATATTTTTTCCTTTTTGCTATAATAAATATCCCAAAAAAAATTAAAAAACAAAAATGATTAAACAGTTTTGGCCGATATATATTCTTCTACATATTTTTGGTAAAAAAAAAATCGTAATCGGCGTATATTGATTGGTTTGTGCAAAAGTTACCCTGTCTACAAACTATGGGAATTGATTTATGGCGTTTTTATTATTTTTTTTACTAGTAATGGCGGCGATCTGTGATTTTTATCGGGACTGCGATATTGGGGCGGTTATGTCGGACTTTTTTGACACTTTTTTGGGACCAATGACATTTATAAAGCAATCAGAATTTTAAATGTCCACTGATTACTATATAAATGTCATTGGCAGTGAAGGGGTTAACCAGCAGGGGGCAGTGAAGGGGTTAACAATGTTCCCTGGGTGTGTTCTAACTGTGGGGGGGCGGGGCTGGTTGGGACATAACAGATCTAACTGATCCCAGTGACAGGGATCAGTAGATCTGGTATGTCCCCTGTCACAGAACTGAGAACCGCCGTGTTTACAACGGAGGTTCCCCGTTCTGCAGGTCTGACAGGGGATCGCGGGTCTCGGGCGGACATCGAGTCCGCCCGACCCGCGGGCACGGCCACGCAGCGTGCGGCGGGCGCGTGCGCGAGCTGCCGCCGCCTGTGAGTGCGCGCCGGGAGCGCGCACATGGCCAGGACGTCCATGGACGTCCACCCGGCATTTCAGATCCGCGCTGGAGCCGTACTTTGGCTATAGCGCGGATCTGGATGGGTTAAATGTCATTTTTTTCTTTAAAAATGTCAGTTTTGCTGCAGTAGGTTCTATACACAGTACAAGTGTGCCACTTTACAGGCAGACTAAGAGGACTCCCCAGGCACTATATTTAACCACTTCAAGACCGAGCCTGTTTTTTGGGTTCAGTGTTCACGAGTTTAAACCATTTTTTTTTTGCTATAAAATTACTTAGAACCCCCAACCATTATATATTGTTTTTTTTCTAACACCATGGAGAATAAAATGGTCGCTGTTGGAAAACTTTATGTCACACCGTATTTGTGCAGCGGTCTTACAAGCGCATTTTTTTTTAAAACAATCAGTTTTATGAGTTAAAAAATAAGACAACAATAAAGTTAGGCCAATTTTTTTCCATATTGTGAAAGATAATGTTATGCCAAGAAAAATGATACCCAACATGTCATGCTTCAAAATTGCGTCCGATAGCGGAATGGCGACACATTTTGCAACATAAATATCTCCATTGGCAACGTTTAAAAAATTCTACAGGTTAGCATTTTTGAGTTACAGAGGAGGTCTAGTGCTAGAATTATTGCTCTCACTCTAACGATTGCGGCGATACCTTACATGTGTAGTTTGAACACCGTTTTCATATGTGGGCGGGACTTTTTAATTTTTATTTTTACACTGTTCTTTTAAAAAACAATTTGATCACTTTTAGTCCTATTACAAGAAATGTAAACATTCCTTGTAATAGCAAAAAGCATGCCAGGACCTCCTAAATATGAGATCTGGGGTCAAAAAGACCTCAGATCTCATATTTACACTAAAATGCAAAAAAAAAAAAAAATAAATTATTTGAAAAAAATGACATTACAAAAAAAAAGTGGGCCCTTTAAGAGCATTGGGCGGAAGTGACTTGTGACGTTGCTTCTGCCCTGCCATGTTTTGGAGCCGGGTGAACGGCTTCAGCCGCTCACTCGGCTCACGGGCACTGGGGGGGGGGGGACAGACACGATCATCTCCGCTGCTGCGGTAAGCAGCAGGGATGACCGGAAAGCGGCGGGAGGGGGGGCACCCCTCCCACCGCTAATAAAAGTGATCTTGTGGCGTATCCGCTGCTGAGACCACTTTTATATTGTGCAGAATCGCCTGCACTAAAAGGAGATACCGGGTTTATGGTATTTCCGAATTTCCGAAAAAATAAAAAAAAAGAGTTCTCTCTTGAAGCTCTCCAGAGCCACCTCATGGGTCCCCGGTCCATGAAGGGTCACCTCTGCTACTTCTCTAGAACTCCATCCCTCTCAGAATTGTTTCCAGGTATTCAACAGGCTCTCCTCTGCAGAATCGTGAACACCTGGATAGGCCTGGATAGGCCTCGAACAGACCTAGCAGCCAGGAGAGCACCTGGACAGGCTTCAGGCTTCAGCCCTAGCAGCCAGGAGCTGTTTGACACACATTCACCCAGGCCGCAGCCCAGGGTAGGGAAGAGAATCCTTGTTTCCACAACAACTCAAAATTTTCAAAATCCAATTACCATTGGGGCAGGAAGTGAGGTGAAACCTTCTGAACAGAAACATAGACAGCAAAACAAACATCACAGGGGTGTTAACCCTTCCCTATGCTATCCAAAAAGCTTAAAAATTGTTTTTTTGGGTAAATCTACACTTAATAAATGTACCTGTTCCGACTTACAAATTCAACTAAAGAACAAACCTACAGACCCTATCTTGTTTGTAACCCAGGGACTACCTGTATCTGTTTCTACCAAAAAAAATATCTATATATATATATTTAGAGCATTGCCTACTCTCAGCCAAGGAAGACAAAAGTGTAGTGTATAAGGTAAACTCACATTAGCATATCTGAAAGTGGTTGTAAACCCTTTAAAACCGCTTTAAGCTACAGGTAAGCCTATAATAAGGCTTACCTGTAGACACCGTGAATATCTCCTATCTCCTAAACTTTAACAGTTTAGGAGATATTTATTGTATACACTTGCACCGACATCATCAGCGCATGTGCAGTGAAGAAACGGCCCGGCATGCAGTTTCTTCAATAGCATTGTGCCATGACTGGCGGCTCCCGCGCGCATGCTCCGGGAGTGATGTCATGCGACTCCTGCCAGTCACAGAGCCGGAGTCTGTGGCCCCGGAAGGAAGAGGGGCAGTCATGGATGTGGCCTGCACAGGGACAGCACAGGCTTTGATTGCAGGTAAGTGTCACATAATGGGCTAGTATGCAATGCATACTAGCCCATTATGCTTTTACTTTGCAGGGAACTAAAGAGGAAGTAAAACCCATCAGGGTTTACTTCCTCTTTAATATACTCTACTCTTTCAGCAAATAAACTGTACATATAAGCAATATCAACATTATAAAGAAGGCCCCACTCCCTAGAGAGTAGCACATTCTTCTAAGAAGTATATACACATTCTACCAATATACTTAAAGCATTAAATTCCTAAACATATTACTATAAGGAATAAAACTTTACTGTTAAAAAAAAAGTGTTCACTATGGTGCGACCTGCTGCTGCGCTGGCTGCAGATGCAGCGGGTGAGGAGAGTTCTTGAACATGCTCCTCAAGCCGTTGGTAGCCCTCCTGCAGGCTCTTAACAGCCTGTGTGAGTCCAGCCAAGTGCTGGCAATGTTCATCCATCGGAGAGAGCCCCTGCGCAGACTCGGACATGGCTGTCCATTACTGTCACGCACCTGGTGGTGGAGTCTGGCTTATGCAGGGAGCAACCTCTCTTACGACCCTGATTCATGAACCCCTGGTAGTGCAGACAGGGAGTTTGAGAGTGCAGGGAGGCACAAGGGCGTGGTTGGGTCACTGGTGCAAGCATGGAGGGTTCCTCCGGGGTCGTGCTTGGATGGTAGCGTAGTGCTAGACTAGCGCAGTCCGGGTTGGCAACAAGCTGACAGCGTGGTACAGATGGAGCAGGCAAGAGAATAGTCAGGTACAAGCAGGGTTGTCAACTGGCTGGCAGCGTGGTACACAAGGATGAGACTGAAGAGTGATCGAAGGCAAGCTGGGGTTGGTTCAGGGAGAAGGCAAAGCAGAAACAGGAAACAGGCTGGGGTCACGGGAACACAAGACTCAGGTAAACTCAAGACTGGGGACACAGGTAACGCTGTAGAACAGACAGCACCAGCTGCATGGTGCTGTCCGGTTTAAATAACATGTCTAGGCGCCAAGACAGTCATGGGAGCGCTCGCGCGCACCTGCTGCACAAGCGCGTGCTCCCGCGCGCACCTGTTTACAGGAATGTGCATTCTGCCCCGATTCCTCCGTAATGCTTCCTGACAGCCGTAAGTCAGCTTGGTTATACACTATACACGTTCCCGCAGCCGCCGTCGTATGACGGCGATTTGTGGGAACGAGCCACTTTGCCGCCGTCAGATGCCGATCGGCGGTCGGCAAGTGGTTAACCACTTGCCAACCAGCCACCGCACTTATACTGCGGCAGGTCAGCTCTCCTGCGTGAACCGACGTACCCGTACACCGGTCCGTGCATGTGGGATTGCGGGAGCACACATGCACTGTGCACCTAAGAAGTGCACCCGCAGTTCCAACGGACTTGATGTTCGCCGGACGCCCGCGATCATTGTAAACAGAGGCAGAACGGCAGATCCCTGTTCTGACAGGGGACATCTCTGAGATCTGCTTTTCTCAGTGATCGGGAACAGCGATCTCTGTCATGTCCCTGGCAGCCCATCCCCTCTACAGTTAGGACACACCCAGGGAACACATTGATCAGCACATTTTTATAGCACTGATCAATGTAATAATATCACTGGTCCCTAAAAAGTGTCATTTGGGGTCAGATTTGTCCGTCGCAATGTCGCAGTCCCAAAAAAATCGCAAATCACCGCAAATATCAGTAAAAAAATAAATAAATAAATAAAAGTCCATAAATCTTTCCCCTAGTTTGTAGACGCGATAACTTTTGCGCAAACCAATCAATATACGCCTATTGCGATTTTTTTTTTACCAAAAATATGTAGAAGAATACATATTGACCTAAACTGATGAATACATTTTTTTTTTATATTTTTTTTGGATATGTATTATAACAGAAAGTAAAAAAAAAATGTTTTTCTTTTCAAAATTGTCACTCTTTTTTTGTTTATAGTACAAAAAAAATATGCAGAGGTGATCAAATACCACCAAAAGAAAGCTCTATTGTGACCTTGTGACCTGGGACTAAAACAATTCATGATAGGTAGATGTTAAACCAAGCCTCAATGTCACTCATGACCCTAGAAAACGTCATTTCCGGGTGTATACAATTAAGTAGTAAGAAAACTGACATAATACATATAAGACATACGGACTTCTCCTATATAATAGTCTTATATGATAAATGCCAGTAATAGACTAAAATAAAGATAAGAACAATCAGAAAACGTCAGAAATGTTAGCATAATATCCCCTAAGACGCACAGGAAGTGATGTGCGGTAAGTGAAGTCAGCGCTCATCACCTGAGATGCACAGGAAGTAATGCGGGAGGAAATTATGTCAGTGCTCATCTCATAAACAAAACAGCTCTCACTGGATCATTTCCGGGTGTATACAATTCCGGGTGTATACAATTAAGTAGTAAGAAAACTGACATAATACATATAAGGCATACGGACTTCTCCTATATAATAGTCTTATATGATAAATGCCAGAAATAGACTGAAATAAAGATAAGGACAATCAGAAAACATCAGAAATGTTATCATAATATCCCCTAAGACGCACAGGAAGTGATGCGCGGGAAGTGATGTCAGCGCTCATCACCTGAGATGCACAGGAAGTGATGCGGGAGGAAATGATGTCAGTGCTCATCTCATAAACAAAACAGCTCTCACTGGATCATTGAGAGGTGAGCATAGATGGGTGTATCCACAGCATGTATCACATCTGACACGCAGGAAATACAATACCAGAAATGAGCACACAAGCAATAGCAAAACGAAAATGATGTTAGTATTAACTGCGGTCATCATGTTGTAAGAAATTATCTTATAAATCCTCGCTCACTTAAATAGGGGGAACGAACAGATTGTCTGTCCAATCACATAAGGCATAAAAGTGGGCATATGTTGTTAAGAAATTAACCTGGGCATGTCCCTGCGATCATGTGACTTCCTGACAGACCGACATACATATGTACCGTCGGGAAACTTCTGATTAGTCAGTAAACTACCTCTAGGCAGACCTACGTTTACTAGAGCCAATCGGGGCCGATCTTGAAGAATAGGAGTCAAAAAATTGATTAAACTACCCCGGAAATGACGTGTCCCAGAGGTTACATCTAAATACATACACTGTTAATAAACATTAGAAGAACCATAAGCCATAGAGGGGATAAAAATCATCATAAAAGACATCATAAAAATCATCATGGCTCATTATCGTAAAAATCCTTATAAAATTCAACATGAAAAATTATAAAAAGTCATAACAAAAAAAAAAAAAAATCGAACAGGAACTGTCAAATTCGAAAACTGATTATGCTTGGTTAATGAAGGCATTGATATCCCATTCTACGTTAATTCCTTTGGGATGATAAGTGTTTAATTCATAAATCCAATACGTCTCAAGACGTGATACACCTCTAGTGGTAGCTCCTCCCCTCCACGGAGCCACATACTTATCAATGATAGTAAAGACTGTGGATACACCCGGAAATGACGTTTTCTAGGGTCATGAGTGACATTGAGGCTTGGTTTAACATCTACCTATCATGAATTGTCTTAGTCCCAGGTCACCCTTCTTGGCTAATCAGAATTTCTATTGTTTAAATTCAGACTGAGGTTTGATTCTTAGAGGGTTGACCCGGAAGGGAGGGCTCAATCATGGTAGTAATTGATCAATTACTTATGCCCCAGTTGAAGTCCCATTGGACGAAACTCGTCAGGTGAGGAGGGTCTACTCCGGCTCATTGCGCTTGTTCCATGTGAAGCTTCTTTTATCCTTTATGCATGTAAGTGCGATTTTACCTCAATAAAATTTTTTGGTCAAACAATATCACACTATGCGAGATTCCTTTCTCTTCCTATGAGGCACTGCTATCTACCATTCCGAGTGTTTATACTTTCTTTGGATACCTTGGATGTATGGTTATTCCCTTGGAGGTGGAGGTTTCCTGTGGATCGGGTTTGTCTGACTGGAGCTCCAAAGTTGGTGGAAATATCTCTTCCTCGGAACATATCCATGATTTAAGGCGTTTCTCCAGAGTATATCTGGTAAGGGTATTTATTTATTCCCAATATTGGATTTACTACAGGCTGAGGAAGCGTGTCTTATTATCAAACCCTGGATCCTGACCATTAGGATTATATACATACTAGTGTGAACTATCTGGACTAGTTTCAATGAATTTGCTGATACATTCATTTGACTACATTTAATCAGCGCTGCACTTTTTGCTCTTTGGTTTATATAGACAATATAAGGTTATTGTTGTGCTAGCTGCTTTTATTTCATTCATCAGATTAAGCACAGCAGTATCCTTTATTTACATCTTTAGAGCAACAATTCTTTTTTTCAGATCCTCACAGAGTTCTTTGCCATGAGGTGCCATGTTGAACTTCCAGTGACCAGTATGAGAGAGTGAGAGCAATAACACCAAATTTAACACACCTGCTCCCCATTCACATCTGAGACCTTGTAACATTAACGAGTCAAATGAAATGGGGGAGGGAAAATAGCTAATTGGGCCCAATTTGGATTTTTCACTTAGGGGTGTACTCATTTTTGTTTCCAGCGGTTTAGACATTAATGGCTATGTGTTGAGTTATTTTGAGGGGACAGCAAATTTACACTGTTATACAAGCTGTACGCTCACTACTTTACATTGTAGCAAAGTGTAATTTCTTCAGTGTTGTCACATTAAAAGGTATAACAAAATATTTACAAAAATGTGATGGGTGTACTCACTTTTGTGAGATACTGTATATGTAACTATGATTTACTGACATCTTATTTATGCTGGTACTCTCATATACAGTATTGAGACTCACTATGATACCTCAAATATGCCACTATAGAATTGTACCTTTTATTCACTAGTAATGGTAATGCTATTCTCTCCTCTATGTATAACCTATCTCTGTCTGGTCATATAATCATTGTTTTCTTTTTCTAAAAAAAAAATCTCTCAATAAACATTTATTAAATAAAAAAATAAAGTGATCTACCGATCACAGAACTAAGAAAAACATATCTTTAGCCAGAATCTTCAGACAGTCTTCCATTCTTCTGCCATCATTTGTATATCAGTATATTGCACTGTTGCACTGTTTGTTGTTTCTTCTGAAATGTTATGCCTCGTACACACGGGACGACGATCGTGTTCAACACGTCGTACTCACGACCGTTGCATGCAGAATCGATCGTCTGTGGCGGCGCTTTCAACAGTTGAACGTACGACGGTCGTTCGTGGGAGTTGTATGTGCAGACTAGAAAACTTGGTCGTGTCAACAAGCTCGCATACGACCGTTGAGTCGTGTGTAGAGCAGCTGTGTTCAACAAAGTTGTATTGTGCTAAACACGCATGCGCCAAGTCCACTTCAACTAACATGAAATTAGAAAGGAGCCCAAAAGGTGACGCTACTTCCTCATTATACACTCGTTCGCGTCATCACGTTCGGCCGGCTGCAAGTTGTATGTACGACCGTCGTGTGCATGTCAGTAGGCTACATACGACCGTCAACGTATGATTCAACACGGTCGTACGCGCGATCGTCGTCCCGTGTGTACGAGGCTTTAGCCTGTGTGTGGCCATCCTAAGTGACTTAAAGTCAGCGATCTACAAAGAGGCATGCAGGACTTTTAAGACTGCATATTTTTCCAGATTAGGGACTCCCCAGATTGTGAAGCCAGGACCAGGATGACAGTCCTGAAATCTGCATCTTTAAAAATAATTGTGAAACCCTCATAATTCTCGTGGTTACTTTAATTCAAGTTGCAGTTGCAATGTAATCACTCTACATCGTACATACTGTACTGTAATTCCCTTACTATGTTGGCAATAGTGATTGTAATTCTTCAGTTAATCATTGCACATTTAAGTGCAGTTCGGTTTGGTACGTTTGTTACATGATGAGTACAGATTTAGGTGGGTTACATAAAGTGTACAACTCAAAGTGTGCTATGGTGCCACTCTAATTGGTAGGCTTGGTGAAAGGTGGATGTTCCTAAGGGAGATTTTTTTTGTGACACACAAAATCTTGCAGCATCAGCATGCATTGCAGTTCTGGCATTTGGTCATGCAACTTCTCCGAGCTGCGTGAAATCTGGGCCAGGTGTAGCAGTCACAAGCCTGAATGGGGAGGAGGTAGCTTTATAATGCCCACCATCATAAGTGTGTGCACAGGGTTTGCTGGGTGTGCCTGGGCACACCCTAATCACCCTGTGCTGGGCAGATTCCCCCTGCTGCTTGGCTGAAAAGAAAGGGATGGGAATGTCTGTCCTCAGTCCCTTTTTCTGTCTCAAAGTGAGACATCAGGGGTCTGTTTAGATCCCTGATATTTCACCAAAGCCCCCCAATGGGGGCTCCTAAAAACTGTAAAAAAACCATAACAAAAAATTATTGTAAAAAAAAACAAAAATTGTAAAAAAGAATAAAAAAAGTAATAAAAAATAAACTACTGACACCAACCTCTACCCTACTGACATCGTCGTCCACTGCATATATATATATATATATATATATATATATATATATCCACACGCATGTGTGTTTGAGCTTTGGGGTGCACACCCTAATGCAATAGACTGCCCACACCTTTGCCCACCAAGTATCACTGATGGTGGGTCCCATTCTGGTAAATGTCTGAATAGGGACCATCAGTGAAAAATGTCTTATTAGTATTGTCCCGGGGGGGGTGGGGGGGGGGCACTGCCTGGCTCAATCCTCCCCTGTCACATGAGTCTATTTTGTAAAATGTGTTCTATTTTTTTCAAAGGGTAATGCATGTTCTGTACAAATAAAAAACACTTTAAAATATGAACACTCCAAAAAGCACAGGCCTATTTTTTATTTGGTAAATACTCAGACAATGCAACTGGAACTAGCAGAGCCCACTCCACAATTACATTCTAATGCATAGCATGTACATACTCTTATGCTAGCCATACCCATGTTACATTTTATAGCAATTTAAATAATTAACAAGCTCTAGATTACACAAATATTAGGATTGATCAGAATAACTTAGCTCTATTCTTGTCATATAAATAAATGTAAATATATAAAGCACATACCAGCATACTGTGAGAATCTGAACCAATCTTCTCCCACTTTGGGAATATGTACACTGCTCTTTTTAAACATCTATTTGTGCGTTTTTTGTATCGAACAATAATAAAAAACCTTGATTTTTATATTTTGACTTTGTGAGCCTATTGTGGTACCATAAAAATCCCACAGCCCCTTCCCTTTCCTCCTCTTGGTGGAGGTTTGTTCACTTTACTTGTATAATTAGGGATGTAGGTACCTGTATTTGAGTTTTCAAATAGTATACTGAGCCAAATATAAATCTAGGACAGAGTGTAGTAGGTGGTTTGCTATGCTGTGTCACAAGCTCTGCACTGACCTCAGCTTTCTGCACTACAAAACCTCTCATTTCAGAACAGAAGCAGGTGGGAATGTGGAATAAAAATAGTTTAAATCCTCATAATTTGTTTAGCAGACCTGGTGGAGGGGAAAGGTCATTTTTTTTAAACATAGTTTTTTATGGAGAAATATAGCAATTCAATTAATTATTTCATTTAGAAAAAAATAATGTATCTGTAAGTCTTTCTTGAGAATAGATTTGGGAAATGTTATATTTAAAAAATCATTTCTACAAGGTAAGCCTTCTCTTTTGCTTTCATGAGGAGAACCCCAAAAGAGCAAATTAAGGCAAAGAGCATACATGTATTGCAAAATCAGGTTTCTGTTTGATTTTTTCTTTTTTTTTTTTTAAATAGCAACCACATTTAACAATGTAATTTGAAATATATACCTAGAAAGAGTTTGAATTCCTTACCTGGCCCCATCCATCCTGTGGTTCATCCATCCTGTTTTCACTTCTGCCCATTTCCAGTGGGTGGTTTAGTGTATGATGGGTATACAGAAAGCTGGCCTTTAGCAAGTAAGGCCCAGGAGTGACACAGTACAATAGTCATGGGATGCTGACAGAGGGAATGTGTACCCAGGAATGTTGCTGATCACAGAGCCGCTTTTATTAGGCAGAAACGAAACACGAGTTTGTGAGCAGAGCCTGTATCGGGAAACTTCAGGAGAACCGGAGAGGAAGCTGGGGGCCAGACAGATGTTATCTAAAAAATCCTTCTGTCCTCTAAACTGATACATGATATGGTAGAAATAAGCAAATAATATTCAATAAAAAAGACTATATATTAGTATTTGCACTGTAGTTTGTGTAACATTGTACACATACACATTATAGCTGACAAATAAATAACCCAACTGCCCAACTCAGATAATATGAGTAGATCTAATTGTGATGTGGTCACATATTAAAAGTGTTGCCATCAGATGCATGTTTGATAAAGCTAAAACATTTGTGCCTCAGACTGTACCAGTATAATAAGGGTTACATTTATATGGACTTATTATATATAGTATACACTGTGTGCAGAATTATTAGGCAAATGAGTATTTTGACCACATCATCCTCTTTATGCATGTTGTCTTACTCCAAGCTGTATAGGCTCGAAAGCCTACGGATTATTAATACGTGTGGACTATATCCCACAACTACAGTAATTTGGTGTGGGGAAGAGTAATGACTCTACGTGTAGTGGATTATACGAATTAACCATCATCCGAAAGCTCGGATATGTCGAACCTCATTCTGTTGTACGTATTTCTCCTACTACACCAGTTTTATGAGTAAACGGATTATTAAGACGTGTGTCACATATGATATATATTATTCAGGTATATTTACATTGGGAATAATATGACCATGTCAGACTCCGTGTTTACAAAATCGAAATAGTTTGTACGTAGACTACCGTTGTGAAAATTATACACTGGTGTAGTGTTAATCTAGATGAGTATAATAGAC
>BLSH010007219.1:61850-140956 GCA_018402905.1 Glandirana rugosa
AGTTTGGAGGGGAGTTTACTGGGGTAAAACCTTTCATCTGTAGAGTTCGATAAAGGACTCTCCGTACAACTCACGTACCTTATAAAGTATCCTCATATTCAGGAGAAGCAGCAGAATGTATTTTGGGGTGTCATTTCCCAAATACCCATGCCATGTGTGAGCAATAAATTATTTAGTGACAACTTTGTGTAAAAAAAAAAAATGCAATTTTCCCGAATCTTGTGACAAAATAGAAAATATTCCATGCACTCAACATGCCTCTCAGGAAATAGCTTGAGATGTCTACTTTCCAAAATGGGGTCATTTGAGGGGAGGTTTGAATTGTCCTGACATTTTATGCCCAACATCAACCACTCTTCTAACGACCAAGTCCTTTCTGACACTTTTTGTTTACATAAAAAATATTTTTTTTTTCTAGAAAATTACTTTGAACCCCCAAACATTATATATATTTTTTAACCACTTGCCGACCACAGTCTGACAGCAACAAAGTGGCTCGTTATCGCAAACCGCGGTCATATGACGGCGGCTGCGAGATCGTGCACTGTGAGCGTGCGTTCGGGGGCAGGGGCCAGGGAGCGGGTAGGGAGGACTCGATCGCCGCTGGCTACCCGTGATGGCCCCCCGACAGTGAGAGAACGGAGGTCCGTGTATGTAAACATGGATCTCCGTTCTGACAGAGGGGGAAGGGCTGTGATCACAGGCTTCCTGTATATGGAAGCCATGATCACTCCCCTCCCCCTGCCAGCCCAGCCCACATACAGTTAGAACATACTGAGGGAACATAGTTTACCCTTAGAGCGCCCCCTGCAGGTTAACCCCTTCACTGCCAATGGCATTTACACAGTAATCAGTGCATTTTTATAGCACTGATCTCTGAATAAATGCCAGTGGTCCCAAAAAAGTGTCAAAATGGTCCGACATGTCCGCCGCAATTTCGCAGTACCGCTAAAAATCGCAGATCGCTGACATTACTAGTAGAAAATTTAAAAAAAATAAAAACCCCAGGAATGAATTCTCATCATCCGTAAATGCGGCAACTTTTGCGCAAACCAATCAATAAATGCTGATTGTGATTTTTTTTAACCAAACTATGAGGAAGAATATAAATCGGTCAAAACCAATGAAAAAAAAGTTTTTTTATATTTTTTTGGGGGATTTGTATTTTAACAAAAAGTAAGAAATATTGTTTTTTTGGCAAAATTGCCACTATTTTTTTATTTATAGCGGCGATCAGAAATCATGCAGACGGGATCAAATACCACCAAAAGAAAGCTCTATTTGTGGGAAAAAAAGGACGCAAATTTCGTTTGGGTACAACGTCGCACGACCGCGCAATTATGAGTTAAAGCGTGCAGTGCCGAATCGCAAAAAGTGCTCTGGTCCTAAGTTCTGGTGTCACTGATTGGAAGCACTGATAGGCAGCACTGATTGGTGACACTGATTAGCACTGATAGATGGCACTGACAGGTGCCACTGGTTGGCACTGACAGGTGGCACTGGGTGGTATAGGCAGGTGGCACTGGCATGTGGCACTGATTGGCACTGACAGGTGGCACTGGATAGTACTGGCAGGTGGCACTGATTGGCACTGACAGGTGGCACTGGATTGTACTGGCAGGTGGCACTGACAGGCGGCACTGGATTGTATTGGCAGGTGGCACTGATTGGCACTGACAGATGGCACTGATTGGCACTGACAGGTGGCCCTGGATGGCACTGGCAGGTGGCACTGGCATGTGGCACTGATTGGCACTGACAGGCGGCACTGGATGGTACTGGCAGGTGGCACTGACAGGTGGCCCTGGATGGTACTGGCAGGTGGCACTGGCATGTGGCACGGATTGGCACTGACAGGCGGCACTGGATGGTACTGGCTGGCACTGGCAGAAGAGATGAGTAGATTCACAATGCACAGAGCGCGCTGCTTGTATGAGCTGCTCTGTGCATGAAACTGTGAGCTAATTACACAGGAATGCAGAGAATGCAGAGAGAGAGCTGTCAGATTTTCACTGAGATCAGAGGTGGGCGGGACTGAACAGCTAACACCTGCCCAGCCCCTGTCCCATTGGCTGGCGTTTGATAGCTGTTCCATCCCGCCCACCTCCCGACATCAACTTGAAGATCTGACAGCTTTCTCTCTCTGCATTTCAGTGTAATTAGCTGACAGAACGGCTCGTACAAGCAGTGCGCTCTGTGCATTGTGAATCTACTCATCTTCCACATCAATTGCGGGGTATGTGATGCACACATACCCCACAATGGACGGTACCCGTCCCCTTTTCGGTATCGGCCCAATACCGAAAACACAGGTTTTGGCCGAAAATGCCGATAATTTTCGGCTGCCGAAATTTCGGTGCATCCCTAATTTTAATGTACAAAATCACACTATATTGTCCAAATGTTTGGTGAAGTATAAAAGATGATCTTATGCTGAGTACATAGATAAAATGACGCACACCCATGCACCGGCGACAAACTTTATACATCTTTAAAAGCTTTAAAAGCCTTTACAGGTTAACACTTTAGATTTACAGAGGAGTATACTGCTAGAATTACTACCCTTGCTCTGACGTTCGTGGAGATACCTCACATGCATGGTGCAATTGCTGTTTACATACGACACGAGACCGACACTTGCGTTCACCTTTGCGCGCATGCACGGGGGGGGACAGAGCCACATTTTTTCTTTAATTATTCATTTTGCTTCTTATTTTATTTTTACACTGTCCCTTTCATTTTTTAAATCATTTTTATTGTTATCACAGGGAATTTAAATATCGCCTATAATAGTGACAGGTACTCTTTTTTGAAAAATTAGGGGTCTATTAGACTAAATATCTCTCCTCAGCCCTTAAAGCATCTGACCACACCAAGATCGTTGTGATAAGATGCTTTCCCAATTTCCCAATGGAGCTGTTTATATCCGGCGAAACCAAAGTCATGAAATGCTCATAGCTTCCTGTTTCTTAGGCCATAGAGATGATTTTAGTCTTCGATCAGCACTAAGGTCAGCTGGCAGAACCACCGGCTGCATTCTCTGGTTCCCCGGTGGGACAGAAAACCATGGAAGATGGCGGGAGGGGGGACATTCCCTCCGACTGCTTGTAAATGCAGTCTAGCGGCTAATCAGCTGCTAGGATTGCTTTTACATGAAAGCCGACCCCCGGCTGAAAAGAACCATACCAAGATGATACCTATACCTGCAGGCATCATTCCGGTATAACCACTCGAAGTCCAGCAACATACCAGTACGTCGCTGGTCCTTGGGCATATATTGTAATGTTCTTTTTTTTCATGCAGCCTGTGAATGAAAAAAGATAATCAATCAATGCATCCACCCATTTATAATGATGGGCATACATGCACGGTTCTAAAAATATATGCCGAAGCATAGGGGCAATCCACCCCTATGTCCGCCCCTGCCCCTATGCTTTGGCATATATGCTCTTTTTTTTTTTAACTGTGGTGGTGAAATCACCTCCTACAGCACTGGAGTCACTGATTTATGTATCGTGGGAGCAAACGCTGTTGCTGTCAAGATATATAAATCAGTGCTGCAGCTGAATGGCGTACCTGCAATGCAAATATTGGTTAACAATAAAACACAGTAAACAGTAAAGTATAAAAGAATTACATTACCTGCAAAGCAATCGTGATAACACACAGCAACAATAAAACATTAGTTAAGCATAAAAACAGAGCAGAATAATAGATAGAGAAGGACAAGAAAATGACAACTATAACAATAGAGAGAAGAACAATAAAACCACTAACTGAAATTTTTGGCTTTTTTATTTATTTATCTTGGTTTTTAATTTATTTATTTATTTTTTGCACTTTTATTTTAACAGTAAACTTTCCAGCTTAGGGTCTCTCAAAATGCGATGGTGGCTATCTTTCGAGACCCTGTGTTAGTGTGCCCTAGAACTGTGCAGTGCTGTACCCTATGCTAATACTCCACTAGTGTGTGGTAGCGACGGAAACATTCATCGATGCAGAGACCAGGCTATAATAATAGCAGGTGTCATGCCTATATCCGCGTCTGCTGCAGACACAACATCTTCTTTGGGGTGCTTGTTGGGTAGGGGTACCAGGGAGGACTTCTGGGAAGTGCCTCTCATGCAGCCGGCTCACTGCATTTGCATTGGGAAGTTGGGGCACAGCACCGTCTGGAAACAGCAGGGCTGTGACGATCTCTTCCTGGAATTTAACCGGTTCCCGACTGGCTCACGTACATTTACTGCTGCACTGTGGCAGTGTATCGTGAATGCCGATACCCTTGATTATTTATGAACGCCGATTTGCACAGGCGCGAACAGCGGCCAGGCGTGTGCCGCCGTGCTCTCCTGCCTGCCGCGTGCTCCCTGAGTGTGGCCATGGGTTGGGCGGACTCGATGTCTGCCGGCGACCCGCGATCACCTAATACAGAGGAAGATCGGGGAACCGCTAATATAAACACGGCGGTTCTTCGTTCTGTCAGATGACATGACAGTGATCCCTGTGATCGGGGTCAGTAAGATCTGTCATACCCCTGCCAGCCAAGCCCCCCATACAGTTAGAACACACACAGGGAACACAGTTAACCCCTAGATCGCCCCCTACAGGTTAACCCATTCCCTGCCATTAATACAGTAATCAGTGGCTATTTTTAGATCTGATCGCTGTATAAATGTCATTGGTCCCAAAAAATGTCAAAGGTGTCCGATCTGTCCGCTGCAATATCACAGTCCCGATAAAAATCGCAGATCGCCGCCATTACTAGTACAAAAAAAAATAGTAAAAATGCCATAAGTCAATTCTCATTGTTTGTAAACGCGGCAACTTTTTTTACCACAATTGTGTAGAAGAATACATTTTGGCCTAAACTGATGAATAAATTAGTTTTTTTATTTTTTTGGATATGTATTATAGCAAAAAGTAAGAAATATTGTTTTTTTTTTCAAAATTGACGCTTTTTTGTTTATAGCGCAAAAAATAAAAAACACAGAGGTGATCAAACACAACCAAAAGAAAGCTCTATCTGTGGGAAAAAAAGGACGGCGCAATTGTCAGTTAAAGCATGCAGTGCTGAATCGCAAAAAGTGCTCTGCTCAGGAAGTGGGTAAATCCTTCCGGGGCTGAAGTGGTTAAGGAAGGATCCAATTCATACTGATGCTTTGTATAGCACATAAGCGTTCAGCAGAGCCAATTGGAATAAGTTTACAGACACTTTTTTGTACCAACCTCTAGACTTACGGGCAATTAAGTATGGCACCATCAACTGGTCATTGAAGTCCACCCCTCCCATATTAAGGTTGTATTTGTGGACACAGAGGCGCTTCTCAACAACACCAGTCGCCATTGGAATTTGGACTGTCGTATCTGCGTTAATGGAGGACCGATCGAAAACATCCCAGTTGTCTCTCTATTCCACTGGGGCCAGAAATCATTGGCCTGGGCCTGTAGATTGATCGGTTCTGTATTGAATCCGATCACCACGGGCACGGCGGGGGGCATGCGCTCCCTCACATCCATAAGTGCTGGGTATGTCATCAGATGTGGATGAGCGGGAGCAATGACAAGGTCAATATGACTGGGAGGGAGAGCCTCTTTGCACGGACAATTTGTCCTTTATTTGGCAAGGTGTCAATGACTCTTTAAATGAGATTCACTTTAAAGAATACGTGTGCTTTTAAACAAAGGGAATCCTTCCTTTTTTCTGTAGGTCCCCTGGCTGAAAGAGACTTCCCCTCCACCTTCTCACATATTTACCTCAGTATCATGACCATATCCTTTTCAGTGCTTCATCACCTGCCATTGTAATTATGGTGTGCTACAGTGGTGGGTTTCTTTTTCTTTTGGGGGTAGCATTAAAATTTTGCTAAGGCGCCCTGTGATTTCTTGTTACACCCCTGCTCATAATGTTTAGTTGCTGTAAACTACACAGGTTTTTGGAAACAAAAATTCAGTTGCATTCAATACAATAACCACATTTTCTATATGACTGCCTTATTGCAAACTTGACTTAAAGGGGTTGTAAAGCCAGAAGGTTGTTTATCTTAATGCATTCTATCTGTTCAGCGATGTCCACGAGTCCCTCGGCCGTCCGAGAATCTCCCTCCTGATTGGCTGAGACACAGCAGCAGCGTCACTGGCTTCTGTTGCTGTCGATTAAAGTCAGCTAGCCAATTAGGAGAGAGAGGGGGCCGGGCCAGGGCTCCGTGTCTGAATGAACACAGGGAACTGTGACTAGACTCAGGCGCTCCCGTAGCAAGCTGCTTGCTGTGGGGGTACTGAACAGGAGGGAGGGGCTAGGATTACAGAAGAGGGACCAGAGAAGAGTATCCGGGCTGCTCTGTTCAAATCCACTGCAACAGAGCAGGTAAGTATAACATGTTTGTTATTTTTATAGGGAAAACAAATGAGACTTTACAATCACTTTAAAATAGCTACATAACTTATACATTCAACTACTGAAAATCTACCAAGATCCCATCTTTGAATGAATGATGCACAGAGATAGATTATCCTGTCTTAAAGCAGAACTAAACAGTATCCGAGCACCATAAAGTGAAAACACTATTTACTTCCTGAATTCCTTCTGCCCTTAGTTCAGGCATGCAGTCAGGAGGGTGTGTTTAGGTGAGAAAGCCCCTCCTCCCCTCCTAAAGACTCTTGGGATATATGACATAATTTTGGCCTGGTTCAGAAACTAGGAAGCAAAAAAAAAGAAGTTTAACCACTTAAGGACCGGAAGGATTTTCCATGTTAGGACCTGAGCACTTTTTTCAATTTGTCACTGCGCTGCTTTAATGAGTAATTGCGTGGTCATGCAATGTTGTACCCAAACGAAATTTGCGTGCTTTTTTCCCCACAAATTGAGCTTTCTTTTGATGGTATTTGTTCACCTCTGTGCTTTTTATTTTGTGCAATATAAATGCAAAAATAATGAAAATTTTGAAAAAAAATGATATTTTGTAATTTTTGTTATTAGAAAAATACAGTAAACTAAATTTTAGTCATAAATTTTTGCCAAAACGCAATCAGCCATATGTCTCAGGTAATAAAAAGTAAATTAGCGTATATTTATTTGTTTGCACAAAAGTTATAGCGTCCACAAACTAGGGTACATTTTCTGGAATTTACGCAGTTATTTTATGACTGCCTAGCTTATTTCCTGAAGTGATATAATGTAAGAGCAGTACAACCCCCCCCCCCCCAAATGTCCCCATTTTGGAAAGTAGACACCCCAAGGAATTAGCTGAGAGGCATTGTTGAGCCCATTGAATATTTTAGAAGAAGAAGAAAAAAAAATACACAAAGTTGTCACTGAAATGATATATTGCTCACACATACCATGGGTATATGTGGAATTACACCCCAAAATACATTCTGCTGCTTCTCCTGAGTATGGGGATACCCCATGTGTGAGACTTTTTGGGAGCCTATCTGCGTACGGGACCCCAAAAACCAATCACTGCCTTCAGGATTTCTAAGGGCGAATATTTATGCCTTCACCTCACACTACTTATCACAGTTGCGGAGGCCATGAAATGCCCACATAGCCACCCCCCCATATGTTCCCATTTTGGAAAGTAGACACCCCAAGTTATTTGCTGAGAGGCATGTTGAGTCCATGGAATAGTTTCGTTTTTTGTTGCAAGTGATTGAAAAATGAAAAAAAAAAAAAACTACACAAAGTTGACACTTAAAGATATATTGCTCACACATGCCATGGGTATATGTGGAATTACACCCCAAAATACATTCTGCTGCTTCTCCTGAGTACGGGAATACCCCATGTGTGAGACTTTTTGGGAGCCTATCTGTGTACAGGACCCCGAAAACCAATTGCCTCCTTCAGGATTTCTAAGGGCGAAAACGTATGCCTTCACCCCACACTACCTATCACAGTTGTGGAGGCCATGAAATGGCCAGATAGCAAAATTGTAATTATATTTTGCCACACGTTTCGGGAAAATAACATACTTTTTTTTTTTTTACAAAGCTCGCACACGCCATGGGTATATCTGGGATACCAGATATGTGAGACTTTTTGGCAGTCTAGCCACGTACAGGACCCCGAAAACCAATCACCGCCTTCAGGCTTTCTAAGGGCATAAAATGGTGATTTTACTCTTCACTCCCTATCACAGTTTTGGAGGCCATGTAATGCCCAGATAGCACAAAACACCCCCAAATGACCCCATTTTGGAAAGTATACATGCCAAGCTATGTGATGAGAGGCACATTGAGTATTTTGCAGGTCCTGCTTTTTGTCACAAAGTTTTGAAATTTGAATAAAGAAAAAAAATAATTTTTCCGTTTATTTCTTCATTTTCCAAACCAAATGAGAGCTGAAAAATCCTCACCATGCCACTTAGCAAATACCTTGAGGTGTCTACTTTCCAAAATGGGGTCATTTGGAGGGCTTTTGTGCTACCTTGTGATTTCAGGGCCCCCAAAGCCATGATAGGTAGTGAGGAGTAAAATCACCATTTTATGCCCTTAGAAATTGGTTTTGGGGTTCTGTACGCGGCTAGGCTCCCGAAAAGTCACACACATGTGGTATCCCCTTACTCAGGAGAAGCAGCAGAATGTATTTTGGGGTGCAATTCCACATATACCCATGGCATGTTTGACCAATATATGATTTAGTGACAACTTTGTGAAAAAACAGTTTTTTAATTAATTGGGGGGGGGGGGGGGGTTGCTATCTGGGCATTTCATGGCCTCCGCAACTGTGATAGGTAGTGTGGGATGAAGGCATAAATTTTCGCCCTTAGAAATCCTGAAAGCGGTGATTGGTTTTTGGGGTCCAGTACGCGGATAAGCTCTCAAAATGTCTCACACATGGGGTATCCCCGTACTCAGGAGAAGCAACAGAATGTGTGAGCAATATATCATTTCAGTGACAACTTTGTGTAATTTTTTTTTTTTTACTTGTCATTTTCAATCACTTGCGACAAAAAAATAAAATATTCCACGGACTCAACATGCCTCTCAGCAAATACCTTGGGGTAATTGACTAAAAATGTGGGGTTCCTGCGCTGGGATATCAAGTATATATGTTTTAAATTTTAAAATTTAAATTTTAAAGACTGCTGCCCTCCAAGCCTTTCCCTGCTGAGCAAGGTAAGTTTTATTAAAAATTGGGTTTGTATTTGGAAATGGCGCTGTCTCTTTAATTAAAGAACCTTTATATTCATGAGTGTGTCATTAAGTAAGTATAAGAAATGTGCAAAATGTGCAAAAATTATATTATAAGTGAATCAAAAATTCATCAAATAAATGTCATAAATCCTTCAGGAATTCTGCCTGAAGAAATAGTAGGTGTATAAAAGATAAGTGAGTATATAGAAAATGTGAGGAAAATTGTATACTAAAATATAATCCGTAAAAATTGTGATCCGTAAAAAGTCCGTGAATAGTCCGTAGTCCGTAAAAGTCCGTAATTAATAAAACTTCACAAAATCTAAAAAGCTGATGATTTGTAGAGACTTCCAATATCAATGATATACTGCAGCCGTAAATATTGTAGAATTCATTCAAAAGGTGACTTTTGTGCCCGATGCTGTATCCAATACACAGATGTGACTCGTGCTCCCCTCTTGTGCCCGCACTTACCAAAATTCCACACCCCTGCAGGGGTAAACCGCCTGTGGTAAATGGGGTCTTTGCTCCTCGGTTCCAAGCTTCCTCCAGCTGGTCGCACTTGTCTCTTGTCCTTGGTTCCAAGCTTCCTTCAGCTGACCGCGGTAGTCTTACATCCACTATGGCGCCAATCCGCTTCCCACCAGATTTAGACCAGGAAAAGAAAGCAAAAAAGAGAGTTCCTCCGATAGTGTAGTATGTTAAGTAATGGGACTTTATTTCTCAAAAACTGATGTCCAAAATAAAATTTTCAGATTAAAATATAAAGCAGAGAATCGCGCTGACAGTTTGGGATTTGCAGGCTCTGCCTGCTTGAGGAAGGTATGGATCCCTTCCTGCTAACCACTGAGCGCTCCTTCTGTTGTGATAGCTGCCTTGGGGTGCCTACTTTCCAAAATGGTCATTTGGGGGGGGGGGGGGGTTTGAACTGTCCTGGCATTTTATGCCCAACATTAGAAGCCTATGCCACACATCACCCACTCTTCTAACCACTTGAACCACCAAGTCTTTTCTGACACTTTTTGTTTTGAAAAAATACTTTTTTTTGCTAGAAAAGTACTTTGAACCCCCAAACATTATATATTTTTTAAAGCAGAGGCCCTACAGACTAAAATGGTGGGTGTTGCAAATGTTTTTTTTTACAAAGTATTTGCGTAGCGATTATTCAAACACAATTTTTGGGGAAAAGAAACACTTTTTTGAATTTTAATACACAAAAACACACCATATTGCCCAAATATTTGGTGAAATATAAAAGATGATCTCATGCCAAGTACATAGACACCAAACACGACATGCTTTAAAAATAATGCATACCCGCGCATCGGCACCAAACTATATAAATCTTTAAAAGCCTTTACAGGTTACCACTTTAGATCCGCAGAGGAGGTCTACTGCTAGAATTAATGTCCTAGATCTGACGTTCACGGTGATACCTCACATGCATGGTGCAATTGCTGTTTACATACGACACGAGACCGACGCCTGCATTCACCTCTGCGCGCATGCACGGGGGGACAGGGGTGCATTAATTTAATTATTCATTTTGTTTTTTATTTTATTTTTACACTGTCCCTTTCATCTTTTTTTTTTCTATTATTTTTATTGTTATCACAGGAAATTGAAATATCCTCTATGATAAAAATAGGTAGTGTCACAAATTTTTTTTTTTTAATTTGAGATCTATTAGACTCTAGATTTCTCCTCAGCCCTTAAAGCATCTGACCACACCAAAATCGGTGTGATAAGATGCTTCCCCAATGGCATGGTTTATATCCGGCGAAACCAAAGTCATGAAATGCTCGTAGCCTCCGGTATCTTAGGCCATAGAGATGATTGGAGCCTTTTTAGTCTTTGAACAGCTCTATGGTCAGTTGTCTGAACTACCGGCTGCATTCTCGGGTTCCCCAGTGGGACAGGAGAGCCCAAGAAAACCATGGAAGACGGCGAGGGGGGGCATTCCCTCCCACTGCTTGTAAAAGCAGTCTAGCAGCTAATCAGCTGCTAGGATTGCCTTCACATGAAAGCCGGCCACCGGCTGAAAAGAACGATACCTAGATGATACCTATACCTGCAGGCATCATTCCGGTATAACCACTCTAAGACCAGCAACATACTGTGTCACTGGTCCTTGTTGGGCATATGTTATAATGTTCTTTTTTTTTCATACAGCATGTAGGTTAAATGAAAAAAAGAATCAATCGGTGGGTATGCCCACCATTAGAAAACCGCCCTTCAACCACCCGCTTCTAATGGTGGGCATAGCTTCTTTTTAAAAATATACCGGAGCATAGGGGCAATCCGCCCCAATTTCCACCCCTGCCCCTATGGTCCGGTATATATGCTATTTTTTTAACTGTGGTGGTGAAATCACCTCCAACAGCACTGGAGTCGCTGCTTTATGTATGGTGGGAGCAAATGCTGTTGCTGTCACCCTAAATAAATCAGTGCTGCAGCTGGCGTACCTGAAAACCAAATAAAGATTAATAAAACACAGTAACATATAAAAAATAACATTCCTGCTAAGAAGAAAATATAATAAAACATCACAGGAAAAACATTATAAAAACATTACATACCTGCAAAAAAAAAAAAGATAAAAAAAAGTAACAAAACATTACAGGTATGCATAAAAAGCAATAGAGAGAGCAATAGAAAGAGAAAATGGAGATAGAAAAACAAGAAACTTACAACTGTTGTTGGCTTTTATTATTTTATATATTTTTTTGTTTTTATAACTTTTTTTATTTATTTATTTTTTTAATGTCTTACTTTTTTGATATGCTTTTTTGAACAGTAAAGGTTAGGTTCTCCAAAAATGCGGTGACATCTTTGGAGACCCTGTGACAGTGTGCTCTATTCCTGTGTAGTGCTGTTCCCTATGCTAATACTCAACTAGTGTATGGTAGCACTTTAAAAAGTCACTGATGCAAAGACCAAGCTGGTCAAAACAGTAGGGACAATAAAAACAACTGTCACATCTGTATACACATTATCTGCAGACACATCTTTTTCTGGGGGGCTCGGGTGGTAGGGGTACCAGGGATGGCATGTGGAAAATGCCGTCCATGCAGCCGGGTCACTGCATTTGGATTGGAAACATGGGGTGCAGAACCATCTGGATACAGAAGGGCTCTGACGATCTCTTCATGGAATTGAAGGAGAGATCCAGTCTGTTCTGACGCTTTGTATAACACATAAGTGTTCAGCATAGCCAATTGGAAGCATACAGACACTTTTTTTGTACCAGCGTCTGGTCTTACGGGCAATTAGGTACAGCGCCAATAACAGTCGTTGAGGTCCACCCCTCCCATATTTTGGTTATATTCGTGGACAACCACTAACACACAGGAGACACCGCTCTGATCAGTGGAGCTTGGATTTAGGCAATCAGCTGCTGCATCTCCCCCAGGTGCTCAGGCTTCACGAATGTCCTCCATACATTCTGATAGGTTAGCAAAATCAAATCAAAAGATGAGCCGGCACTCTTGGGGATCAGATAATTAGGTGTTTTTATTCCATCATGGTAATGGCAATCAACAGCTAACGCGTTTCGGCGGCAGTAATGCGCCTTGTTCACAACTTACTTCTTAGTGAAAAAACTGACATATAAATACATTTACAGGCTCTCATAGTATGGTGTGTCTCCTCCCACACCGACGCTTTGTATAACACATAAGTGTTCAGATTGTACAAATAAAGCCATCCAAAGACACATCGAAATTCAGCCAGTTCCTGCTGAACTGGCTGAATTTCAATCCATCTGTAGCGGGGGCCTGCTTTGCTGCCTGCTATTTCTGAGGCTTTGCCAAGGGGCCACTGAAAGTATGCAGACTCTTTTAGCAGTGAGCATATGTATATTTATGCCTGCATTTCAGAGACAGAGTACAATGTTCTCCTGTGGAGCAGACTCCCTCTAGTGGCCAAAGAAAGGAAGATGATATTGTCATGTTTTACAATAACAGTCTTTATTCCAGCAGAAGCAGTGCATTTTAGGATTTGTAGTTCACTTCCTGGAAGTTTGCCTTGGAATGTCTTCAGAAAGAACTGCATTCCCCACAAGACTGTGCGGTGAAAAGGGACTTATGGGGAAAAATGGTGCATCTTGGGGGAATATTTAAGCAGAGGCTGTGGCCTGCTTCATTCTTTTGGAACAGCGCGGTCGACCAGTAAGGATCCTGTGTGTCCTTCCCAGGTGGGCTGCAGCCTGAGGCCTACCACCAGCGATCCAGCCAGCTAAATTTCTGCGGTGTCCCAGCCAGCTGTGGTGATACAGTATTCTAAAGGGGGATCAGTGGGACCAGCAAACCAGCGTTCAAGTCTGTTCCAGAGCCAGCGGCATCCATAGAGCGTTCTGGAGAAGACTGCAGCCGAAAGGTGGAAACTGTCTTCCCTCAGAGAAAAAGGGCAAGAGGACATCATCGTTCAGCACAGCCCGAACAGCCGGAGTGACTTTTGTATCGATCAATTGATGTGGTGACAGAGGCGGCTCTAGGCTTTGTGAGGCCTTAGGCAAATCCTAGACAAGAGGCCCCACTCACGCCCGTAATGCGAAAAATAATTCAAGCGATAAAAATTAACTGTATAAATTACATATATTAAGAGCCTTCAAGCCTATGAACTATGAATTCAGTTTCTATCATTTTCTCTAACCAATTATTCTTTTATCAAATATTATTAAACATAGGATGTGTGTGTGTGTGTGCGCGCACACACACACACAGATATCGATAAAATGTGTGCAGCTGTTACTAGCAATGTGTTTAAGCTATAACAAAAGTCAAAAAACATTTCTCCATTTACATGAAGGTCAGGGTAATATAGTCCCCCCTTACATCAGAGTCTGCAGGATTCCCCCTTACAGTGCAACTTTGATGTGAAAGGGAATACTGTGGATGATGATGTGAAGGGGAATGCTGCAGACTTTGCTGTAAAGGGGAACTTTGATGTAAGGGGGCTCTGGTAACCAGAGATCACCTTATATCAGAGTGCACAGCATTCCCCTTTACATCAGAGTTCCCACTTATATCAGGGTCTGCAACATTGCCCTTTACATCAGGGCCTGCAGAGTTCCAACTTCCATTTAAAACAGGAACTCTGATGTGGGGAGAACTCTGGTGACCACAGACCACCTTCCGCAGACTGACTGAACTAAGGTAAAGGGGGTTACTGATATAAGGAAGAACCTTTATATCAGTGCCCCCTTACCTTAGTGTATTCACTCCCCCCCTCCTCAGACTGGCCTTGCAGTGCTGTTACTGTCAGACAGTCCTCTCCGGGCTCCAGCTTGGTGACTCTGGTTGAATTTTTTCCCCCGTGACCCCTTCCTGGCAGTGCTCCAGCTCTTGACTCCTCTGTAGGCTCCCCATCAGGGACTGCAGACATGATACAAGAGATGAGATGGTCAGAGACTGTGCAGACATGAAACAGGAGATGGTTAGACTGTGTGCAGACATGATACAGGAGATGATCAGAGACTGTGCGGACATGATATTGGAGATGGTCAGAGACTGTGCGGACATACAGGGGATGGTCAGAGAGTGTGCGGACATGATACAGGAGATGGTCCGAGAGTGTGCAGACATGATACAGGGGATGGTCAGAGAGAGTGCAGACATACATGAGATGGTCAGAGATGGTGTGGACATACAGGAGATGGTCAGAGACTGCGCAGACATGATACAGGAGATGGTCGGAGACTGTGTGGACATACAGGAGATGGTCAAAGACCGTGCGGACATACAGGGTATGGTCAGAGACTATGCAGACATACAGGGGATGGTCAGAGACTGTGTGGACATACAGGAGATGGCCAGAGACTGTGAGGACATACAGGAGGTGGCAAGGACTGTGCGGACATACAGGAGATGGTCAGAGACTGTGCGGACATACAGGGGATGGTCAGAGACTGTGGGGACATACAGGGGATGGTCAGACACTGTGCGGCTATACAGGAGATGGTGGAACTGTGCGGATATGATACAGGAGATGGTCAGAGACTGTGCAGATATGATACAGAAGATGGTCAGTGACTGTGCGGACATACAGGGGATGGTCAGAGACTGTGCGGACATTCAGGAGATGGCCAGAGATGGTGTGGATATGATACAGGAGATGGTCAGAGACTGTGTGGACATACAGGGGATGGTCAGAGACTGTGCGGACATACAGGGGATGGTCAGAGACTGTGCGGACATACAGGAGATGGTCAGAGACTGTGCGGACATACGGGAGATTGCCATAGACTGTGTGGACATACAGGTGATGGTCAGAGACTGTGCAGACATAGAGGAGATGGCCAGAGACTGTGCGGACATACAGGGGATGGCCAGGGACTGTGCGCACATGATATAGGAGATGGGCAGAGACTGTGCGGACATACAGGGGATGGTCAGAGAGTGTGAGGACATGATACAGGAGATGGTCAGAGAGTGTGCAGACATAAATGAGATGGTCAGAGAGTGTGTGGACATACAGGAGATGGCCAGAAACTGCGCAGACATGATACAGGAGATGGTCGGAGACTGTACGGACATACAGGAGATGGTCAGAGACTGTGCGGACATACAGGGGATAGTCAGAGACTATGCAGACGTACAGGGGATGGTCAGAGACTGTGTGGACATACAGGAGATGGCCAGAGACTGTGTGGACATACAGGGGATGGTCAAAGACTGTGCAGACATACAGGAGATGGCCAGAGACTGTGCAGACATACAGGGGATGGCCAGAGACTGTGCGGACATACAGGGGATGGCCAGAGACTGTGCGGACATACAGGAGATGGCCAGAAACTGTGCGGACATACAGGAGATGGCCAGAAACTGTGTGGACATACAGGAGATGGCCAGAAACTGTGCGGACATACAGGGGATGGCCAGAGACTGTGCGGACATACAGGGGATGGCCAGAGACTGTGCGGACATACAGGGGTTGGCCAGAGACTGTGCTGACATGATACAGGAGACGGTTAGAGGCTGTGTGGACATACAGTGGATGGTCAGAGACTGTGCGGACATACAGGGGATGGTCAGAGACTGTGCGGACATACAGGGGATGGCCAGAGACTCTGCGGACATACAGGGGATGGCCAGAGACTGTGCGGACATACAGGGGATGGCCAGAGACTGTGCGGACATACAGGGGTTGTCCAGAGACTGTGCTGACATCATACAGAAGATGGTCAGTGACTGTGCGGACATACAGGGGATGGTCAGAGACTGTGCGGACATACAGGGGATGGTCAGAGACTGTGCGGACATACATGAGATGGTCAGAGACTGTGCGGATATGATACAGGAGATTGTCAGAGACTGTGCGGACATACAGGAGATGGTCAGAGATTGTGCGGACATACAGGGGATGGTCAGAGACTGTGCAGACATACAGGGGATGGTCAGAGACTGTGCAGATATATAGGGGATGGTCAGAGACTGTGCGGATATGATACAGGAGATGGTCAGAGACTGTGCGCATATGATACAGGAAATTGTCAGAGACTGTGCAGACATACAGGAGACGGTCAGAGATTGTGCAGACATACAGGGGATGGTCAGAGACTGTGTGGACATACTGGGGATGGTCAGAGACTGTGCAAACATACAGGGGATGGTCAGAGACTCTGCAGCTATACAGGAGATGGTCAGAGACTGTGCGGACATACATGAGATGGTCAGAGACTGTGCAGACATACATGAGATGGTCAGAGACTGTGCAGATATGATACAGGAGATTTTCAGAGAGTGTGCGGACATACAGGGGATGGTCAGAGATTAGGCGAACATACAGGAGATGGTCAGAGATGGTCAGAGATTAGGCGAACATACAGGAGATGGTCAGAGACTGTGCGGATATACAGGAGATTGCCATAGACTGTTCAAACATACAGGGGATGGTCAGAGACTGTGCAGACATACAGGAGATGGACAGAGACTGTGCGGACATACAGGGGATGGCCAGAGACTGTGCGGACATACAGGGGATGGCCAGAGACTGTGCGGACATACAGGGGATGGCCAGAGACTCTGCGGATATACAGGGGATGGCCAGAGACTGTGCAGATATACAGGGGATGGCCAGAGACTGTTCGGACATACAGGGGATGGCCGGAGACTGTGCGGACATACAGGGGATGGCCAGAGACTGTGCGGACATACAGGGGATGGCCAGAGACTTTGCGGACATACAGGGAATGGTCAGAGACTATGCGGACATACAGGGGATGCTCAGAGACTGTGCGGACATACAGGAGATGGCCAGAGACTGTGTGGACATACAGGAGATGGCCAGAGACTGTGCAGACATACAGGAGATGGCCAGAGACTGTGCGGACATACAGCAGATGGCCAGAGACTGTGCAGACATACAGGGGATGGTCAGAGACTGTGCGGACATACAGGGGATGGTCAGAGACTGTGCAGACATACAGGGGATGGTCAGAGACTGTGCGGACATACAGGGGTTGGTCAGAGACTGTGCAGACATGCAGGAGAAGGCCATAGACTGTGTGGACATACAGGAGATGGCCAGAGACTGTGTGGACATACAGGAGATGGCAAGAGACGGTGTGGACATACAGGAGATGGCCAGAGACTGTGCGGACATACAGGAGATGGCCAGAGACTGTGCGGACATACAGGGGATGGTCAGAGACTATGCAAATATACAGGAGATGGCCAGAGATTGTGTGGACATACAGGGGATGGCCAGACACTGCGCGGACATATCGGGGATGGCCAGAGACTGTGCGGACATACAGGGGATGGCCAGAGACTGTGCTGACATACAGGGGATGGGCAGAGACTGTGCAGATATACGGGGATGGCCAGAGACTGTGCGGACATACAGGAGATGGCCAGAGACTGTGCGGACATACAGGGGATGGCCAGAGACTGTGCGGACATTCAGGGCATGGCCAGAGACTGTGCGGACATACAGGAGATGGCCAGAGACTGTGCGGACATACAGGAGATGGCCAGAGACTGTGCAGACATACAGGCGATGGCCAGAGACTGTGCGGACATACAGGAGATGGCCAGAGACTGTGCGGACATACAGGGGACGGTCATGGTAATGACTAGCAAACTCTCACCTGACTAACATGGTAACACCGCATTGTTGCAGCAGCAGCCGCCGCCAAACGCTGGAGCCACAGACGATCCTGGTGCAGACAGGACAGATGATCCCTCCTTATACTCCTTTGAGTCCTTCATTCCCGGCTACTACAAGCAGGAGAAGCCGACTGTTTACTTTGAGCGCCCTGCAGTTCATTCCGGGAGGTGTAGTCTCTGCAGAGTGCAGAGTCTATTGTGCGGGTGAACTACAGATCCCATCATGCAATGTGGTGCCAGCTAGGACGGCAGTAGAGCCTGCTATTGGCTGCCGCCAGCGCCCCTGAAGAGGATGTTAGAGGCTGGATCTTCCACGGTGTTACCTTAATGTGTGCCGGTGATGTTCTGTCGTGCTAATCTGACAGAACTCCGCCAGCCTGGGGACACTGACCGCAACTAGGAGACATTCCTTTCCACTCCCCGAAGCAAATTAGGCAACTTAGGCGGCCGCAAGGCCCCTGTGAGTGCGAGGCCTTAGGCGACCGCCTATTTTGCCTAATTATAGAGCCGCCTCTGTGTGGTGAGCAAACAATACACCTGTGTCTGAGTATATTTGGTTGTTTTTCATACATCTTCCATAGAGACAAACTCAGGTCAATCAGAAGATTATAATAACCTGTACACAGGTCCCTCATTAACAGATAATATATTGATTACAATGTTATCTGTGCCCATTTGCAGGAAACAGGGACACTGCACATACTGAGTGATATTAAATCCTGATACAGGCGTCATTGCTCTTTTCCTCTGCTGTTCAGCCACTACAGTTCACTTTGCTACCTGGACATCAAGTGCACCAACGCCAGGCTAGCCAGAGATCTTGGACATCTCAATTGTGAGGATGCTCATTATCACTCTTTTGGTATCAGTAGTTTAGTGATCCCAGTGACTACCTTTAAAGGGGAACTCTTATTACAACTGTTACAGTAATAATTTGTATTGGTGGCCTATAGCTTCACATTTTCATGACTTGGGCCTGTGATCTCGGGATTCGAGGGAAACAGACTGATGGTTATTAAGTCAGCTTGGTTCCCCTTTATGCCTGAGTGCATAGGTCACTTTAAAAGCCATTCAGGCTGACTGCCTGTATCAATTTGAAGTGTATATTTGGGTCTTTGCTTATACCATTGTATGTCAGAGTTTACTATTTTCGTCATTTGAATCTCAGTATGTGGTTTATTTGAATGTGTAAAGTCTCCCAGTAAACAAACCTTCTGTTTACTCCAATTGTGTCTGCCTTATTGTGCATTGCAAGTACACTATAGCTAGGTGTGCCAGAGGGATTGGGACAGTTATTTGGGGTTGAGAGGCAGAGGCCCGGGACAAATATATCTAAATCATCAGCTCCTTGGGGGGTACCTCTACACGTAGGGGCTCGTCCATCCGGGATATTTCCGCTACTCTGCAGTCAATTTCCTTAGTCACCATCCCTACAGGCATCAAGATGGATCCTGCTGCTGCGTTCCGTTGGTGTGGTGAAGAAGGCGCCCGCTCTGAGACAAGTGTGGTAATCAATCTCCTTGGTGAGGCCTGGACTGAAGAGCAAATCAGTCAGGCAGTGAAGACAGTGGCCCCAGATAAGAAAGCATGGGTGATTGATGTCAGGCCAGACCGTAGGACTTCTCACACTTACGCACTGTTAGAATGGAAGAAAGAAGTCCCCAAGCACTTCCAAGGCACCAATGTACAATTGCCCAACAAAACGGAACTGTGCATAATCCACCCTAAGGCTCAAGAAGAGGGTCCTTCGAGTTCTAGTCAAGTGGAAGAAGAAATTCCCTCCCTGACCCCCCTGGCCACGATTGGGCCGGAGTTCTTTGCTGTCTTAGGGGACTTTGTGTCAAAGTTCCAGAGAGATACTCCAACATATTCAGGAACTGGGTAACGGAAGCTCCGCCCCTTCTCTGGAAGACAACCTGTGCCTACAGGGGAGGACAACTTTGAAGAATGGTTGGACCACGCCACACAGGCTTTGGATGAGTGGGTCATTCCTGAGACCCATAAGAAACAAAGAATCACAGAAAGTTTGAGGGGGTCTGCTTTAGAAGCTATTCGAAACTTGAAGTTTAGCAAACAAAATTGTGTTGCCAGGACTACCTTACCATTCTGCAAGATGTGTTCGGGCGCCCAGAGAAGGTTTCTGATCTCATGTACCAGTTGGAGCGCACTTGCCCAGTGATGAAGTTTCAGAGTTCAGGAAGCCTTCAAGCCCTATGGTTGCTCAGATGGAAAAGCCAGCAAGTCCAGGGACCTGCTTCAATTGCGGTGGCGTTAGACACTATAGACGAGTGTGCCCAAGCCCAATGATGCCTGAAGTACAGCGCCAGAAGTCGGCGGGAAACTTCAGAGGACCTCGGTGAAGGAGCCAACTGGGTGTCCACCTCCAATAGCTACCTCCAAAGTTAAAGGCGCAAAGAGACAGCAGTGGGGGTTCAAACCCTTTCAAGCTGGTGGGACCTTCTCCTATTGTACCCTTTCAAGTAGAGGGAATCTACACCAAGGCCCTTTTAGATACTGGAGCTCAAGTGACTCTCCTCTCCCGAGACTTTTATGACCGACATCTCAACCACATGCCATTGAGATGTCTACCTAGCTACCTGCCAGTTAAAATGACCTTTGATCCCTCTGTAGCTGAAAAGGCAGAAGCCTTTGATATTTTGGCAGTGGTCTGTCCCCATCCACCAGAGGCCAGTAAGAGTTCTCTAATCATCGGGACTAATACTGATCTCGTCAGAAGGTTGTTTGCTGAGACAAGCCTACCGGCGCCTAGTACAAGAGAAGAAGGCCCCAGCCGAAGGAGTAGGAAAGGTGTGGCGCCTGGACCAGGGTGAGAAGGTACTACAGCCCAAGGAAGTCCTACCAGCACTCGTATGGCTCAATTGGGAGCAACCAGGCCCTTTCCTAGTCCTTGAAGCGTGCAGCCAAAGAACAGATACTGGAGTGGAAATAGTCCAAGAAGTGATTTCAACCAGGGCACTATAAAGGAACCATGGAAGAGTCTTGGTCAGTGTCCAAAACATCATGGCCTATCCAGCAAAGGTACCAGCTCGAATGCTGCTGGGACAAGTAAATCCAGTCACCCCATTTTCCCCATCTGATCTGGTATGAGAAGCGAGGGAGGAAATTTCTGTTGAGGGGTTTTATCCAAAGAATACTTGCCTTCCTCCTGAGTGGAAGGACCGGATCAAGGCCAAGCTCCTTAAATTGCAGGTAGCCTTCTCCAAGAATGAGTTTGATGTGGGGTGTGCAAAGAGTGCCAAACATTGGATTAGTCTCCAAGAAGATAAGCCGTTTAGAGAAAGGGTCAGATGGATACCTCTATTGGACTTGGAAGACCTATGTGAACAACTGGCAGAGCTGAAGAGGACAGGCATCATCAGAGAGTCTCAAAGTCCATACGCTTCTCTGATAGTGGTGGTACAGAAGAGGAATGGGTCGCTGAGGTTGTGCATCAACTACAGAATACTGAACCGCAGGACCATTCCAGACCAGTACACCACCCCAGGGATAGAGGATGCCTTGCAGAGTCTGTCAGGGGCAAAGTGGTTCAGCGTGCTGGACCTGAAGAGCGGGTACTACCAAATCCCAATGCATCCTGAAGATAGGGAGAAGACAGCTTTCATTACCCCGGTGGGGTTCTTCAAATTTGACCCCATGCCTCAGGGCCTGTCTGGCGCCCCAGCGGCCTTCCAAAGGCTAATGGAGAAGACTGTGGGCGACATGAATCTCATTGAAGTGTTGGTGTATTTAGATGACATCATTGTCTTTGGCAAGACCTTGGAGGAGCACGAAGAACGCTTGGAGAAGGGTCTGAAGAGACTCCATGATGAGGGGTTGAAGCTGTCACTGGAAAAATGCCAGTTTTACCAACCCTCGGTCAACTACCTCGGCCACATTGTGTCTGCTGAAGGAATGGCTACCGACTCTCAGAATCTAGAAGCTGTCACCTCTTGGCCAAGGCCTACTAATGTGACAGAGCTTAGGTCATTTCTGGGTTACTGCTCCTACTACAGAAAGTCCATTCAGGGACAGTGGACTGATCAGTGTGAAGAAGCGTTTCAACAGCTGAAGTGGAGATTGACGATTGCTCCAGTCTTTGCTTACGCAGATCCAACCAAGCCATACAAGCTTCACGTCGATGCCAGTCGGGAGAGCAGCCTGAAGTATCGCCCGGGGATCAGAAACAGGGATGCCGACGTCTTGTCAATAAGGCCACATGATTCTAGAGACTCTTCGGAAGAGTGGACCCAGCTGCCACCTTAAGGTGTGCAAGCCCTTTGTCAGGGAGCCGAGTACCGAGCTGGAGGTGGATCGAGAGCAGAAGAAATTGGTGTCACAGCTGCTGGAGTCCCCAGGAGTTACTGCAACCTCACCCAGGTCAGAGAGGAGGGCCTGCCAAAGCTCTCCATGAAAGATTTGAAGAAGTATCAGATGGAAGACTCTCTTTGTAGTTTGGTGTTGAGAGCTGTAGAGAGTCAGTGTCCTGATCTGCTCCTTACTGACACCCCAAAGGAAGCTCGTTTGCTTCATAGGGAGTGGGATTGGTTGCAACTGCGCAACGGAGTGGTCTACCGAAGGGGCCCCTCTGGTGATTCTGAAGATAGATGGCAATTACTTCTACCTGAAAAACACAGAGAGACTGTGTTAACTACTCTACATGATAACCATGGCCATCCAGGGTCTGACAGAACTTTTAACCTGGTAAGAAACCGGTTCTACTGGCCCTGTATGCAAGCCAAAGTTGAGAGCTACTGCCACTCATGCATCTGATGCATTCAGAGTAAGACTTTCCCTCAGAGAGCTGCCCCCACCTTCAAAGTCAAGGACCCATGGAGTTGGCACACATTGATTTTCTGTGCCTGGAGCCTGACTTGAGTGGACAGGGAAACATTCTAATAGTAACTGATCATTTCACTAGGTGTGCCCAGGCCTTTTCTAGAAAGGATCAGCAAGCATCCACCATAGCTAAAACCCTAGTGGAAAAGTTTTTCGTGCACTATGGCCTACCCTAACGCATTCACTCCGACCAAGGGAGAGACTGAGGGACGCCTCATCAAAAGACTACTAGATCTTCTTGGCATAAAGAAATTGTGAACCACTCCGTATCATCCCCAAGGGGAACCACAGCCAGAGATATTAAATAGGACTCTCCTGGATATGCTTGGTACTCTTGCCTCAGAACAGAAGTAACACTGGAGTAAACACATAGCGGCCATTGTGCATGCCTACAACAGCACATCAAATGATGCCACAGTCTACACTCCTTATCTGTTGATGTTTGGATGGGAGGCTCGGTCGTCAACCTGGCCTTTGGCACCTCATCGGACTGTACCTCAGCAACCTCTCACAGAGGATATGTGGACCGTCTGAGAAGTTTAAAGACTGCCTATGAGAAGGCCCAAGCTGCCTCAGATACCAGAGGACAGAGAAATAAGAACTTTGATCGGAGGGTGAGTGCAAGACTTACAGCCAGGTGACAGGGTACTGTTGAGAAATCTGGGTGTCCCTGGAAAGAAAAAGCTGGCTGATCGCTGGAGGTCACCTATGTGATTTGTAAGCAACTGCCAGTATATCAGATCCGACCAGAAGAAAGTACAGGTCCCCTGAAGACTTGGCATCGCAATCAACTGTTGCCCTTGTCGGAAGCAGTCCGTATGTCACCAACACTAGATCCTCAGTCTACACCTGCAGCCCCACAAAGGTCTCGTCCAGTGACTAGATCTCAGTCAGCGCCTCTGGATGCAGAAGATGAGGACAGCAAGGATGAGCAGATGGGAATAGATTGGCTGTGGCCATCCCAAATGTTAGAACTTGTTAGTCCTTCGCCCTCTCCTCTCAAAGAGACAAATACTGAGACCCTCATGCCGGATGCCCTGGAATTTGTACCCCAGAGGCAGCCTTCAGAAAATATGGAAGATTCCCTATCGCCCATGTTGGCAGCAGACTCTGAGGATCCTCGCCCCTTTGCTGACGAGGAGGAAGCTGAAGTAGAAGAAGAGAGGGAAAAGGAAAGTAGGCCCACCATATCTGAAGCCAAGGAGCAGAGAGAGAAAAGAGTTATTCGCCCACCAAAGAGACTGACATGATAATTTGGGTGAAAGCTCTGAGGAGGTGATCTTCACTTCTCAAAGGACTCTTGAAGAGCCTGGTTCTTCCACCACAGATTTGGTGGAGGATGATCATTACTCACCCCCTGGCACATCTAGCTGGGCCATTCCAATTAAGGTGGCCTGTAGGCAGGACAACCTTCCCTCCTATGCCCATTGGAGGGAGGTTCCTCTGCCAGGGTTTTATGAAAATGCAACTTGTTTGTTTCCTGTATGTACTAACCTGTTTTTCTCTCCGCATGTATACACAAAGCATGTACCAGGTCACAGACTTTTACTTCCTTTGGAGGACCAAAGGTTCTTTGGTGGGGGGAGTGTGTAGTGGGGGCATGCTTTGCAACCTGCTATTTCTGAGGCTTTGCCAAGGGGCCGCTGAAAGTATGCAGACTCTTCTAGCAGGGAGCATATGTATATCTATGCCTGCATTTCAGAGACAGAGTACAATGTTGTCATGTGGAGCAGACTCCCTCTAGTGGCCAAAGAAAGGAAGATGATATTGTCACGTTTTACAATCACAGTCTTTATTCCAGCAGAAGCATTTTGGGATTCGTAGTTCACTTCCAGGAAGTTTCCCTTGGACTGCCTTCAGGAAGAACTGCATTCCCCACAAGACTGTGCAGTGGAAAGGGACTTCTGGGGAAAAACGGTGCATCTTGGGAGACTATTTAAGCAGAGGCTGTGGCCTGCTTCATTTTCTTGGAAGAGCGTGGTCGACCAGCTAGGATCCTGTGTGTCCTTCCCAGGTGGGCTGCAGCCTGAGGCCTACCACCAGTGATCCAGCCAGCTAAATTTCTGCATTGTCCCTGGTGATGCAGTATTCTAAAGGGGGACCAGCAAACCAGCGTTCAAGTCTGTTCCAGAGCCAGCGGCATCCATAGAATGAGCATCAGTCGTTCTGGAGAAGACTGCAGCCGAACAGTGGAAGCTGTCTTCCCTCAGAGAAAAAGGGCAAGAGGACATCATCGTTTCCAGCACCTTCAACACGGCCCGAACAGCCGGAGTGACTTCTGTATCAATCGATTGGTGTGGTGAGAAAACAATACACCTGTGTTTGAGTATATTCAGTTGTTTTTCATACATCTTCCATAGAGACAGACTCAGCTCAGAAGATTATAATAACCTGTACACAGGTCCCTCATTAACAGATAATATATGATTCCAAGGGTATCTGTGCCCATTTGAAGGAAACAGGGACACTGCACAGACTGAGTGATATTAAATCCTGTGTACAGGTGTCATTGCTCTTTTGCTCTGCTGTTCAGCCACTACAGTTCACTTTGCTACCAGGACATCAAGTGCACCAACGCCAGGCTAGCCAGAGATCTTGGACATCTCAATTGTGAGGACGCTCACTATCACTCTTTTGGTATCAGTAGTTTAGTGATCCCAGTGACTACCTTTAAAGGGGAACTCTTATTACAACTGTTACAGTAATAATTTGTATTGGTGGCCTATAGCTTCACATTTTCATGACTTGGGCCTGTGATCTTGGGATTCAAGGGAAACCGAATGCCGGTTACTAAGTCAGCTTGTTTCCCCTTTATGCCTGAGTGCATAGGTCACTTTAACCACTTCAGATCCTAGGACGTCCATGGATTTCAGTGGTGATATCTCAATGATGCCGGCACCTGCAGGCATCATTGAGGTATAGTTTTTTTTCCTCAGGCGATTCCCATCACCGTAAGAACAATCATAGCGGCAGGTCAGCCGCTTGATCGTTCTTACAGGCGGCGGGAGGGGGCGCCCCCCCACCCGCCGCCCTCCGGTGCTTCTCCCGGCTCACCTGAGCGATCGGTGACCGGGAAAAGGAATCGCCTGCCGCCGGATCTTGAAGCCAGAGATTTCCGAGGGACAGATGTCCCTCGGTCATCTCTATGGCTCTCGGAGGCCCGGGCGCACGTCGTGACGTCACTTCCGGGTCTCCGAAGTAAACAACAGCCGTTAAAGGGGAAGGAAAGGCTGAGATTGTCTGTTTTTTTTTTTCTGATCTCAGCCTTTCAAGCCTGTAGGATAGATGTAGGGTCTTATAGACCCTGCATCTGTCCATAAAGAGGACCTGTCACTCACTTTTCCTATTACAAGGGATGTTTACATTCCTTGTAATAGGAATAGAAGTGATCAAAAAAAAAAAATTAAAGTGAAAGTGTAAAAATAAAAAAAAATAAAAGTAAAATAAGAAATAAATAATAAAATTTTTTTTTTAAAGCGCCCTGACGCTGCGAGCTCGCGCACAGAAGCGAAAGCATACGTAAGTCGCGCCCGCATATGTAAACGGTGTCCAAACCACACATGTGAGGTATCGCCGCGTGCGTTAGAGTGAGAGCAATAATTCTAGCCCAAGACCTCCTCTGTAACTCAAAACACCTAACCTGTAAAAATTTTTAAAGCAGCGCCTATGGAGATTTTTAATAACCAAAGTTCGGCGCCATTCCACAAGTTTTCGCAATTTTAAAATGTGACATGTTGGATATCTATTTACTCGGCGTAACATCATCTTTCACATTATGAAAAAAAATTGGGCTAACTTTACTGTTTTGTTTTTTTTTAGTTCACGAAACTGTTTTTTTTTTTAAAAAAAACGCGTTTGAAAAATCGCTGCGCAAATACCGCATGACATAAAAAGTTGCAACAACCGCCATTTTATTCCCTAGAATCTTTGCTAAAAAACCATATATAATGTTTGGGGGTTCTAAGTAATTTTCTAGCAAAAAAATGATGATTTGTACATGTAGGAGAGGAGTGCCAGAAATGGCCCGGATATGAAGGGGTTAAAAGCCATTCAGGCTGACTGCCTGTATCAATTTGAAGTGTATATTTGGGTCTTTGTTTATACCATTGTATATCACAGTTTACTATTTTCGTCATTTGAATGTGGAAAGTCTCCCAGTAAACAAATCTTCTATTTACTCCAATTGTGTCTGCCCTACTGTGCATTTCAAGTACACTATTGCTAGGTGTGCCAGAGGGTTTGGGACAGTTATTTGGGGTTGAGAGGCAGAGGCCCGGGACAAATATATCTAAATCAGCAGCTCCTTCCGGGGTACAGCTACACATCTATGGGCAGGCTGGTTGTACTGAAGTCGATAGATTTCAGTACAACCAGCCTGTTGGGTTTTTTTGTCTGATCATTGCTGGCAGCTTTAGTTGCCAGCAGTAATCATTGTATTCTGCTGGTGGGGAAGGCTTCCCGTGCTCCCCACTGGCAGAACACAATAGTGCTGTGGGAGGGAATCCCCATCAACACTGACTGTGTTGATGGGGGTATCAAACAATTTTCTTTCCTTCAACCTGTGGCTGAAGGAAAGAAATTGCATAATGTATGGCCTGTTTAAAATGTTAAAATTATAGTTCTGTTACCAAATACTGTATATGCATGAATTTGTCTTGTCATTTTTCTGTGCTAATCTGCTAGTTGTCATGTATATTACAGTGTCATTTTAACTTCATTTTGTCAAGGTATGTTTTTAGTTAGTCTGGCAACATAATGGTACTTGAACGTCTGTCACAACCACGCACACATAAAAGTCTATTGCAATTGTGTAGTTAATGACACATTTTATTTACTTACTGACATATTTTACAGTGAATTCTTTTGAAATCTGGGCAAAAGAGGGAAGGTGAGGTTCAGTATTGGGCAGGTAGAGCAAAAGACAGAGGCACCATTATGAAAGTCCAGCTTGGGACCTATGACCTCATGAACACCCAGCTTCATGTGCTACATCTGGGACACATAAACTCAGCTGGGCACAGAGGGTTCACAATTAACATACAAGGATCATAGGCAAAGGGATGGACGGTGAAAATCAGAGGAAATTCAGTAAGACCTGCAGCACCTCTCCATGCACATCATACAAGGTCTTGCAGAATACACAATCCTATACAGCCACTAGAGCTTACGGCTTCAAACAAATGGACGTAAAGGAAAATAATACCTACATATCACATCTTCAGCACTTCTTGCACTCTTTTTATAGGGTGGGACTGAGTTCAAATGACTATAGCTGTAATGTATATTTTACTTACTGGAGCATTAAAACCTCTCAAGGTGACTGCTAACAGGAGATTCTAATGGACCAATAATTTAATTACCACTATTGGTTAATGGGAATGGAAATAACTTTGCCATGTTCCAGTTCACCGATGATTACTACGTATTCTTACATGCCAATAAATACAAGAAACATAGATGGCAGGTATAATATTCTGCACCTTTAGTTGTGGCATCTGTAATTATAATTAAATTGTACACAGGTATACTCTTACACAGGGTCTTTTGATTATATGGCACCCTGTCTACAATTTTAGTATAGTGCCTTCCCCCACCAAAGAAAATCTTGCTTACTTTCTTTGTATCCACTGAAATTGTCAAAAGGTGGACTAGTGTACAGAACAACTTCCTGGCCTACATATCCTTATTACAGTTTACATCTGTTACTAAGAACTGAGTTGCCTGTGCCTGAGGTACGCCTGTTCTCTCTCTTCTCATGATCTCCTTATATTTTCTGTTCCAGTTTAGGAGTTTAAGAAGAATATGGGTGTTGAGTTGGCTCTTTTCAAGCAGAGAGGATTGAGGTGGAAAAACACCCCTTTATGATCATAACAATTTACTTGAAATGCACCTACAGAGGGAAGCCTAATATATATTTATATATATATTAATTTTACACAAATGTTCAAAAGAGGTAAAAATCCAAATTTTGATAGGCCCTGTGCAACTACACATGTAGCACATTTATCCAATAATAAATATGCTCTTATATATCACATAACGCTTTAGCTGGGCTAAATAGAGTCCAAACTAATACTTTTTCTATTGATGTTTTACAATTAAAATGACCATATAATTCCATCACAGTATACCTCTTAATTACTTGTAGTTTTTTGTACAAGTATGAGTCATCTTCACCTAATCTATTTCCTGCTCATCTTTTCATATCCAGTGGGAAAATATTCCAGACAGATTTTCATTTCAGTAATTGTGTCATCCACATCACATTCAGTTCATGCTTTTGTATTCTCTCTTGAAAATCAGGCTTGAGCAATAATAAGGCTTAGCATTGGGAGAAGAGCAAATTGGAGGCATTTGGAAGTGTATGCTGAACGTCTTCTTTGTACAAATTGGCAGTAGCTTTCTTAATATATAGAGAGAGCTGCAGATTCTTCATAGATAAATACAGTGGATGGCAACAAGAAAAATGTTGAACTGTTTCTGCCATTACAGCATGTATAAAGCTGAGAAGAAAAGCAAGCACCCCTCTTGTACACCTGGGAGTGACATGGAAAAAGCCTGCTTCACAGTCTGAAAGGCTTTAACTTGGAAACTCAGTGTGGCATGAGTCATTCAAATTATTGGGTTATATATTGTACAGTCCTTCCAGGTTTAAGAGGAAGCAATGTTTATGGCAGACGGGATACCACATTCTGAGTCTTGAAATTGTGAAGAGGGCTCCCTCAAAGGCTGCAGCAAATGGAGGGAACCCATTATGGAACTGAGAAAAAGGCTAAGGAGTAGCAGTTCCCCATGGTGACATAGGAGCTCCATCTTAGGCTTTGAGGGGTATGTGAAGTAGAGGAGGAAAGGCACAACCCTCCCCTACGTTCTGCTTACATCACGCTACAACACTTGCACCTTTGTTTCTTCATGCTTAGGTCCTGCTCTCCACTCGTGGGTGCTGCTGTGTCATTGGTCTCTGGCTTCTCACTCTTGTTGGGAGTATCTGCAGGAGCACCATTGGGAGGATGCTGCACCTTTTCTTGTAGGTTTCCATCAACAGCTGGCTGGACATCCCCATCACCAATGATGACTAGTTCTGCAGTGATAGCCTCTTCCACGCCCAAAACTTTCTTTGTCTCATTCTCATCCTCCACATTCTGATAGCCCATGAAAATCATGGTTACTGGTTGTTCTGGGCCTGGTGATGTGTGAGGGGGTCGAGCCTGCACACCAGGAATCTCCTTGCGGGGAGATGCTTTTTTGATCTGGGTCTTCTCATCTGAGGTTAAGGAAATCTCACTGAGTGTTGCTTCCTCTGCCTTTGTGATCAGCTCTTCCACCTCTGTGGAACTCAGCGGGTGGACCGTATCATTGGGAATTGTCACCTCAGACCTTACTGCATGCACAACTGAAAGGAGATAAAAGATTGTGAGAAAAATGCAAAAAGACAAGTAAACAAAATAAATTAAATGGTATACATCCAAAAGTTTGAAAATAATATAACAAATACATTCAGTAAAAGCAGTAAACAAAAACAAAAAAAAAAGTAAAAAAAAAAAAAACATGAAAAAACAGCCAGTAAAATTACATTTATACACCCACCACTGAAATCTGCAACATCCAACATTTTGGGTGTGTCTCTGTACTCCAACTGCTGTTCCCCTGCATCTCTAAAGAGGCTCACTAGTGACACAGCAGCTGGCAGGTGGACCATCAATACTCTTTCTCATAAAATAAGCCCAGCAGTATATGTATGTATGCAGATATGTGTGTAAACAGCCTACCATAATGCCTAAAAATATAATCATTAGACTGTGCAAATATGTGTACAAAAAGACAACAGTAATATATATACATATTTATGGAAAGTATATTATATATAAAATTCACAAGATCACGGACAAGGAGTCTGATGAAATGAAAGAAAAGAAGTGAAAAAAACTTCATAAAGGCTTCTCCATCCACTTTAAATCCAGAATCATCTGTAGTTGCCCTGGCATCTTGACGTAGACTGTTACAGACTTCCAAAAGGAGAAAGAAAATGTCTTTAATTGACAATATGTTATATATTTGTACCCATAATTACCACTGTGTCCGAGGAGGGTAAAACCCATCTTTCTAAAGAACCCTACCTTTCTGTTCATCTTCATACACCTTGACCCCCTGCAGCAGGTGCTCTTTGGGGAGCACAGTGTTGCTAGAGAGGACCTTAGTCTCCCCTGTGATTCTGTCCTTCTCTACTGTTATCTCCACAGAGTACATGGCTGGGATACAAACAGGACAGCAACATTACATTTTACAGCACCCCAAAACCCTCCCACCACCCTGCCAAGGGGCAACAAGCAGGTAAACATAGTAGGGAAACTGGGCTCAGAATGAAAGCAGCAAAGCAGAAAAGTAGCAGACAATGTGGCAGTTTCCTTGGTTTGCTATATCCCCAGCACAGGATCCTGATCATGCTGTGAGGACAACAGGGCTAGCAACAGCAAGCTGTGATCAGCACAGTCAGCGCCACTACTTGGTATAACTGCATTTATATTGTCATTACTGCATGTTAACATGTTATGACATTATGCCACTGCCTCCAGATCGGCTATAATTAATTTGAAGGGAGAATAAATAAAGCATACAGAGCTGTGTAAAATAAAATATCATTTTTGCTTACATTTATTAAATTACTTTTACAAATTATTTGTTTTGTTGCAATGTTCAATATTGTCACAGACTGACAACTGAAACTAGAGCAGTGACAAAATGTTAACAATTTAATGCATATTATGTAATGAATTGTTCAGAAGCAGTATTTACTTAATCAGTAGCAAAAAAATTATAGTAAGTATACCGAGAATGGTCAAATGCAAAGAGTACCTGTCACTTGCCCATAATAGCACAATAACAATATTTAATAATCGTCTTTAAGGCAGACAGAATATTCACAATATTGTCAATATTCTACATACTGAGTAGTTGGGTATATGTCTGTCCTACTTTTTGCTACTGTACTTACTGCTATCTTCTCTCCAACTCAACCTAAGCTAAATGCTTTGTTCCCTTTTCCTCATAGATAAGCAACAATCTGTGCCTGCTCACAAACAGATTTTCCACCATCTTTGTGATAAAAGCCTGTTTTTCATAATCCATATTGGAAAGTGTTGCCTTGCTTTCTATGCATGGGTGCCCTAAAAGTACCTATAGTTATGAAAATATCCTTGCCAAATACAGCAAAAAATGTATTTCTCCTAGTGGGGTCAGATGCCCCTGACCAACCATTCTTGGGGGAAGAGGCAATCAGATGGCCAGGCTTATTTAAACTAAACACTATTGTTAATCCCAGGATAGGACCAAAGCTGACTTTACCAAGTTTAACGGTCCAGGGTAATCAAAATACTCATGAGTATACCACATTTTTAAGGTTTTTTTTATTATACTGTATTTTACTATTTTAGGTATATTGTTTTTTAACTTTTTTTTCTATTTACTACTATTACAAGGGTAATTAGACCCAACTTTACAGGTAAAGTTGATCCAGGGAATATCTGATTGCCCCTTGGGGGATCAGGGGGGATTTTTTTCCTTGGTTCCTTGGCTGCAGCAAAATGGATTATGCTTTATTGGGGTTTATTTGCCCTCCTCTGGATCAACTGTGGATACAGAATTGTGTACATGGAGGTCTTCTATTTGTGTGTGTGCATGTTTTTTTTATTTTTCTGATTGAACTGGATGGAGCAGTGTCTTTTTTCAAACAGAACAACTATGTAACCCCTGATGTCCCTGGCAATAGCTCATGCAGACTGAGACTTCCAACCTGCTGCTTATTTAGCCTCTACCAGCTGGGATTTGACAACTCTGAACCTGGAAGTGCCTAATTCTGAACTCTTCCAGGGACCCAGAAATGGAGCATGAGCAGATCTCCTGCATCATTTTGCATCCCTGAAAAAGCTCAGTCATCCTGAAGCTCCCTACACAAAAGCCAGATGAGCCTCAAGATGGAAGCACAGGGGACCTCAAAATTCTGCAGGCCTCATGTAGGAATAATATGGTGGCTGCAGTTTTGAAGGTGGCACTAAAAGGGTGAATCATTCTCAGAATTTGATCCATATCTATTCAGATCTTTGACCACCGTAGATTAGAGCAATCACCATATGGTGCTGCAGTTGCAAACACTGGGCTATAAGTGTCCTTCTGTCACATGGAACATTTTCTCTTACACTTACCAGCCTGCTCACAGTCTTCTATTGAATGCACACTGAGCTGTGCAGCTCAATGTGCACTACTGAAGTGGCTAAGTGGTTAGCACTTTCGCCTAGCAACACTAGGGTCACTGGTTCAAACCTTAACCACGACACTATCTGCCTGGAGGTTGCATGTTCTCCCTGTGCCTGTGTGGGTTCCCTCCCACACTCCAAAGACATGCTGATAGTTTGATTGGACCTAGTATGTGTATGCACGATAGTTAGAAACCTTAGATTGTAAGCTCCTTGAGGGCAGGGACTGATGTGCGTGTATAATATATATGTAGAGTGCTGTAAATTGACAGCACTATATAAGTACCTGTAATTATAATAATAACTACTGTGTGCATGGGCAGGATGATGTCATTCTACCCCTTGCCAATCAAGAGGTTGAAAATCTGACACCCAGAAGTAGCCAGGGAGAAGATGAGAGCAGCCAGTGAGGGAGTTTAGTTCCGCTTCAACATGCCTACGCAAGTTGCAGGCTACTAAGTCTATACTCCAGCAAGGACTGTATACATTCCCACTCAGAGCAGGCAATTGGTCAGTCAGGCGCTAAGTGCTGCATTGTAGGGAGGCAGATGGAATTTTATGGGCATGTGCTCCCCATGCCCACAAATTTTTCTTGAGAAGGCCAGTAGAGGATATATGCAGTACAGGAGTGAGCAGAAGGTAAGTAGATAGTACTTTTGATCCACAGATACTTTGATAATATACAGTAAACTGCGGTTTATCTGAACAGCAATGACTGTGTACAGAAGAACTAGAACACAAACATAATTTGTGCACTGTCCTCATTTGTAAAGTATGCTATTATTAAAAGATACCACCTATAGGTACCAATCTTTTGCTCCAAATGCATCAACAACAGAAACATGGCATTACAGGTACACTTTAATACTATGTTAGTTAGTAATGAAGTGCCATGGTATTTTTAGTATGTGTGAATATTGCTTTAATTTTGTGGTAGTGCAGTCTTCCCATGTGTCATTATAATTGCTATGCAAAGGCTGTCTTAGGAAGGCATAAACCACAAAGTGCAGTAACAGATAGCAAACACTTATTTTACTGGCCAGTTTGCAGTGCATTCACTTCTGATTGCTTGCTATATATTACTGCAGATCATCACTGCTTATACCACCAACTCAAGTGCTAACCATCTTCACTAGGTCGGTATTAGCAAGTAAAGCTCAGCCATGCCATTTTCCTGGGTGCTGTGGAAGCCAAGGGGTGCCCAGCATAGAATAAGGTGCCAAAACATTGGCTGTGAACCCTGGAACTCACCTGCTCTCATCATATCTGGACTATCTGTCTTCTTTGCCGGGGACTGTACAGCATTCTGATCTGAGGACATAGAAGGTTGATACTGCTTAGGTTGAACAACTGGCAAAGTATTAAATTAATTTGAGCTATTATTTGCCTTTTATGCATGAATTTAATGATGTGCCACACATAAAAGAAAAGCAAACTGAACTTACCCCTGGCGGCATTCACTATGGTCTGAAATAAAAAAAAGAGAATAAATACTTTATTCTTGCATGTTTATCAGACAGGGAAGTTAACATTAGGTTAACGTATCGGAAAAAATGACACCATCAAAATATTTTTGGCAAATTCTACAGGAACATAATGAAATACAGGAAAAGTGGTTGTCTGATAAAGGAAGAACTCCTAGATCAAATTCTAACCCTGTTTATCAAAGTAGGGATAGTCCTACCTGTGTCACAGCCCTTTCACAGCTGCCGCTGGGAATGATAAGGACAGCTGAGGCTTGGTGGGTTTCTTTAGAGTCTAATTGCAGTGGTGTACTGGTCACTGCCTGCTGCAGAAGATCACAGCAAGGGGTAATTGGATATCTCATTTTTTTGAGTGATAGAGATGATCCATGAATCTGAGTTTTAAGTAAGATGTCATCTTATTGAGGTATTTCAGGAAAATACAGCATTATGGTCACTAGGTGGCGCCCACGATCATAGGAAATGTCTGTAGGAAGTTGCAGTAATACGAACTACCTGAATCTGTCACCACTCATTGGAACTGCAAAAGGACCTTCCTGCCAGAAAAGTGTTGTAAATACTTTACTGAATTCCCCCCAGAGAGTCTGGGTGGAAACTTGGGCCTTAGTGCCTGCTTCCTGTGAGAAATTCATGTAACTGTCCCTGATAGATACATGAATCTGACACAAGCACCGGCAGAGGTGCTATGGAATGCTAAAAAGTGTACAACACTCTTTATGAATTCCAAGGATAGTCGGCAGCGTGCAGAAGCAAGACTAAGTAAAAATAATTCATGTAAACAGGTAGCATTAAGAGAAAACACAAGTGGGTCGTGGCCGTGGCCGAGAGCCTGATGTAGCAGGAAGTTTCTGAGTGAGCTCTGCCGTCCATCCTGCACAATCCTGCTGATATCTTTGCCATCCTACTCTGCATCGCCTTGAAAGCACCATAGATCATCTACCCTCTATCCCTGCTACAGTTTGCTGCCAGCATCACCGCAATCTGACATGGCTAAACGGTCGCAGGGACGACACACCAGGCCACGATGCCGGCCTTCCACCCCGCTCTGCCGTTCCTGGACATGGAGGAGCCCTACTCAGCTAAGGACTGGGGAGACCTGGATGATACTCCACATGCCTTTGCAGCAACTGCGGCCTCCACAAATGTGAGTACCCACACCACATGTTCTCAGGCTTCCAACATGGCGGCGGCTGGGATTCATGCTGACACTGATACTGAGCCTACGCTTAGAGATATCCTAAGTGCAGTAATAACATGTAGTACCTCAATAGCTGACCTTACTGGGGAGGTAAAGGGTGTGAAGATGGAGATAGCCCTGGTGAGACAGGACATGCAGAAGCTGAGGGAGCGCACGGCTTCAGAGGAGGACAGAGTGAGCACACTGGAAGATGAATGGCAGCCTTTACAAAGAGATGTGAAATATGTTCACTCCATTGCATCTGCCTCCGCTGCGCGCCTGGAGGATATGGAGAACCGCCTCCGTCGCAACAATGTGCACGCGGTGGGCATCCCAGAGAGAGCGGAGGGAAAAAACCCTGTTGAGTTTATAGAGGCATGGCTGACAGACAAATTTGTAAGGGATGCTTTCTCCAATATGTTTGCTGTGGAAAGGGCGCACAGGGTCCCAGCGAGGCCTCCACCCCAAGATGTCCCACCTAGACTCTTCCTATTCTGGCTTCTTAATTACAGAGATAGAGATGCCATTCTAGCACAGGCCAAGAAAGTTGCTCAAAGTGGACAGCGCTAAAGTTTCATTGTTCCCTAGTTTATCGGCTGAGATACAGAGGCAGAGAGCAACATTTCTGGACATCAAAAAGAGGCTACGTGCACTTGATCTGAAGTATTTCATGCTGTACCCTGCAAAATTGAAAGTAATAGCTAATGGAACATCACACTTCTTTGAAAAAATCCTACTACAGCAATGAACTGGTTGGACAGAGAGGAACGCAGCTTGGCGCGCAGACCGGATTGATGCAAGAGAAGAAATTTCCTATTTTTTTGCTACCTTAGCAAACCCTACAAGCAGAAAAACTGCAAGGTACATGTGCCACTACCCTATGCACATTCCTGGATAAATGCGAAGCATTTGGCACATCTGCCTACCAGGCCACTCTGGAACCCTTATAATATAGAGAAGACTTTGCCCCCCGTTCCCCAAGGGGCGCGCTCTAATCTGTTGGGTCCTGTTGACCCTGGATACCTGGTACTGTTCTGTTATTCATATCTGTGCACACCTTTCCCCCTTTCTTATCTTACAAGTGGATTTAAAATATGTTCTTCCTAGACTGAATGTTCTGGCTTCACACCACTAGATAGTGCTCTGACCACACATTGATACTACTGGAGGATTTGGTATTATGTCCAATTGCTTTTCATGTAGGATGGTTGTCTGTCTGATATACATTGCCGCGGCTTACGCATAGAGTCATGTGGATGTCCTCGGGCACTCACGTATCATTCAACAAAATGCTAAAATTGCTGTAGCTGCCGCTAGAGGTTTGCTCCTCCTCTCTTGGAACATAAGGGGGATGAGTAATCATAATAAGCAAGTGGCCATCTTTCACTACTTTACTAACAAAAAAACACGTGTGGTGTGCCTCCAGGAGACGTACTTGCGTCCAGACACTGTACACTTGCTGCAATCCCGTAAATTTCCCACGCAAATTCATGCCACTCACTCCTCCTACTCCAGGGGAGTTAATGTGCTAATATCTTGTGATGTACCATATGTTTGCTTTGAGCAGCGGGTAGACAGAGAAGGGCGCTACATTTTTTTATTCTGTAAACGGAAAGGTTTTGTATGTATTGTAGCAGCTATGTATATCCCGCCGCCCTTTTCCTCAGACCCGCTAAAGAAACTAGCTCAATTTATGGCATTGCACCCTGGGATACCTGTACTGGCTATGGGGGATTTTAATAATGTCCTGGATCCCCAGCTAGCCAGATTGATGACTCGGCGGAGTAATATTTCCCCCATACCTAGTAAAATCTCATTTGCCGCCTTGGTCAGTGAGTTGGGTCTGAGGGAAATGCGGCGTTCCCTGCAATACCAATGTTAAATGTTATTCACGATACTCAGCCACTTATGGGGGGGCTGGAATTGATATGGGACTGGGAAATCAGGCCCAAATCCCATATGTGGTGGACTCTGTCTATGAGCCCAGGCTGCTATCAGATCACTTGTCCTTCTGGGTATGCCTGGATATTGCAGACAAGCCCCTGCACCCATTGTGGCGAGTGAAACCATTTTTGTTGACACTGTTCCTAGTCCCAGATACTGTCTCTATGGCTTTGGGAGACTATTTGCAATTCAACAAACACTCCTCCAGCAGGGCCATTGTCTGGGACTCTCTGAAGGCCTACCTTAGGGGGCTCATTATAAGGGAGATTACAGGTATTAAGCGAATATCACGTAAATGGGAAGATACAGTACGCTCCGATTTACAGAATAGAGAGGCAGCATATGTTACTAACCCTACCCTGGTCAATTATACTAATTGGACAGAAAACCAATCCCTTTACAATACGGTGGTTATGTCAGCGGCAGAGAAGAGAAGGTATTTCCTTCAGCAAAATTACTTTGAAGAGTGAGAGAATACAGGACACCTCTTGGCCATGGTAGCAAAAGCACAACAGGAAGATAGCAATATCACTGCCATTAAGTTCCCGAGCAGAAAAATCTGCACCACTAGGGAGGATATACTGGGTACATTCCAAAACTTTTATACAGATTTGTATGCCTCTAGGTCAGATGCTCCTCCGGGTGCACTGACAGACCTACTACGGGACTGCGCGTTCCCTCAATTATCACAGAGGGAATGTACAGCCTTGGACTCCCCTCTCACACTGGAGGAGCTGAGTGAATCCTTAGCTATGGGCCCTAGGCATAAATCACCAGGTTCTGATGGGTTTCCTGCAAAAGTTTACCTTAAATATGGGAATGTTCTCCTCCCACCACTGCTTCGGCACTTCAGGAGGCAGCTGACACAGGCAAATTGCCTGATTCCATGCAGGAAGCCATAATAGTGGTGCTCCCCAAGCCAGGAAAAGACAAACTCATCCCAGACTCCTATCAACCCATATCTCTGTTGAATACAGATGTTAAACTCCTTGCCCGAGTACTGGCCAATAGATTATCTAAATTTATTAGCAAACGTATTTACCAAGACCAATCAGGTTTCATCCCTGCTCAGTCCATAGCAGACAACATAAGACGTCTATTTTTAAATCTGCAGATTCCTGCGGATAATCCTGGAGGTAGGGTCAGCTTATCCTTAAAGCAAAAGCATTTGATAGTGTTGAATGGCCCTACCTCCTGGATATCCTTTCTAGGTTTGGCATAGGGGACAGGTATGTTAATTGGAAAATGTCCTTTACTCGGCTCCAAGAGCTAGATTAAGAATAAATCATGCCCTTTCCTCCTCTTTTTCCTTACATAGAGGCACTCGGCAGGGGTGTCCGCTGTCGCTGCTGCTGTTTGCGATGGCAGTGGAGCCTCTGGCAATGCTCATTTGTAATCGCCCATCTATAGTTGGATTCCGCAGGGGCCCCATGGAAGATAAGGTGTCCCTTTATGCAGATGACGCACTACTATATCTGGGTGACACAGGGGATTCGTTAACCACAGTCATGAACCTCATTTCAGACTTCAGCGGTATCTCAGGATTTGCCATCAACTGGTCCAAATCGGTGCTTATGCCGCTAGACCCACTTGTGACACCTCTCCCAGACAGGGCAGCACAAATTGCCATAGTGGATTCCTTTCAGTACCTGGGGGTCATGGTGTATAAAGATCCAGCAGACTATTTGTCACTTAACTTAGCTCCCCTATTAAATAAACAAAAACTCAAAGGTAATAGCTGGTGCAAACTGCCGCTATCGGTGAAAGGTCGTGTAAACCTTATAAAGATGGTGTGGGCCCGCAGCTATTATATGTTTTTCATATTACACCCATTTGGGTTTCGAACAAATGGTTTAAACGTATAGATTCCCAATTTCGGGATCTTATATGTAAGTCTAAATACCCTCCAATATGGTAAGGGTCGGGGTGGTCTGGCAGTCCCTCACCCCAAAATGTATTTCTTGGCCTCCCAGTTGCAACAGTTCGCGGGCTGGGGTGCTGAGGATAAGTTGAATCCAGCTGCGCGGTTGGTGTCCTGGACTATTCCAGAGCTCCGGCCATATCACACTTGGAAATGGATCTCACCGGGCATACCTCACTCTTCACCTACAGGGAACTTGCTTAAAACAGTGTGGAAAACAACTAAACAGGCACTGTCTATTTATGGTATGATGGAATTTACTCCACTATGGCACAATCCCAATTTCTCAGAAGTTAATTAGCTACAGGGGTTCTCCTTATGGAAGAAACAAGGGATAAGGTCCCTCCATCAACTGTACTCCAATGGCACCTTAAAAACTTTTGAACGGTTGCATAATGAATTCTTGCTCACTAATGGCCAATTTTATCAATACCTCCAGCTTCGGCATGCCTTGCAAGTCCAAGCGCAAGTGACACCCCTCTCTATATCCTCCTTCCCTATGATACAAAATCTTATACGGGCCACTTCCCGTAAGGGTCTAATTTCCCACATGTACTCTGTCCTTATGTCAACCATCCAAAATCCCTCACTTAAATGCAGGTCTTCATGGGTCACAGACATAGGAGAGATAGACGATGATCAGTGGGACATGGCATTAGAATCCCTCCCAGTAGTTTCAGTTTCTGCCTCCCAAAAATGTTCTCAACTCTTCATCCTTCATAGGTCATATGGTACACCGGCCAAACTGTTTACTTGGGGCAGAAGAGACACTCCTCTCTGCCCAATGTGTGTAGCTCACACAGGTGACTTTATACATATGACCTTGAGATGTCCCAAACTGGCAAGATACTGGGCTGAGGTCATTCAAACCATTACTGAAGTAGTTCAACTTCCTATCCCCTTTACCCCACTGGTGTGCCTGTTGGGAGCTATAGATGAGGAGATGTTCCCTAGAGGCATATATACAACATAATCAGAAGACTGCTATATCTAGCCAGGAAGTTGATAGCAAGATTATGGATATCGCATTCCTCGCCTACTAAAGCCCAATGGATACATTGCGTCAACAACACCCTCCTTAGAGAACAGCTGGCTTACCGTCACCGCAATGCATCTCAAAAGTTTTATCTTATATGGCAAAACTGGCTATCTAATACCTCAGTAGCCACAGGTACAACTGGTTAGAGACAGATTGCTGCTGATGTAAGTCTAACAGGAAGTCTTGAGCATGGACTCCTAGGTTTAGGGCATAGTATGTTTGACACATATGAGCAAAAAGGATTTAGGTACCCTAGTAAGCCCGATAATAAACCTAGGTAGTCTACAAGGTTTATCCACCTTATAATACTTTATGGAAAACCCAAGGGAAGGGGGGAAAAGGAGGGAACAAGCACAGATTGGAAGTCATGTATTATTTTCTTTTATATTTTCTCATTCATTAAATTCCACCATTCTTGAGATGTATTCCAATGACTATACCCATTTGACGCATATTACTTTGCTATTCTGGACACATGAATTGTAATGCTGTACACTCTACTATGGATACTGTAATAAGTGCATGTGCATTTTTGTTTGACGGCAATAAAATATTCTTTTGATTTAAAAAGAAAAAAACACAAGTAAGCAGGCAAAAAAAAACATGGGCCCTTGTTATTCTGACATGTTTTGTTGCAAATGTGATGCTCATTTGATATGCCCCAAATAAACAACATAGCGCAACTATTTTGAAAAAGATCTGCGATACGTGTGGCAAAAATTGGCAGATTACAAATTATTATTTTGTTGCAAGAATGTTGTAGTTTTTGTGCCCTTTAAACCAATATCTGCTCTACAATGTGGCACCAGTATTAGAAGCAGATCTCTACCTGGTCTTACGATGTGTCTATATGGCATCTATATAGTCACTTACCAAAGGGAGACTGAGCCCAGTGAAGCTGCCTCCTTGTTCCCTCCCAGCTGAGCAGAAGGGTGAAAGTTGTAGTAGTAGCTTCTCTCTGATGAGTGTTTGGATGGACACTCACAAGAGGAAGCAGGCAGAGGGCAAATCTGTACTTCTCTACTGCCTGTACTTATTTTTGCTCCTGGTGATCACTTCCTAAATGTGGGGAGAGGAGAGAAGAAGCGATAATAAAGCTGGCCATAGATGGATCGATATTCGGCCAGTTCCTGCTATGGGTAGGCTTGTTGTACTGAAGGGGATCTATCAATCCCCTTCAGTGCAACCAGCCGGTAGCTTGTTGTTTTTTTTTCTTTGTGCGATCACTGCCGCTGGCTATAGCCGCCAGCAGTGATCATTGTATTCTGACAATAGGAACACCTCCCACTGTTAGAATCCAATAGTGCAACTAGAGGGATTTTCCCATCAACACAAGCTTTGTTGATGGAGGAATCAAGAAATTGTGTTTTGCTCAATCCGCGGATGAAGGAAAGAAAATTGCATAATGTATGACAAGCCTTTGCTGCGATAGCTCGCTGTGTGCTACACAGAGATATTGTGCTAGGTGTGCACGGTCACTGTGCAATATGTGCCTAATAAACAGAGGTCCCTGAAGGACCACAGATACATGCAGAGTCTGACCTGTCAATCAATCAGCATCCAGTAAACATGTGGGTCAGACTCCCAACTCCACCCATTACAGCAAACTGTGATGTAATTATGCCATCACTCACTGTTCCTAGGAATTACAGAGTTGGAAAAGTAGGAAGGAAGGAGCGCTTAGAGTCCAAAAAAATGAGTATTGGAAGATAGGTTAAAAGGTGTTTATTGAAAATAGTGACAAGTACATCAAGCCAGCCAGAAGGCCGTACCAAGGCAGCAGCGCCCACAACCAGTTCAGTATGGGCTCCAGCACAAACAGGAATTACAGAGGGTATTGTAAACGAACGGGGCTGGGGGGAGCATAGACCCCACCAATCATACTAACAGAAAGCCACCAGTGCCACCAACAAATGATCCTGTCTAGTGTTTTAAAAAGTCTTGCTAGGTAGCTGAAGACTCACTTATTAACAAAAGGACTTTAAAAAAGGTTGCTGGGCCAAGGAATCGCAGGCGTATTGAAAAAACAAAAATACTGGAAACAATCCAGTGAGTTATGCAACAAGCTGTACTAATAAAGAGAGGACATTTTTCAGCAGACAATATTCTCCAAATGTGAATATAATACTGTCTTGAAGTAAGCAATCTGCAGAAAAACCCACAACCCATGACTTACGAAGTGCTCATAACAAAATGCAAAATTTGTATTCAATTGCAAAACATAAAATAATGATCATAGTGTGTGGGTTTCTGCAAAATGCCAAACTCAGGACTGATTATTTGTCACATATACATATTATCGGGCAGTATTATAATTACTGAGCAAAGGGAAGACTTTTTCTTCTATTATTGTCATTGTTTTGTACAGCTTGATGCCCACACACTGCCAAGTTGTTGTTCTATCATTACCTTATTGTAAGCACACTTATTACTAAGAGGAGACTTAGCTCCACTCAACCAACTATCTTATGTATTTACACTGAAAAGACTATTTTCTGGCCAAGTCAGACAACAATGTCCTACAATGTCTTGGTGGTGGGGATTCCTTAATTCACCCAGGGCCGGCTCTACCACTAGGCGGAGTAGGCGGTCGCCTAGGGCGCCACTGCCACCCAGGGCGCCCATCCGCTGTTGATCCTTCACTACTCCGCATCGATCACTCATGTCACTGGAGAGCCATGGCTGGCAGCACACCAGGGCGGTAAAATGAGGCGAATCCAGGGGCACGAGTTCGGGCCTGTGGACCACGGCTAAAGAAATGGGTAGACTCTGCAGAAATCTCCACCTTCATCGTATACATTGACAGGGCAAAGGGGGTGGAGTCAGGGGTGGAGCCAAAAGGGAGGCAGCAAAATAAGGTTTCGCCTAGGGTGTCAAAAAATCCTTGCACCAGCCCTGCATTCACCTCATTTGTGTGGATGGAGGAATTGAATAGTTTTTTGTTCAGACTGCTGGCTGAATGAAAAAAATAAATAAAATAACCACGTATGGCCACCCTTAGTGGCTGCACATTGATACTGGTCTGTAGCCTGGAGATGAAAGCTCAAAGCGGTATTAAACCCGAAACCAAATATGTAATATATTACAGCTTACCAATCATTAGATATGGTAGTAGCATTAGTTTTCCTTTTTTAGGCTTTTTTTTCTCTCTGTAGTCAGCTGGTGATCTGGCCAGTAACACCTCCAGTGGCGGCCCATCCATTAGGGGTGCAAGGGCACCGCCCCCCCATCTATGCCTCCAGCCCACTAATCTACATGTAGGGCGCCGGTCACATGGATTCCAATGGGGTTTTGTTTTTTTTTGAAGCATGTGATTAGAGCTAGAGGCTCTAATAGGCTTCAAAAAGGGTGAGTCCACCCAGTTGTGTGACATTAGCGAATGAATATTCGCTATTGTCACACTGATTCTCCTCCCAGCCAATCAGAAAGAGGGTCATGAGACGCGTATCCCGATTGACCGAAAAGAGAAACAATCTTATTGGCCAAGGAGGAGGAGTGAGGAGACGCACGGCTGTTGTGATGCAGAGAACCGCCCAACCCACCAGCCATCAAGTCCGATCCTCCGGTCCCTCCATGCTGAGTGCTATCAGCTCCTCCTGTGGTTGTCAGAGATGGCTGCAGAAGAAGGGAGCACACACCTATAGAGGGAAGGGGTAGATAGCAGAGAGCAGCAGTGACGCCGCCATGGATCGCCCCTGTGTCAGCGCACACCACGCACACCTCTCCGACATCGATCCCCCCTGCCACCAAGCTCTTCAAGCTGGCATCCTTGGGCATGGTCCACCCGGAGATAGCAGCACACGGCAAGTGAGCCAGCGACAGGGGGTGTTGGGGAGGTGGCAGGCTGGAGTGATGGACGGGGTCCGTGGTCAGGTCCGTCTGCCGCCAACCCCCCCCCCCCGACTGATGGAGCACCAGCCGCCACTGAACACCTATATCAGAGTGCCTCTACTCTGGATGAATGAGCACTGGGGGCACAGCGGAAAGCAGCATGGCCAGTCTTGGGTGGAGGGTGGTGTTAAGTGTACTAGTAGATTTAAGTCCACTAACAAACTGAAGCCAAACTCCAGCTAATACGTTATAAGCAGTTACAGCAAACAGTTTTTTTTCCTTTTGGGATAAAGGTCTTACATGATATGATCCCCCCTGCCAGTGTTAAATTGTTTGTTTCATCCCTGTAAACTGATACATCTGGAATAGAGCTTGTTCTTTTGAAAAACAACAGACTTACTGGCTGACTCACCAGGTTAAAATGAAGAACAAAGAGAAAATGAGCAACAATATGATAAATGTTTGCTTCTGGGTTTAACACTGCTTTAACTACCAAGCCTACCCTCTATGGTGCCAAGCAGAACATGTCCCGAAGCACTAAATCACTGTTATAAGATAAGATAAAGTGCTTGTCACATCCTGTTGATGGGTGGTATATACTACACACTTTAGGAATGACTGTTCTACAGAAAACAAACCAGTAATCTTTTTGTACAGCATAACATTCCATACTTTAAAGTAGTTCTGAACATGCAATGTTTTAGACAGTTTCTTATACAGTTATATCTATACAGACACCATAACTTTGTTTGCATAGTTTCAGAAATGGTCTGTCTCGCCCTTTGTACAAGGTTACAAAGTTCTGGCATGTAACCATGCATCTCTCCTTGCTAATAGAGGTGGGTGGGGTCACAGGGCACTGTGCAGACACACAAGGGGAGAGTTACTAAAACTGGAGCATGCAAAATCTGCTGCAGCTCTGCATAGAAACCCTTTTAGCTTTCAGGTTTTATTGTCAAAGCTTAAAGAGGAGCTCCAGTGTGGAAAATAATTAAAAGTCAGCAGCTACAAATGCTGTAAATAGGCTTCATGCACACAGGACGTTAAAAAAAAAAACGTCCTAAAAACGTCAGTAGCTCATCAGTGATTTTTTCAGCTTTTACCAGCATTATATTACCGGCGTTTTTGAGCATTTTTAAAGGGCCAGTGTTTTTTTTTTCTCTCAATTGATCTAAATCATACAAAAACGTTGGTGATTGACGTTTTGCCGCGTTTTTGAGTGTTTGAACATTTTTACAGCTGAAAAAGTCTCTCAGAACCTACTGGTCTTGGGTTTTTTTACAGCTCAAAAACATCACTGCTAAAAACCGCTGATAACAGCCTATGTGACGCTTGGTTGTAAGCGAAACGCGTTGACCTAATTTCCGGCTGTCCACATCCTCTGACGTCACGTCCGCCATTGGTGGAACGCACGCCAAACCAACGCCGCACACAGCACAATTGAGGATATTGTTAAGAGCGAGAGAGCATCAGATCCTCTTGTAAATGATTTTATGTATTGCGCAGAATAAAAGAAGTGATGGTATTTCACTATGGAGGCTATTTTTCTTCCTTTTTTCCAAATGGCATTTATCCATGATTAATTGGAGCCTATGGACTGCAGTCGCATTTTGGAGGAGGTCCCGTGCCGCTAGAGATCACGATCCGTGTATAGCCAAACACCAGGATTAAGCATTGATCGATCCCCAGACTGCAAAGCTGGGGGTCCATTCATTCTGGTGAGTGGGGTCACAAAAGGGGACTGGCACTGAGCAGCACGGATCACCTACAATACTTTCTTTGCACTTTTTGAGCACGGAGCACTTTATTGATGGACTATATATTTATGAACTTTGGTGTTTGACCACATTATTTAGTCACATTTATACATCATATTGATTCAATTGCACTTTATGATATTTGGAATTTGTTCATATCCATGGACCATTCAATCGTGGACTATGGTCATATGAGAATTTGATTTATTGCACTTAGTATATATGATTTCATGGTTTTGTTTATATATGATTTAAGGGTGGCGCAGCAATTTTGTTTGTGAGTATCTGTTAAGGGTATCCTTGAGGTACCTATCCAGCAGCAGCCCCCGGACATCCATTCCATCCCTGGAACCTGTATAGGTTGAGGGAATTGGTGGGTGCCAATAGATCCCAAAACCATAGCGCGGACTAATTTAACTTAGCACAACAGCCTATGTGTGCATGAACACATAGGATAACATGATGAAGGGTTTATTGACTGTAGAAAAAAACGTCTGCCGCTAAAAACAGCTGCCATAAAACAGTCAAAAAATGTCCTGTGTGCAAGAGGCCTTAATATAAGGACACTTAGCTGTCCGGGATTCCACGATGTTGGCACCCTGAGCCGATTCGTAAATTGGCTACGGGTGCAGGTGCTGGCATTGTAAGTAAGGGAAACCGGCAGTGAAGCCTTCAAGCTTCACAGCCGGTTTCCTACTGTGCATGTGCAAGTCACACTGCAATTTTTGAATGGTTCTGCAATCTTCTGGGACCTCTGTGTGTCCCAGAAGGCAGCGGGGGGAAGAAGAAGAGGTCGGAAATGCTCGGAGATCAACGTGGCGATCTTACCCAGAAGTGGGAGCGGGTACCTGTCAAAACCAGGTACCTGTTTCCCCTAAAAAGTGCCAAATGTGGTAGTGGGGGGGGGGGGGTGAGAACAAGTGGATCTTCCTCTTTTGGGTGGAGCTTTAATTGAACAAGCTAGAAGTTGATTGGCTACTGTGCACAGCTGCACCAGATTCTGGGTGATCCAGTCTTAGTAAACCTACCCCATTGTGCGCCTGTATTCCATAGTCTGTTCAGCCTCGGGCAAGATGCAGGCTGTGCTTGAGCAGGGGGTGAGCTTAAGAGGCAGACTGTGATAGGGAGGGGGTGTGCACCAGAGGCAGGTTATGATTGGGTGGGGGTGTGGTGGCTGAACAAACCACCCAATACAGTCATGCTGTTTGTCTGTACAGTGTCCTGTACCTCTGAATGGCCAGCCAAAGGATGAAAACTGACCACTCAAACACAGATCAGCTTCTGAGCTTTGTGTTTTCAGTTTAGAAAAAGGAAGAAAGGTGACTGGCAGGATCAACCAGGTATGTCAGATGGAAGTGCATAAAAATGTTAGAAACTATAATTTATAAAGCACACATACTGTTTGTAAAATACTGTTCAAATAAAGATTTATGACCTTTAAATCCTCTCAAGCTTTCATGTGCCCTTTCTGTAGATGGTTCTGCCGCTAGAACTCAATAAGCAAATCTGTTTTTCAAGACATATACAGGGGAATTCACACTACAGTTCCATCGTGCCTCCACATGACCAGTGTCAGCGTGGACGACAGATTCATGTATCTGTGGTAGACCGGTACATGATTCTGGGGTACACATTGCTTAAGGAGGTGCACAGAGACTAGAGCATCCATATGGACACTCCACCCTCCATCCAACAGCAGTGAGTTTTGTACCTGGATGTGGAGGAGCCTGATGGGGATTCACAGACACTAGTTTCCCCATCAGGTCTGCTCCCCTTGTGATTGACAGCAGGCAGAGGGTGGATTCATAGCTAATAGAGTGAGAGCGTACATGATGAGGAACTAGTGTCTCAACTTCCCCATGAAAATCCATCCACTACAGTGTCACTGGTTGCTAGGAGTCTGTCTGCTGTGAAGCCAACAGCGTCCTTAGCAGCCAGTAACAGGAAGAGTGTAGAGACCAGCAAATATACGGCTCTGCTACACTGCATACAGGGAAAGGCACTCTGCCTATCTCTGTACACCAACTTAGAGTAAGCCTTAATTACCTCCAGTTTCGTTATTTACGAACTGAAGGTAATCATTTTTGAATTTGGTGCAATATTAGCGCCACATTGTAAAAGTGGCACTATTAAGAACTACATGAATCTGCTGCACGTGGTAACGTTACTGTAACTGGTGGTAGGGATTTTTGAATCTGGCACATGTCATTTTAAAGGGTCATAGCACCAGAAAGCTGTTGATGGTGCTTTATTGAATTCCTAGTAAGCTGGGGCAGCACTTAGATTTCCACTCCTTTCACAAACGTTCTTAAACTTTTCAGTTATGGTCTATTTTTGAGACAAATTTGATATACTACTAAAGCTGAATTCTCACCAATTCTGTTCTGTTTAGCATGTATTGACATGTGCCTAAAGTGCCTGACATGCACTAACAAGAGTTGCATTGATATGCATATCTTGTGTTTGTTCACAGCAGGAATCAAAACACATTAATTTATTTTCCCTAACATTTGGTGCAGTGCACTGTGACACACTGTAGCTCTTTGTGTTGCATTTAAATGAAGCATGGTCCATTTTGACCCAGTGTGTTGTGTTGATGCAAACTGAGCCTACTGGAAACAGTGGATTTCGACTACTTACTGCATTAGGCCTGCACTGAGCAATGCAGCCCAAAGCTAGTGCCCTCACACAAGTTAATCACATAACAGCATAGCAAGAAGAAACATGATGCACAAAAATATGGACATGAACTTATAGGACAAGTACATTTATGCATGTAGTTATGTTTCACATTAGTTAATTTATAATGGGCGAAAAGACAAAGGTAGTATAATTTCCACTATTTATAGCTTCACGCGTGAGTGTTATCTCCCAAGCCAGGCATTATTAAAATGACAATACAAGCTTGTGAAAAGTTAGATATCTGACCAAGTCTCAGTTCCTGGTTATAGAGAATCCTATTATGATTTGTACAAAGAAATAACAGACTAACATACTGGATAGCATTCTGTTACATTAATGAAGGGCTGTGCAGATGCACTAAGATTTTAATATACAATTGATAAACAATTGATATTCACAACCACTATCAGCCATACCTCACATCCCAATCTGCACACATTGCTAGTCCCAGCATGACGCAGAGACTATTTTGCAAGTAGAGGCTCACCTTTTGGATTTTGACAGTGTCTTGATTCTCAGGCTCTGAATGTGCCATTTCCTCTGCTAGGCTCTCTCTGGTGGATGTGCTGGACAAGCCATTCTCCAGTAACTCAATTTCTCCCTCCAGCCTGAAGCAGACAAAGGAGTTTCTTTAACAGGAAATTAACTATGTGATTTAAATACAAAGTATAGTGTTTTTTTAAATGAATGTATAATGATCAGGTCCTAAAAAAAATGTATATAATTTGGACAGTTAGACATGAAATATTAAATAGTTAAAGTAGCAGCAGGTCAAATTCTACATGTGCCTTATTTTTAGTAGAAAAAATTTGCGATACTGTATCAAAAATGTAATATATTGCACCCTATCTGTCCTTAGATATGGTGGCTGCATTAATTTTAATTTTTAGGCTAAGAACATTTTCAGCAAGTACATAAAATATCTGCTGATTTTGCCAGAAAATCTTAGCACTTCCTGTGAGCTGAACTGAAAGATGAAACACACTTACAGCCCTTTCACATGGGCGGATCGATTGGGTCCGCCTATCAGTTTTTCAGGCGGACACGATCAGACCCTCCATTCTCCTCTATGGAGCAGCGGGTTTAAATGGACATATGTTTGTTGACACCCGCCAACATCTGATCCAAGATGGATGGGGATCTGTTCCCAATCCGTCTGGCAGATCGAATTGGATGACAGTCGGTTGTAAATGGACAGGCAGTCAGTTTACATCTGACCGCCCATAGAGGAAAGCGTGCTGTGTCTGTGTCCGCTCTGCATAAGCGGAGTGTAGGTGGACCAGCCAGCTCAGCAGGGATCAGCAGACAGCTTCCTCGCTGAGCAGGGGAACTCCAATGGCGCTCGCCCCGTGTGTAAGATGCCTAACAGTATCTTTCTTGTGTAGACTTCTATCACCATGTAATAGAAATGAACAATGGCAGACATGTTTAAAGGGGTTGTAAACCCTTGTTTTTTTCCAATGAAAATAACAAACATGCCTATACTTACCTGCTCTGTGCAATCGTTTTCCACATAGTAACCCCGATCCTCTTCTTCTGGGGTGCCTCGCCGGCGCTGCAGGCCCCTCCTCTTCATTGGGTGTCTCCCACGGAAAGCCACTTTTCCTGGGGGCACCTGTGCGGGCTTGCTCCCAAGTCCCGCTGCTGCGTCCATTGACACAGCATGACTCGACCCACCCCCCGCTCCCGTGTAACTGGATTTGATTGACAGCAGCGGAAGCCAATGGCTCCTGCTGTTATCATCTGTCCAACGAGGAGAGTGACAGCGGCTGGAGACGTTGCGCTCATGCACATTGCTGGATTGGATGGGCTCAGGTAAGAAAAGGGGGGTCTGCAGCACAGAAGGTTTTTCACCTTCATGCATAGAATGCACAAAGGTGAAAAGCTTTGAGGCTTTACAACCACTTTAGAGGCCAGAGTGCGGCAAAGTGTGACAACCATAGCTACCTCCATAGATAATGTTGAGGAATGAGTGTAGACACAAAATTACTCCTGGAACAAAATTTGGGTCATGCTTAGCACTGCTTGCCCATTCACTGGGGTTTTTTTTATTTTCTGAATATATACAAAGCTTCCTCTGATTAGCTGAGGTGGAGAGGAAGGTGGATGATGTCACTTTTCCTCCTCAGCCAATCAAAGGAAGATTTGTATTCATTCCGAAAATACAAAACCCACTGTGAATGACTGACAAGCGTTCAGCCCGACTTGATTTTGTTCCGGGAGCAGGACTGGAAATTCCCATCCCACTGCCGAAACACAGCGCTGGCTACATTCAGTTCATACTGTACTGACAGACACTGCAATGTCTTAGTGAATTAAATAGTTTGTTTGCACCAGCTTGGTTCAAACAAAGCATTTAAATTTCACTAATAGTTGGAGATCTGCTTTAAGGCAGTTGGCGTGAGCAATGGCAGAGTGTTAGTAATACACTAAGTCCTTGTTCACATTGAATGCGGCTTTGAAATTGTGCAACTTCATCTGAAATTGCAAGATTTCAAAGCCGCATGTGAGTGCGACTTCGAAGACATCTGTGCGGCTTTGTGAACAATGTCTATTCAAGTCGCACCCGAAACTGCCAAAATCGATGCGACACTGCAAAGTCAGCATTGCACCAATTTGAACAGTGTGATTGCCGGCAATAGGATGCGACTTGTCATGTGATTTGACCTGTCAAATCGCATGACAAGTCACTCTAATGTGAACAGGGGCTAAAAGCTACTTGTATCATAAAATTACATTGTAAACAAATCACAATAATAAAGACTGTTACAACATATAGTAAAACATTTTATTTCTTGAGCAGGTTTTCTAATTTAAATGAAAAGTTGACCCACAATTGACATGCCTCCTAATATAGGAGCATCAGGACAAAAGGTATTGGAGGGGTCTACCAGAAGATACCAGTTTTCTCTTAAACTAAAAATGAAGGTGATACCTCATCATAGCTTGATTGTTGTCATTAATTGGGGTATAAATAAAGATAAGCTCCATCAATGCACAAATTGAAAAACTTGCAACCCTTTAGATCGTGATTCAAAAGCACTGCAAAAGTCAGCAAACAAATGTATACTGGTTATTTCTAGTGCTAAATGCTCTGAGCTTACTGAACAGCACTTTTCAATGACCATAGATGTCATGAATTTTTATTTATAGACTTCCTCCATCATCTTCTGATACTTCACTCATCAGTCATCAGAAAAAAAAACTGGATTTACAGGAATTAGCCATAAAACAGATGATGTCTGAATAGTTTTTGTTGCTTTTTTTTATGCATTCTCAAAGCAGGCCCCTTTCATACAGGCATGTCAGTTTTCATGGACTCCGCTTGCTCAGCAGGGATCGATCTGTTGATCACCGCTGAGCCAGCGGATGACAGGTCCGTCTCCATTCACTCTGCAGAGACGGGCCTGTCAGAGCCCCGCTCTCCTCTGTGGGATATCCATTCACCTCTATGGAGCGTCAGATGTCAGCAGTGACATGTTCGCTGACATCCGCCGCTATCCAACATGATCTGGTCCGCTAAATTCAGACAGATGGAAACCCCATTTTCCACTTGTCTAGTGGATCGGATCAGATGAGAAAGGACAGGTGGATCCATTTTCATCCGATTCCATCCGCCAGACGGATGGAAAATAGGGTTTCCATCCATCTGGATTTTGTGGGCCGGATCATGTCAGATAGCGACAGATGTCAGCGGACAAGTCACCGCTGACATCCATCGCTCCATAGAGGCGAATGGAGCATCCAATCAGGTCCGCTTGAAAAAGGGACAGTCGGACCTCATCGGTCCACATGTGTGAAAGGGGCCTAATGTGCTGCCATGTGTTATGATTTCAGTTTACGATTATGTGCACTCCCTTGTTTATATCAAAATAAAAAATTGCATAATTCACTAAAATTATTATGCAGACATACATTTGGGATTTTGTATTTTTTATGTTTGTTTAAGGCTAGGGAATCCCATACCTCTGAATACTGTCCTCAAGCTCCCGGGTCTTCAGTTCATCTTCTTGCATCTGTCTTCTGGTGGCCTCATCTTCCTCAGGGGTGGAAGCTGGAGCTCCATCAAGAAGCCAGCGCTCTCGTAGAGCCTTAGACTACACATAGACAATGAGATTTGAATTAGGTGAAGGAAATATTATTGACAGTTTGATAAAAATACATAGTTACATTGACATTTCAAGTTCAACCAAAAAAGGTAAAAGAAAGGAAAACAAAACGAGTAATAAAATAAAACCATATTGCATACTCAGAAGAAGTGGTCCAACATCGAAAAAAAATGTCTAACCCCTTTACTGGTCACATGCTATTGGCTTCACTCACTGTAATGTGATTTTCACTATAGACCTCAATGTCTTTTTATCTCCTAGTAAATTCCTTACAGTTTATCACTGCCTGGGGCAAACCTGGAAGCAGGATCAGTCTCCTAAGTGAAAGGTATCAACTGTAGTAATAGTAAAAAAAGTTTTGATAACTAAACCAATCTAGCAATAATGGTAATCCCTTAGCAATCTATTGAGACAGTGTAGTCCACAGAGGTTTTCATTTTACTCAAGCCTTAAAATCAAACCCCCAAATCTTGACCAAAATATGAGAATTAACACTTAACTTGATTCTTATACCAAGCTCTATCCTTCCTCCTAAACTCTATCCTAAACTAACCCTTTACTTGAACCTTTATGTTGCCCAATTTGTAATAGGTTCACTTAATAGACTCTTCCAGTCAACAGTTGCCAGGCCTGGACGCTGGGTTGCGGAGGGAAGGCTTGGGCCTTTTCCACAATCTTACCAGCTTGGAGCTTACATAAGCCATTTATGGTTTTGGGGCAGTGAAAGAGCAACAGGAAGGTTAGCAAATGCAGGGATTGATAAAAGTATGGAATAAATGGCGCTTATTCATATTGGCCTAGAAATCATGGCAATTAAAATCAAGGTCCCAAAATAATGCCATACATAATCGTTTTATATATAATAACGATATAATATTAATCATAAGTAAAATAATAAATTTACCTTAAGATGCTGCAGTTGTCTTCGGTCATCTTCTAACTGACGTCTCTTGTTCTCAATTTCAACTTGACGTCGTCTTTTCTCCTGAGATAAATGTAAATATATGACAATAGTCAATAAGTATTGATGCATATTACAAAAGTTAATACAAATGGGTTGTTTTTAAAGGAAATAAAATGCATTACTACTATCATATGCATGCACCTAAGTCTGTATAATCATGTATTTCAATGTGATAATAATTAGGATGGTGGGCATGCCTGTAGCACTAGTTTGCTGGTGTTCTCACTCCATAAAAGATTAATTTCCTAAAACACTATATTGCATTTATGACTGCCTGCTGACCAAAATGACAGCGTAAACTGTTATCTCCTGCCTGTGTATTTTTTATTAATCATGTTTCATGATTACTAACGATATGATATGATATTAGTATACATAAATATTACTTGATTACAAAAACAAAAAATAAATCAGTGTGCTTAAAAGTGATAAAGGAGGGATAGTGGGAGGACAGTTTTATTATTTCAATCATGTGTTTATTTAGGGGGATTCTGTTTTACTTACTCAAGACTCAGATTGGTGTGCACCAGATTTCCGTAAGGTAGACAAAAAGGTCCACAAAAAAGCAAATGCATTACACATGGGTCATAAAAGATCCTTACTCACAGAAGGCCATTACTTTTTTTATACACAGAATAGTAATAGTGATGTGGGAGTCATTATCTAACATTACAATCAGTGGTAACAATATATATGCTTTTTAAAATGTTTTATGTACATACATACCAAAAAATACATATACATACATACATACATATATATATATATATATATATATATATATATATCGTATCTCACAAACCCCTCACATTTTTGTAAATATTTTATTCTATCTTTTCATGTGACAACACTGAAGAAATTACACTTTGCTACAATGTAAAGTAGTGAGTGTACAGCTTGTATAACAGTGTAAATTTGCTGTCCCCTCAAAATAACTCAACACACAGCCATTAATGTCTAAACCGCTGGCAACAAAAGTGAGTACACCCCTAAGTGAAAATGTACAAATTGGGTTCAAAAGTGTCAATATTTTGTGTGGCCACCATTATTTTCCAGCACTGCCTTAACCCTCTTGGGCATGGAGTTCACCAGAGCTTCACAGGTTGCCACTGGAGTCCTCTTCCACTCCTCCAGGACGACATCACAGAGCTGGTGGATGTTAGAGACCTTGCGCCTCTCCGACTTCTGTTTGAGGATGCCCCACAGATGCTCAATAGGGTTTAGGTCTGTAGACTTGCTTGAGCAGCCCATCACCTTTTCCCTCAGCTTCTTTAGCAAGGCAGTGGTCATCTTGGAGGTGTGTTTGGGGTCGTTATCATGTTGGAATACTGCCATGCCGCCCAGTCTCCAAAAGGAGGGGATCATGCTCTGCTTCAGTATGTCACAGCATTCATGGTTCACTCAATGAACTGTAGCTCCCCAGTGCCGGCAGCACTCATGCAGCCCCAGACCATGAACACTCCCACTACCACCCTTGATTTTAGGCAAGACAAACTTGTCTCTGTATTCCTCACCTGGTTGCCGCCCCACACGCTTGACACCATCTGAATCAAATAAGCTTATCTTGGTCTCATCAGACCACAGGACAGTAATCCATGTCTTTAGTCTGCTTGTCTTCAGCAAACTGTTTGTGGACTTTCTTGTGCATCATCTTTAGAAGAGGCTTTCTTCTGGGACGACAGCCATGCAGACCAATTTGATGCAGTGTATGGTCTGAGCACTGATAGGCTGACCCCCCACCCCTTCAACCTTTGCAGCAATGCTGGCAGCACTAATATGTCTTTTTCCCAAAGACAACCTCTGGATATGACGCTGAGCAAGTGCACTTAACTTCTTTGGTCAACCATGGCGAGGCCTGCTCTGGGTGAAACCTGTCCTGTTAAACCGCTGTATGGTTTTGGCCACAGTGCTGCAGCTCAGTTTCAGGGTCTTGACAATCTTCTTATAGCCTAGGCCATCTTTATGCAGAGCAACAATTCTTTTTTTCAGATCCTCAGAGAGTTCTTTGCCATGAGGGTGCCATGTTGAACTTCCCGTGACCAATATGAGAGAGTTAGTACGATAATATCACATTTAACACACCTGCTCCCCAGTCACACCTGAGACCTTATAACACTAATGAGTCACATGACAGCGGGGAGGGAAAATGGCTAACTGGGCCCAATATGGACATTTTCACTTAGGGGTGTACTCACTTTTGTTGAGTTATTCTGAGTGTACAGCAAATTTACACTGTTATACAAGCTGTACACTCACTACTTTACATTGTAGCAAAGTGTCATTTCTTCAGTGTTGTCACATTAAAAGATATAATAAAATATTTACAAATATGTGAGGGGTGTACTCACTTTTGTGAGATACTATATATATATATATATATATATATATATAAATAAATATATATATACATGGATACATTTACAGTATATATATTTTTTGCTTGTACAAATACGTGTATCTAAAAGTGTGCATGCAATAAACAGAATGGATCCATGTGACCCTTAGTACCTTGACCCTACCGTCCAAACATATTTTTCTTAATTAGATCAGCTTTGCTGGAATTTAAAATTCCTTGAGAGTGCTCTCCATGCATTAGTTGTCAAAGAATATCCTTAGCAGCAGTGACATCTGCTGGTGATAGGCTGATGTTAAATGACAAGTATCATGCACATTCATGTGTATTCAGACAAACAAGAACACATGCTGTCATACACCCCTTGTACATACCGCTATCATCTGCAGCCTTTCCTGCTGACTTTGTGATTCTCTGATCCTGAAAAAAACCCAAAAAACAATGAATGTTATTTTTAAAAAAGTACCTAAATATTACAGTAATCCTGCTGTGGAGTTTCTAGATCAGCATTTATGTGGTTACATTACCAACAATAGATGTATCTGGTCATAGAACTCAACAATCAAAAAAAATCAATTGTAAGGGAGGGGGCTGTTTGCTCTATAAAAGCAGAAGAGAATGACTTGTTTACGTAGATGATCAAGTTGCACATGAAAATATAGGGACAACAGTATGAATAAAATGCGGATAATGAACATAGTGAAATAGGATTTGTCACTGTCGAATTTTCTCCACATTTGGAGTAATTTAGAGCTGATCGGATTATTTTTTCATAGTGGTAGTATACATATGGAGCATGATAAAGATTAAATTATGACATCATTCATTTTCTGTCTGCATCTTGGTGTGGGAGTTAATAAAATAGGCATTTATGGTTTTTTAATGGCTCATTTGCTGTTAAATGGTTGCAACACCTTTAGAAGCAAAGACTGCAACTGAATCTCCTATATGAATTCAAGTAGTTGTGCAAGGATGCACCAATCAAAAATGATGTGAAGGTACAGGTTCTTATAGAGCTCCTTTAGGGTCCATTCACATTAGATGCTCTGGCATGTGTTGACCAAGACATGCAAGAGCATATACCTTGTAAAATGCACACCAGTGAGTTGATCTGTTGTAAACTGCCCTGCACAAAAAAAAATGCACACATTCTGGTATGAATGGACCCTTAGCTGAATGGCTATTGCAGGTTTCAATCATTGCAAACATCCATATGGTTTATTCCCCTTCATTTATAATAAGGCATCTATGTTATGCCTCGTGGCAGCAAAATATAGTCAGAACACAACACTGTCACCTCCTTGCTTAAATTTGGAAATAGCTTCATTGCATGAAAGGGCATAATGGGGACCCTGTCTTCCATAAAGGCTTTTTCACATGGATGGTCATGGGTAAAAGCAGGAGTTTGAACCCGCAGTTTTACCAACCCCCAACTGCCCACCCAAGGAAGTAGATGCAGCTGCTCAGGACTGTACGCATTCAGAGGCCGTGAGAAAAACTAAATGGCCTGTCGCATTCGGCAGGTGGTACCAGGGCCGCCATCAGGGGGGTACAGGCAGTACTGTTGTAAGGGGCCCCAGTGTCTCAAGGGGCCCTTACAACAAAGACTTTAGCAGTCTTTAACATTGGAGTCTATGGGAGGGGGACACCTGGTTTGGGGACACCGTTCTCCCGAACCATAGCCAAAAAAAATACCAAACTTTAGTCACATAGAGAGCGCCCCCTGGGCAACAACTGGGCAAAGTTTGGGACCTCCAGCATCTATGGTTCGGCTGTACCAGGTCCTCAAAGTGACCAGTCATTGACCAGCAATTGTCGGGTGAATTTCGGACTTAACATTGGAATCTATGGGAGGGGGGCACCCAGTTTGGGGACACCGTTCCCCAAAAACCATAGGCGATAAAAATACCAAACTTGGGTCACATGGAGAGGCCTCCCTGCTCCAAGTTTGGGACCTCCAGTACCTATGGTTTGGTGCGAGGTCTTATTGCAAGCATTGGGTTAGGCTGTGCTGCCTGTGCACTGTTTTTTTAACCCCTTGGATCCCACACTAGCATGCATTGCACACTTCACTTCACTTGACTGAGTCATGCTTGGCAGGCTGCACCTGGTAAGTGTGACAGGGTGTATAATTCCTACTGGGGCTGCGACATGTGTACACCCCTGGCCAGTGGGCGGATGTGGTGGAATGGCCCAGTGGGAAGGCCCTGGGGGAATGTTGGTGGTCAGAGGGGGGGGGCAGGTCTAAAGCTGTGTAAGGGGCCCCAAAAGTTCTGATGGCTGCCCTGGGTGGTACCGCCACCTAATGTGACCCATTCAAGTGACCCATTCACACCCTCTGAAAAGCAATCCACCACGGAACGCTTTGGGGGGTAATGATAGCTGCACATCTGAGCACAGTTTGACTAATTTGTCCAGAAGTTTGAGAGAGATCCAGGTGTTATCTGGGTAACTGTATATGAGATTTCACATTATTTTTAGTAGGCAGTTGTTTCCGCCTTGCTTCTGTCCTATTTATCTAATGTTCCTTACTGTTGCGTCATGGATACTGATTTGAGCTGAGTAAAGAGCAGCCTACAATTTCCTGAATGATGGATCTGTTTACTGCATCAGCGTTTTACACATCTTGACTGATGGCCATTTGTAGGATGGACACTTTTAGGCTACCACTTTCTCAAAAGCTCAAAAACAGAAAAAAAACGGGAAGAAATTTAGAAAAATGGTATTCTGTCCACTCAGGAACATTGCCTGGGGTCCTATAGTAAATAAATACAAAGCACAACACTACCACGACAGCACAGATGACTGCCAAAGAGTACTATATTAAAGGACCTCTGGGACATGAAAATACCAAGAATCAAATAAAGGTAATATTAAAATTCATATTTATTAGCTATAAAAAATAGTAACATTTACAAAAAACAAAAAATATAAATAAACCACCAAAGCCCCTCCACTACACCAGCATGACAATGTTGTCACCAACACGGCTGGTGCAAGGATTTTTGACACGCTAGGCGAAACCTAATTTTGCCGCCCCCATTGGCTCCACCCCCTTTGCTCTGCCAATGTGACAGGAGGCGGCGCTATACAGGGAGCATCGGCTCTGCTTCTTCTAGCGCTGGCTCCAGTGCTGCGCCTCTAATTACACTACCAGTCGGACGGAGCAGCTGCCTCAGACTGAGATAGTAACATGCTGCAGCCTGCTGAACAAGCAGAAGCGGAAAGAAACCAGCAGCCGGGCGCCCCTAGGCAGCAGTGCGCCCTAGGCGGCTACCTAGTTTGCCTAGTGGTAGAACTGGCCCTGGTCACCAAAATAAATTAAAAACGTCCGGACGCCCACACACAGACACACACATCCCCGTGCACACAAATCATATAGATAAGCTCCGGGATGGAGATCAGGGGTAGTGCATGTAGTCCTTACAGGATATAGGAAGGCAAGAGGCTGTTAGGCTTATAGTATTCGTATTATTCGAATATAGTTCGTATTAAGCGGAGCAAGATGACACAGCTCCACGATCCAAAATACGTCAGAAAAAAGAAGAAATGATGATGGTGAGTTATTGGAGTACATTAATAGGGACCAAAGTTAATAATGATGGAAGGAGAAACTGGCTGGATTCTCAAACACCGGCTTTGGTCAAGAGGTCATTTATCCGGCTCTCACCACAAATCTTTTTTCATCATTTTTCTGCTATTTTCCTGCACTGATGTATATCTGTGGTGTTTGTGAATCCAGACACTTTCTCCTTCGATCATTTTTAACTGTGGTCCCTCAGACCAAAAGGGAACAAATAAGAGAAATTGATTGTTAGAGTTTTCATATACTTTAAGTGATGGTTCACAGCAGCATGATGTCAAACATCGCATGTAATTCGCACCGCACTGCTGTGCAAATTACATGCGATGTCTGTGCAATGCAAATTCAGTCAAGCAGATAGTATGGCTGAATTTGCATCGCATTTGCACCAAAATCGTGCAGGACCCTTTTTTTGGTCCGCACCAGAATCGGATCGCATGAGTGTTCACACCCATGTGATCCAATTCTTGTCCGCATTGACAGTTCACACTGCGATATGCAAACCAATCTGGGGATGTCATTAACGTTCAATTGACACCCGCAGTGGTTCGCATAGGGCAGTGTGAACCACCGGCGGGTGACATGTGATGCGGGAACTTGTACTGGATTCGCACGGGTTCTCGCATCCAGGGCTGGTGCTGTCTTTAGGCGAACTAGGCAGCCGCCTAGGACGCACTGGTGCCTAGGGGGCACAGCCATGGTCGCTGACTTCCCTACTAGTCTAGCAGGGGAATGCGAAGGGCTGAAGACTGTCACCCTGCACAGCGCTGGGGAGCTAACTCACTCTCTGCTGGCCAATCCAGAGAAAGCAGCAGCAATGGAGGACATCCGTCCTGTGTGCAATCTATTGCCCCAGAGCCGAGCTGTGCTCTGCGATCTCTGGGTTTCACAGGAGTTGTCTGTTTGTGTGATCATTCTGCCCCAATTAGTCTGCTCTGATAATCAGAGCTTGTCTGTAGGCACCCGCCCCTTAGACGAGACCACCACCACCCTCCACCGCCGGGTGGGCGATGGCAGGGGGTTGGTGTTAGTCTTGCCTAGGGCACGCAATAGTCAAGCCACGGCCCTGCTCACATCGCAGCAGTGGGAACCGGCCCTAACTCTTCCGGCACTTCATTGCTTTCCTCTACTTGTTACCACCCTGAAATCTGCTCATTTTTTTTTTCACTCTTGACCAAATTATAAAAAGGTGGAAATAATTTTAACACCTAAAGGTAAACTCCAGGCAAACAGATTCACAGTTGAAATACATATATAGGAGCCGTTTTACCGGCCTAAATATAGGTGTTTTTCTTCCAGTCCTGAGATGAAGGGTACTGACCTGACTTCGATACTGCAGTAAGGCTGAAGTGTAGGCAAACACTTTATTGAGGCATTAGCTAGGAACCAGTAATGTACCTCTAATGAAGTGTGCCCCACTGGTGGCTGCTGCTGTCTCTTGAAAAATGATGGTGATGGTGATGTCACTGTTGAAGTTCTGATGGTGAAACTGACAGGACTGGCACACATCATTCACAGCAGGTCTCTTTTGGTGCAGCTCCTCCATCACAATCTCTCCTTTCCCAATTACAGAAGTTTTTTCAGCTTTAAAGTGGACATTCACTCTCCAAATCAACATTGATTATTTCTAATCCCCATACTGCTAGCATTAGTAAGTAGATAGGAAAGTATACATAGGAGAGAAGAAGGGGTTTTCTCAGCTAAGCACACTCTCCTGTATGCATGCCCGAGCTAAGGGCAGATAGATTCCAGGAAGTGCTACAGAAATCTGCCCTTATTCAAGATGGCCACGTGCAAAAATGCTAGGGGGGTGTTTTTCAAAGTGATTTCTCAACAAAATAAAGCATGGAGATATGGATGGCTGGGTGAGTTTGCTTTGAATATTAAAAATGAATTGAATAGTGTTTTTAGTTTATGGTGCTCAGATACAATGAACATCCGTTATAAAAAATACAGCCCAGTTACCTCCTTGTTCCCAAACTGTGGTTGGACAGTTAAGGTGAAGCAGAATACTGACAAACTCATCCATCTCCATCTGCAACTGTCTGCATTTGCCAGCCACTTACTCCACCATTATCAGTATGGGCCAATTTCCCCAGTGTGGGAACAAAAGATGATTGCAGGAAAGAATCTTAACTATTAAATCTTTATTAAAACCTCAAAAAAGTGTTGGCTTTACATACACTTTAATATATGTATGTGTAGAGTTTAACAAAGCGTAAAGTGGTTGTAATCCCTTACATATACCCAGTGAAGTGACTGGTCTCAGATGACACACAGAGATGAAACAAATCCTCCTACATAAGTTTTACCTGTTTATCTGCGGCCGTTCAAAGTACAGAATATATACAGCTTGTCTGAGCTGTCAGAAAAAAAGGGTCAGAGAGCTGAAATGACACTCTGCAGAGCTCAGTGAGGAGAGTTCTGGGAGCTGATTGGAGGGAAGATTTGCCCCCCCCCCCCTTTCACACAGCACACAGGAATAGAGCTGAGGCTGTCAATCACAGGCAATCACCTTGTCACCTTTTTTCTCTTGGTGTCAGGAAAACTTATTAGAAGTGATTCCTGCTGATAACAGGGGAACAAAGCAGCAGACAGAAATAACACTTAGTACTACTAATTGAGACAAATACATACTATAGAAGGATAATCTTTGTTCATATTTCACGTCTGAGCTTTACAACCACTTTAATCATAAATAAAAATGCATTCCCTATATACCTATGACAACTCAGCTAATAATATTTTTCACCAACACAAGCACACAACACTTCAGTTGCCGAATCTAATTTCTGCCAGCAGGTCCCACGTGTATACTTTGTTCTATATGTGCCATGATTTTGCCAATCATTGTACATTTAAGCCTGCTATTGCTCTGTCATGTTTGACAGTTTCCTGGTGTACCATGTATCCTCAAATGCCCTAGTTTTTGGTCTACTATTGATGTCATTGACTGAAAGAAGAACTCTCACCACAAGTTAAAAAGGCTTAATGGGTTAACTTGCCCCCATTAAAATCTTAACTGTGGCTTAGGCTCCTTTTACACGGGACGCTGTTTCAACCTCCCCTGAACTTTTAATCTTGACAGCTAGAAACCGGCGTCTTAAACGTCCGTTTAGCCATGTTCACGTTTAGGAGCGTTTTTAAAATGGAAATGCCTGTAAACGAAACACTCCTAGACGCAAGTTACCGTGTTTTAGTGTGTTTACAAGCTGTTTGGCATTTCAAATGCCCCTGAACTGGCGTAAGAACCCATTTTTTTTGTGTTCCAAAAAAAGCCTCTAAACTCAACTGCCTGGAAACGACCTTAAATAACCCTGTGTAAATGCACTGATAATATAACATAGAGGAAAGTTCAGGGGCAGCTGAAAAAAACGCCCAAATGCCTCTAAACGTCCATTTACCAGCAGCAGTGTAAATGAGGCCTTAGAAATAAAATGTTGCATGCTGGAGCTACTACATGAGTCTCTCTTGGACAAATGTAGCAGCTGTGTTGTGTTTTTATGAATGACAGCACTACTCTCCAGACTGGCCGCCAGCAATAAGTGTAATAACCACTCTGAACTTGCTGGCAATTACGAGAAGTACAAATGGAGCAGAGAAGCCTCTGTGCGCTGAGCCAGAAGTCCATCTTATTGCCCCAGTGTGGCCAGATAGTGGTGAAGGGAGGTGGGGCAGCTCAGCAACCAGAGCACAGATTTTGACGGGGACAAATGTTATGTGCATTGGGTCCCCTGGGGGATTTAATAAGCCTTTTTTTTATTTATAACCAGCCTTCTTTAAGCACCCCTTATTCTGCGGATATTGAATTCTTCCATATTGTATTTAAAAGAAACAGTGATGTATTCACAGCATACAAAGTGCTCATAACTGAATTTCCTGTTTCCCTACTATTGGACAGCAACATAGTTAAAAAGAAAAAAACAAAAAAAACAAAAGAGAATAACAATCATCTTTAGCATTTCAGAAACTATAATGAGATTGTATACCCACGTAGCTCCTATTGTTAGTCTCAAACATGGACATTTACTAAATACAGCAGCTGAATGGTGAATTGTGCTGACAAAAACAAAAACACTTGGCACTATTACAAGACCAGGCGCTTAGGGAAAAGGAGGGAGAATATGAACAAAAGTACTTTTCAAAAATACTGCAGTGGTGAGTAAAAAAAAAAAAAAAAAAAAAAAAAAGATAAAATCACACCCCCTACTATTGGTGATAACTTGTACTGCTCTATTCGCCTTTCCTAAGAAACAGATATAGCTGAAACAAATTCAAGTACACATAAACCCTAACAACGAACTTCTATTATTTGCTTCCTTTTGGTCTGCTATATATACCATTGAAAGTAATCTGTTAAAGTGCAAAAAAAAATATCAAAGGCTTTGACCAGAAATCTTTGTGAGCTGATAACTTCCTGTGCTCTCTGTCTGTGCACAAGGAAGGTATGGATATGAGCTTGTGTTCTTTGTAATCGATCAGATATAAAGTAGGCAGGGCTGACACCACGTGCTTAGGAATTCAGGGCTGTGTTGTCATGTGAAAGAGGAAGGTAGGAGCATACTATATTCCTGGCACATCAACAGTTATTTTTCTGCATTTACTGTAATGATATATTAATATCATATATATCATTCATGTTTTGCACTCAGCTTTAACCTATGTGAAGGATATTACATTTTTTACATGTGTCTTTTCTATTAGTTTACATTAGGGTTTCTCTTTATAATTTTTTCTTAAGCCCTCATCACACCCCAATCAGTGTAGTTTGTTATCCAGACTATCTGCCACATGTCTTTATCCATCCACAAATGTACTCTAATATTAGAAATAATTAGATGACCTATATCAGACATGCAAAATAGCCCCAATTTTAAAATCAGCCATCATCATTTTGTCTGTATGAAAATATGAACACAATTATACTCTAACAAAAAACCCACTTTTGTTTTGACTTTTTATGACATCTTCTGGGTATGGAGTGTACAGCATCACTGAGACATTGCCTGTAGGAACTGTCGAGTTTTAGCTTTCATTATTTAGCTTATGCTAAACATGCTAAAGGACAGTTGGAATGTGACTGGCTGCTATGGACAACAAAAAAACTTGTACTTCAAAAGAAGGCATATGAAATAAATAAATACATATTCACTTCTTTCTAGGGTGCCACCTTTATTTATTCATTTTGCAAAAGCTAGGTGTGGCGCATAAAGTGGTGACACAAGAGGCATGGCCTAAGTGAAGTGAAAGTAGTTGTCAACTCGTGACAACCACTTTAACCTACAGGTAAGCCTATAATAAGGCTTACCTGTAAGTGCCCTGCATATCTCCCAAACCTGCACAGTTTAGGAGATATGCTGTGTACTTGTATGTGCCCACGTCATCGGCACATGTGCAGTGAAGAAACGGCCTCCGTGCCGTTCCTTCATTGTGATCGTGCCGTGACTGGTGGCTCCTGCGTGCATGTGATTGGCCGGAGTCGTGGCCCCGAAAGGAAGAGAATGAAGATGGACACTGCCTGAAGTGGGGACATCGGAGGCTTCGTTTGCAGGTAAGTGACACATAATGGGCTACTATGCGATGCATAGTAGCCCATTATGCTTCTACTTTGCAGGGGAATATTGAGGAAGTATACCCCATCAGGGTTTACTTCCTCTTGAAATCTCTGTGGACAGTTCCCTGCTCCTCTCACCCCTCTCTGAGTGCAGCTTTTGGGACCTCTCACCTTATCTTTATGTTCCGCCCCCAAGGCCTCTTGCTCTTGTACTCTGTGTGCAGCTTGGAGGACCTATCAACCTTCTCCTATGTGCTTAAGCCTAAGATCTAAGATGCTAAGATCTCTGAGCGTTCTCCTCAGTGTGCAGCTTCTAGGACATCTCATAATTCTCCTCTGTGCTTGGCTCCCAAGGTCCCACTCCCTTACACTTCTTCCTTGTGTGCAACTCCTCAGATTGCTCACCCTCCCTTTTGTGTAGATTCTATGACCCCTCACTCTTCCAATTATGTGCATCCCCTGGGACCTCTGACCTGCCTCCTATAAGTACATTTCTTGGGACCTCCCACTTCGCATTCCTCTGTGTGCATTTCTTGGGACCTCTCACCTGTCTCTACTCAGTGTGCATCTCCTGGAATCTATGACTTTTCTCAACTCTATGTGCATTTCCTGGGACTTCTCACCTCCCTCCAATGTGTACATCTCCTGGGACTTCTCACCCCTCTCTGTACATCCCTAGGATATTTCGCCCCGCTCCTCTATTTGTGCCTATCCTGGAACTTCTAACCCCTCTGCTCTATGTGTGTGCATCTCCTGGGATATCTGACTCCTCTCTCCTCTATGTGCGTCCTTGGGACTTCTCACCTCCCTCTGTGTACACCTCCTGGGACCGCTCATCTCTATCCTCTTTGTGTGTCTTTCTGGGACCTCTCGTGCCTCATTACTTTGTATGTTTCTCCTGGGACCTCTCATCCCTGTCTCCTCTGTGCGTGTGTTTCCTGAGACCTCTCATTCCTCTCTCCAATGTATTCATTTTTTGGGACCTCTCACTTCTGTGTGCATCTCCTGGGACTTCTAACCTCCCTCCTTTGTGCTCATCTCCCAGGACCTCTCAACCCTCTCTCCTCTTTGTACATCTCCTGAGACTTCTTACCCCTCTCTCCTCTGTGTGCATCTTCTGAGACCTCTCATCCCTCTCTCCTCTGTGTGCATCTCCTGATAAGTCTTACCTCTGTTAGCATCTCCTGAGACCTCTCACCCCTCCCTCCTCTGTGTGCATCTCCTGGGACCTCTAACCCCTCTCTTCTCTGTGTGCATCTCCTGGGACCTCTAACCCCTCTCTTCTCTGTGTGCATCTGCCGAGACCTCTCACCTCTGTGTGCATCTCCTGGGATTTTTAACCTCCCTGCTCTGAGCTCATCTCCTGGGACCTCTCAACCTTCTCCGCTCTGTGTGCGTCTCCTGGGACCTCTCACCCCTCTCTCCTGTGTGTGCATCTCCTGAGACCTCTCACCTCTGATGCATCTCCTGGGAATTTTAACCTCCCTGCTCTGTGCTCATCTGCCAGGACCTCTCAACTCTCTCTTCTCTTTGTATGTTTCTCCTGGGACCTCTCATCCCTGTCTCCTCTGCGCGCGTGTCTCCTGAGACCTCTCATTCCTCTCTCCACTGTATTCATTTTTTGGGACCTCTCACTTCTGTGTGCATCACCTGGGACTTCTAACCTCCCTCCTTTGTGCTCATCTCCCAGGACCTCTCAACCCTCTCTTCTCTTTGTGCATCTCCTGAGACTTCTTACCCCTCTTTCCTCTGTGTGCATCTTCTGAGACATCTCATCCCTCTCTCTGTGTGCATCTCCTGATACTTCTTACCTCTGTTAGAATCTCCTGAGACCTCTCACCCCTCCCTCCTGTGTGTGTATCTCCTGGGACCTCTAACCCCTCTCTTCTCTGTGTGCATCTCCTGAGACCTCTCACCTCTGTGTGCATCTCCTGGGACTTTTAACCTCCCTGCTCTGCGCTCATCTCACGGGACCTCTCAACCTTCTCTCCTCTGTGTGCATCTCCTGGGACCTCTCACCCCTCTCTCCTGTGTGTGCATCTCCAGAGACTTCTCACCTCTGTGTGCATCTCCTGGGACTTTTAACCTCCCTGCTCTGTGTGCATCTCCTGGAACCTCTCACCCTTCTCTTCTCTCTGTGCATCTCCTGAGACCTCTCACCTCTCTCTCCTCTGTGTGCATCTCCAGAGACTTCTCACCCTTTCTCATCTGTGTGCATCTCCTAGGACCTCTCAACTCTGTGTGCATCCCCTGGGTCTTCTAACCTCCTCTGTGCTCATCCCCTGACACCTCCCAACCCTCTCTCCTCTGTGTGCATGTCCTGGGACCTCTTACCCTCTCTACTCTGTGTGCATCTCCTGGGACCTCTCACCCCTCTCTCCTGTGTGTGTATCTCTTGGGACTTCTAACCCCTCTCATCTCTGTGTGCATATCCTGAGACCTCTCACCCCTCTCTCCTCTGTGTGCATCTCTGCAGACTTCTCTCCCCTCTCTCCTCTGTGTGCATCTCCTGGGACCTCTCAACCCTCTCTTCTCTGTGTGCATCTCCTGGGACCTCTCACCCTTATCTTCTCTGTGTGCATCTCCTGAGACCTCTCACCTCTCTCTCTTTTGTGTGCATCTCCCGAGACGTCTCACCCCTCTCTCATCTGTGTGCATCTCCTGGGACCTCTCACCCCTCTCAACTCTGTGTGCATCCCCTGGATCTTCTAACCTTCCTCCTCTGTGCTAATCCCCTGACACCTCTCAACTCTCTCTTCCTTTTGTGTGCATCTCCTGGGACCTCTCTCCTTTGTGTGCACCTCCTGGGACCTCTCACCCTTCTCTTCTCTGTGTGCATCTCCTGAGACTTCTCACCCCTGTGTGCATCTCCTGGGACTTCTCAACATTCCTCTGTGTAAATCATTTGGGACCTCTCACCCCTCCCTTCTATGTGTGCATCTCCTGAGAACTCTTGCCCCTCTCTTCTCTGTGTGCATCATCTGAGACTTCTCACCCCTCTCTCCTCTGCATGCATCTCTTGGGACCTCTCACCGCTCTCTTCTCTGTGTGCATCTCCTGAGACATCTCACCCCTCTCTTCTATGTGTGCATCTCCTCAGAGCTCTTACTACTTTCTCCTCTGTATTTCCTAGGACCTCTCATTCCTCTCTCCCAGGTGTGCAACTCCTAGAACCTCCCATTTCCCTTTTCAGTGTGCATTTTTGAGACCTCTCACTCCCAGATGTGCATCTCCTGGGACCGCTCACCTCATCTATTTGTGTGCTCATCTCCTGAAACCTGTCACCTCTCTCTTCTCTGTGTGTATCTCTCATGGCCTCTTACCCCTCTCTCTCCTCTGTGTGCATCTCCTGCACAACTCTTCAGACCTGTCATCCATATCTTCTGTGTGTGGATCCTCAGAAACCTCACCTCTCTCTTCTGTAAGCAAACCCCTAGACCTCTCCACCTGTGTGTAGCTTCTACCACTTCTCTGGAACTGTTATGGCTTTAATTTGTGGGGTAAAAAGGCAACTGAAATTGTTGTTGTTAGGGACAACATGGCTAATATTGTGGGCCCTGTATGACACGTCAACAGTAGAATAACCTAAAGTATGTACTGAAACTTAGGAAAAACATCTTACATGATATGGATTTACATGTTTGGATATTTATTTTAATATTATGCCATTTGATTACTTGAAATTGTCCACTTCTAATTCATACATTTAAATCCAAATAAATAAAGATTTTTTTACCTAAAAAAAAAATGACTATAGTTTTTCATTTAAAACCCATTAACTTTTCTTTTTCTAGGGTACTGTATTGACTTTTCTGTCTTTTGTGAATATAGAGGTAAATTAAGCTATACAGTTTAAATATAATACACACTACAAAAGAGAAAATCTGTCAGTGGATATTTCCCATGCATATGTCAGTAACAAAACTTACAACTCAGCTACATGTACATTATGGAATATGTGATAAAAATGATTTATTTTACAATATTTCATGTATTTCCCCAACCACAGACATTTTCATGATCTGGTCAAATCTCTGATAATGGAGGGTCCTAGTGCAGTCTAAGAGCTACTGCGAAGAAGTGGTTACTACAAATACTACTTGCTGATCGCATCTCAGTGACATACTGTACCTACTACGTGAAGAGTATAATAAACGAATAATGCAAATAATTTTGTATTAATAAAATATTGGTTGGCTTCCACGTTAATCCCAGAAATTCTGTTGACAGCATATCAATGAGTGGTAGAATGGTGTAAAATGACAATATAATATTTTACTTAGTTATCTTGAAATGGTAAACTCCTATGGGTGATGTCAATGCCATGGCGGGTTTAACAGGTAACGTGATGTATAAATACAGAAGGTGGTAATGAAGAGAAGTTATCTGAGGAAAGGATGCTAAAAATGTACGATATACAATTTGTGGAATACATCTATCACCTTCGTCATTTACTTTTCACAGCCACCCACGGAGCAGTGATTTAATAGACTGCAAAAACCACAACAGTATACTCTTCTTTCCCTTCAACACCCATAAGTGAAGATTCACTGGGAACCTAAAATCTACCCACAGACCGTCATCTTTCTAGGTTTTACTGATAGAGAAACTGGTAAGATTCACCAATACTGCTAAAGGGCAGCAGTGCATAAACCTGGGGAATTGAGGACAAACACAATTGTTCCTCTCAATGTAGGTCATGTAAACACAGGGGGTGTCATTGTTCAGCTCAGAATTTTTCAAATTTGCTGCGTTACTGTGCAAGGTAAAAACACAAAAATATGGCTAACCATTTAGCTTCCCCTAATCAATGAGAATTCAGCATAGCGCTGACTGTCATAGGGGGTTAATGCATCAGACTGGAAATGTTTGTTCTTGCTGTACACATGGAAATAACACAGTGAAACCTTGTGCTTAGGGGTCTGCCAGGGTCCATGTGATGTGATCATGGGACCCAGCAGGAGGCATGACCCAGCATAGTCTTAAATTGGGGGGAAGTGAATCAGCAGGCATGGAAGATGAGGGATGTTAGAATAAAGGAAAGGATAAAGGTGGCCTTTGGAACAAAAATAAATAACAATGAGATAAAAGCTAGGGAATGATGGCGTTAGGAGCTCAGCAACAGCTAGAACGGTCAGACTGGCTGGAATAGCAAGAGAAGGAGTGGGGAGGAAAAGAGCAGAGGGAAGTGGGGGAAGGGAGATAAGAGACTCCATTATCTACATTCCGTTAAAAGCAAATTCATTGATGTGCAAGGGATGGGCATACACTGTTGATTGCCACATGAACCATTTTAATCTGGACACACATAAAACATGCAGTCAGTAACTGTTGAAGAGCCAGCTTGGATTTCAAGTGTTTTAAGCTGTCAGAAATTAACATGGTACAGAAGAAAATCAGCGTTTATATTTAACTTAGTGTGTCATTATCATTAGCATTCCCAACAAACTTTACAACAAGCCTATTACATTTCATAAATTAAATTTCAATATTACAGATGTAAACAAAAAAAAAGTCAAAATAGGCAATGCCTTCTTTTCACCATTAATCTTAGGCCCTGGTACCCAATCTTCAGCCCTTTTGCATTATTTATCCGGCCCCCTGGGCTCTTGAAGGCACTAATCTGTTTCTCCTTTTACCCTGTTATGGCAGTGATTTTTTAGCAGTAATTGGTCTCCAGTCTCTGACAGTCTCCTACAGCATGTCTGCAGTCTCTGACCATCTCTTGTATAATTTATGCAGTCTCTGATCATCTCCTGTATCATGTCTGCAGTCTCTGACCATTTCCTGTATCGTGTCTGCAGTCTCTGACCATTTCTTGTATAATGTATGCAGTCTCTGACCATCTCCTGTATCATGTCTGCAGTCTCTGACCATCTCTTGTATCATGTCTGCACTCTCTGACCATCTCTTGTATCATGTCTGCAGTCTCTAACCATCTCTTGTATCATGTCTGCAGTCTCTGAACATCTCTTGTATCGTGCCTGCAGTCTATGACCATCTCCTGTATCATGTCTGCAGTCTCTGACCATTTCCTGTATCATGTTTGCAGTCTCTGACCATCTCTTGTATTATGTCTGCAGTCTCTGACCATCTCCTGTATCATGTCTGCAGTCTCTGACCATTTCCTGTATCATGTCCACAGTCTCTGACCATCTCTTGTATCATATCTGCAGTGTCTGACCATTTCCTGTATCATGTCTGCAGTCTCTGACCATCTCTTGTATCATGTCTGCAGTCTCTGACCATCTCCTGTATAATGTCTGCAGTCTCTGACCATCTCTTGTATAATTTATGCAGTCTCTGATCATCTCCTGTATCATGTCTGCAGTCTCTGACCATTTCCTGTATCGTGTCTGCAGTCTCTGACCATTTCTTGTATAATGTATGCAGTCTCTGACCATCTCCTGTATCATGTCTGCAGTCTCTGACCATCTCTTGTATCATGTCTGCACTCTCTGACCATCTCTTGTATCGTGGCTGCAGTCTCTAACCATCTCTTGTATCATGTCTGCAGTCTCTGAACATCTCTTGTATCGTGCCTGCAGTCTATGACCATCTCCTGTATCATGTCTGCAGTCCCTGACCATCTCCTGTATCATGTCTGCAGTCCCTGACCATCTCCTGTATCATGTCTGCAGTCTCTGACCACCTCTTGTATCATGTCTGCTGTTTATGACCATCTCCTGTATCATGTCCACAGTCTTTGGCCATCTCTTGTATCCTGTCTGCAGTCTCTGACCATCCCTTATATTAGATCCACAGTCTCTCATCTCCTGCATTCTGTCCACAATCCCTGACCAACTCTTAGAGTCATTGTCATCGTCTTTCACTATAGTCTGTTGTGTGTTTGCTGTCTCTGACACTGAATATTCACTGAATTTCATGTGTGGCCTTTTGGTGATGTCGAGGGCCACACTTGACGCCCCCCTATATCACGAAAGTTGACCAGCACTGATCAAAGGCCTATTACACAAAGACGCTAGAATGCATGTTCTACAGATAGTGCTGGTGTGTATTAATGCCTGTTTTTGGCCCTAGGGGAGATTTATGTTGTAATGCAAACAAGGTACAGGTTATTGGATGTCTCAATGTGTAGAAGTTGATGATGCATGATGAAGGGGACCCTGCATGGGTCCCAAACAGCAAAAGCGTAATTGTGACTTAACAATAGCAAGTATTGGAATGCTACCTTTATTTTAAAATTACATCCTTACTTGCATTAGCGTGTAGAAGACCTAAAAGGCCTGTGCACTGAACTATGCCATGCGTGCATTATAGCATGCATTTACCAATGTATAAATGCTTACAAATGGCCATGTGAAAAGGACCTTTGTATATTAGATGCTCCAATTGTTTTCAGCTTGATTAAAGTAATAACCAGGATTAATGGCTCTTTTAGGTCTAGGGGGAATGAAAAAGGTGATTTACTTACCTGATTCTCTGCTCCTCTGTGCGACACTGCATCTTTTCCCCCATGTTGCGGTAGTCTAAGGTCCTGGTATCACCAAGACCATTGCAAGGTTCAATAACCCTGCATTGGACATGAAGACACTGAGGAACAGACCACAGCCTGTGCATGGGGGAGTGCCATTTGTCAGGACAGTGGAGAATCAGCAAATTAAACTGCTTTTACTCTCACCTAGGCTAAACGAGCAGCTAACTCTTGGAGTTGGACTTTAATGTCCCTAGTTTAATCACTTTCCAACTGCTAGCTGTACATTTACTGCTGACGAGATGTTCCCCCTGGCTCAATGACGTAATCATACACCGCATTGCTCATTAGCACTGCAGGCAACCCTGGGGCGAGCAACGGCGTGATCTGCAACCGTTGTGTCCATCAGACACGGTGGATTGCGGTGCTCGGTATCAGGCCGCTGTAAGTGGCATGACAGTATTGTTTACTGTGTGTCATCTGTGATTGGTCACCAGTGACCACATGGTACCTGGGCCAATCACAGAACCCTATACCATGTGATAGCTGTGGGTCAATAAAAGCATCACAATAGTGAACAATAAGCCATGAATGAAAGCCATTCATTACAGTTCACACAATTGCTGTCAAGGTGATCATCACTGTAACTTGCAATCACTGTTAAAAAAAAAAAAAACCTGATCACCCCACAGAGTAGTACAGTGTCACTATGGTGACACTGAGCTACTCTGATGACAGTATGTAAAAAAAAAAATAGTAAAAAAATAGAATAAAAAAATATTTATTTATTTATTTTTTTACATACTGTCACCAGTCAGTATCCACTGCCACACCAGTCATATGCACTGCCTGCCTTTACACACACATGAACTTTAATGGCATTCCAGTCTTAGTCCGTAGTGTTCAATATTGAGTTGGCCCACCTTTTGCAGCTATAACAGCTTCAACTCTTCTAGGAAGGCTGTCCACAAGGTTTAGGAGAGGTGTCTATGGGAATTTTTGGCCATTCTTCCAGAAGCGCATTTGTGAGGTCAGGCACTGATGTTGGACGAGAAGGCTTGGCTTGCAGTCTCCACTCTAAGGCCTCATGCAGCACCAGGACGTTTTTGGATGTTTTCACAGCAGCCTTCCCAGAAGAGTTGAAGCTGTTATAGCTGCAAAGAGCGGGCCAACTCAATATTGAACCCTACATGCTAAGACTGGGATGCCATTACAGTTCATGTGCGTGTAAAGGCAGGCGTACCAATACTTTTCGTAATATAGTGTATATATACACCATAGTTTTAAGACCCTATAACTTTCACACAGACTAAATAATATACGCTGATTTGGGTTATTTATTATTGCAGACTACATTTTGGCCTAAATTCCCAAAGAATGATTATTTCTTAGCAAAATTGTAGAACAGAAACTAAGAAAAACCTTTGTTTCAAAATTTTCTGTATTTTTTCATTTTTATAGCAAACAATAAAAATACTCAATGGTGATTAAATATCACCAAAAGAAAGCTCTATTTGTTTGCAAAAAATTTTATAAATTTAATTTGCCCTGGTAATGAAGGGGGTAAGACCCCTCTTTCACACTGGTATGTTTTTCAGGTACTGAAAAGAGCCTGTAAAGCGCCTGAAAAACTCCCTCCAATCCACCCCAGTGTGAAAGCCTGAGTGCTTTCACGCTGGGGCGGTGCACATGCAGGACAGGAAAAAAGTCCTGAAAGCAGCATCTTTGGGGCATTGCGGGAGCAGTGTATGCACCGCTCCTCCACCGCCCCTGCCCATTGAAATGAATGGGCAGCACTTCCGAAGTGGCTGCATACCACTTCAGAAGCGCCACACGCTTTTAACCCCTTTACAGGGGTTAAAAGCTCCCTGCTGCCACCCGTATAGCGGCGCCAAAGCTCCGCAATAACAGCTGTAAAGCGCTGCTAAAACTAGCGCCACTTTACCACTGCCGCCCCCACTGCCGCAGTGTGAAAGGGATCTAAAACTTTCCAGAGGTCAAGTTGTTAAATTTAGCTCTGCCAGACTGTAGTCAGCCTGAGCTGAATTGATTGTTCTGATTGCTGTTGTTTTTCCAATAGGTTCTGGTTTATTGTTTTCTTCTGCTGTTGAGGAGTGTCTCTGGCAACAGTGTAAGATCCAATAGTCTGGGTATAAATTTAAATATTTATATCTTCCTGACCAACCACTAGGAAGGTTATTGTCACTGGTGCATGCTGGGGAAAGGTATACATCTTCGGAGGAACTTTCTTGATAGGTTCTTGCCTCCAGACTTTGCCTGGGGAGAATGTGTATGTCGTTGTTCCAAACCTCCCAGGCCTGCTGCTCGCAGATGACATTTGAGCTTGAGAATTGTAGGTCCAAGGTTGAGGTCTAAATCTTACACTGCCTGGCCAGATGTGTTGTCCAGGAGGAGTGAAGCTGAATTCTGGATTGGATCAGCGGGGAGCAACTTTGTCTGCTGTAGAGAGTTCCAAAGGGCAAGGTAAATGCTTACACAATGCAGGACATCTGGTAGCTTGTCCAGTGAGTTAAAGAGGTTGCATCGCATACTAGCTCATTATGAAATACTTACCTTAGAACGATGCCCTGCAGCGGCGCCGGCACTCCGCTGACACGGCCGTCATTTTTCCCAGGTTTGCGAGCTCTGGCGCTGTGATTGTGTAGCGATGACGTCACTCCTGTGCATGCCGGAGTTCACGGTATGGTCCCTGAAGAAATGGCACGAGCGGTTCCTTCAGTGCGCATGCACCGATGACGTCGAAGGCAGCGTATATAGTAAATATCTTCTAAACGGTGCAAGTTTAGGAGATTTTTCCAGTATCTACAGATATAGGCTTACCTGTAGGTACAATTAAAGAGTAATACTTTACTTCCGCTTTAAGTGCTATTACCGATTTATAGTCAAGAGAATACCTGCGTATTGGAGCAGGCATGGACCTGTCATTTGCCTGCTCAGTGGGAGTCGGCAGAGAGATCCTCAGCTGAGGAGGAGGATGCGCTTGACAGATTCGGCTCCAACTGAAAGGGACCTATGAGTTTGATTTACTAAAACTAGAGAGTGCAAAATCTGGTGTAGGTGTGCAGAGAAGCCAGTCAGCTTCCAGGTTTTATTGTCAAAGCTTAATTGAACAAACTGAAGTTAGAAGCTGATTGGATACCATGTACAGCTACACCAGATTTTGCACTCTCCAATTTAGTAAATCAACCCCCATGTATGCAAACCTAGGACAGACTATGTCAGCCAATGTAAAACCCACAGATTAAGGTAAAAAAAGTGCATTCCTATTGCAGTATATAATAACTCTAGGAAACTATACCTCATTCATACTATAAATATAGAATTTTAAGCAAAGTTCCCACGGCTGAGACTAGAACTACATTTATGCTACCAGGATGCTCTGAAACATGTCCTTTAATACATAGACACTGTGGATCTGATTCTCAGGGTAAGCAGCCAGTCACACGCAGGGGTCCCAGGGGAAAGGGTGGGTGCAATATGAGCTCATCCTATAATAACAAAGGAAGGAGATACTCCGCCCTGCTAGTACAATACGGGTAAAGAAAGTGATGAAGGCTGAGTGATATCTGTTTAATAATGGAAAGGTGCACACAGAGGTATGCACCAAATATGTGCACGCACAATAGAAAAATAAATCTTGTCAGATGCTAGATAGATGCGTTTGTTAATGTATTTCATACAGTGGGTTTTGTAATAGAGACTTGCATGGTACTGCTTCAGTAAGCCTACATCTGAACTAGCCCCTAGTCCTAAAACTTGTCAGCATGTATACGCAAGGGACATACCCTTTGCCACGTCCCCCAGAGAAATGGAGCATTAAGAATGAATACACAAAACCCCAGCTACGGATTCGCCACGGGATCACTTTTAGAAGCGGCAGGAGAGGTGACCCTCCCGCCGCTTCCCGGGCTAACGTTACCAATCGCTGACCCTGGGAACCATCTGGCGTCTGCAGTGTTTTCTAATAGGGATGACTGATGGCAAGATGGCCACCGCTCATCCCTATGCCCTTGGAGGACCGGCACGATGGCGATGTCACTTCTGGTTCTTAGGGCCATGTAAACATGATTTTTTTTTTCTTAAAGCAAAAGATAAAAAAGAAAAAAAAATTATCTTTTGCTTTTAAGGGTAGAGGAGAGATTTGGGGTCTTTCTCTCCATAAAGAGAGCCTGTTATGCTGTATAAAAGTGATCAAAAACTTTTTTTAAAGGGACAGTGTAAAAATTTAAAAATATAATAAAAGAAATAAATGATTATTATTTTTTTTTTAAACGCCCCGGTCCCTGCGTGCTCTTGCACAATGGTGAATGCATACGTAGGTCAAACCCACATATGTAAACTATGTTTGCGCCACACATGTGAGGAATTGCCGTGAATGTCTGAGCGAGAGTAATAATTCTAGCCCTAGACCTCCTCTGTAACTCCAAACTGGTAACTTGTATAAATGTTTAAAGTGTCGCCTATAGAAATTTTTAAGTACCGTAGTTTGGCACCATTTGATGAGCGCTCACAATTTTAAGGCCTCATGCACACAGGACATTAAAAAAAACAAATATTCTAAAAACGCCAGTAGCGTTTTTGAGTGTTTTTGAGCAGTAGCGTTTTTTTTTCAATGGACCAAAAACGTTGGTGAGCCGCGTATTTGCGCATTTTTGAGCAGTAATGTTTTTTTTCCCTGAATAGATCTAAAACGTCCAAAAACATTGGTGCGACGTCTCTCAGAACCCACTAGTCTTGGGGCTTTTTATACAGCTCAAAAACGCGCCAGCTAAAAACAGTTGATAGTTGAACATAGGATAACATGATGGGGAGTTTATTGACTGTAGGAAAAAACGTCTGAAGCTAAAAACAGCAGCTGTAAAAACATCCAAAAACTTCCTGCATGCATGAGGTCTAAAGCATGACATGCTAGGCATCTATTTACTCGGCGTGACATCATCTTTCATATTATACAAAAAATTAGGGTATATATAATGTTTTGTTTTTTCTAATTCGTTAAAATGTATTTTTTCCAAAAAACTGTGTGACATAAAAAATGTTAAACGTCTCTGCTAAAAAAATATATAATGTTTGGGGGTTCTAAGTAATTGTCTAGCAAAAATACGGATTTTAACTTGTAAGCAAAAAATGTCAGAAAAAGGCCTGGTCCTTAAGTGGTTAATAAAAAAAGGAGAGAGGCTGTGCAAGCTGCCAGTCAGGCATCTGGGCAGATCCCAACATTATTGTCGGAATCCCTGCAGAGACTGGATTGGCTCTGTGATATCAGCAGGCTTTATCATTTTTGCACACCAAAAACGTATGAAAACTAAATGGTTTATGATTTATGAAATAAAACGAATTATCCCTGTTCACACTTGTACCCTTAGTTGTCTTACACTCTATAATACCCTACGCTCAAAAAAGTACACAAACTTCTTTTTCCATATCTAGACGTTTTTGGTACCCATGGCCCAGCTGTTGTTGGCGCTCCCTCCTCTCCCCTGCAGCTGTCGCTCACGGAGACAGCAGAACTGAAGCTGCAGGATAAGGTAAGTATACAGATCTTTTTTTACACAGAGAAAAAAAGATAGGTAGGAGGAAGGGGTTGAGAACATTTTTAAGAATAGTTAGTGTTAGGAAAGAATCCCACTTTAGGAGCTCGTGTAACGGAAGCTACAGGATTAATCGTTAACAAAATCATGATCTCGATTCAACCCCCCACTATCTTAATAAAGCATTTCCTCCATTCAGTGCACAGAGTTCTTTGCTTACAGCTGACACCTGTCAAAAAATAAAAAAAAGGCAGTGTGCCAAGTTTATCACAACATTGTCAGCGACACCGAGTAGGAGCACCGATATTTGTTTGCAAATACCAATTACCGATACCTATCGTATAGGTAGGGGGTGTTTTTTTTTGTGGTGGGGGGTGTTGTTAGGGAGTT